>QANY01002360.1:0-417636 GCA_003255025.1 Datisca glomerata
ACCGTAAATAAATCAAATAAGACTCAAAGTAAAATTCAAGATATGTAACTCTAATATTAATGAACAATCATGATTTGGCTACGTCATAACCCTAGATAAGAAATTTAGAACACAATAGAATAAAAAGATATCGTAATAATATTCATGAACATGGGGAAAAGAGAAGAAAAAGCTAGATTTGAGGATGATTTGAAGTTGAGATTTGTCTCCCGGTTGGATTCATCTTCGTTTCCTCTCAAAAAAGCTTTCTCCTCTGCCTCTCACGTCTAAAACAAATCCTCCAAGAATCTTAAAATATTATTTACACACTAGGTTTCATCAAGGATTATATTGGAGCAAAAAAATCATAAAAAAATCTAAAATCACGCCGACGTCGAGACGATGGGGTCCGGCGTCACGACGTTGGCCAATTTGTCACGCACCAGCGTCACGACGTTGGAAAATTTGTCACGCGCCAGCGTCCCCACGCTGGCCCTCCTGCCCAATTCTGTTCTTTTTTTTTCGAATTTTTGACTTCTAAATCTTTCTAAATCAACCAAATGCAATGAAATATCAAACCTACAAGATTGAAAAAAAATATAAATCAAACAATAAAATTCAAAGAAATTAAAATTAAAGTTAAGATTATCTAAAAATATGAGTGTGAAACACATTTATCACCAAACCGCAACTACTTAGTGAAGGTAGTCAAGTACAGTTCCCAATTTTCATGTAGATCAGAATTACGCTCCACACTATGACTTTTAGTGACAAACCAAAACCTTTCTCTAACGACTCTGACAACCTTTTTAAGATGAATAAATCTTGCATTGAACTATTCTTGTCTTGTCACTTATTAGTCAAGTTAAATAGTAGTAAACTTGTGAGAAGTCTACTTGGATCCCCCCACACGGTAAGGAATGGTCTTCTTTTGAAAAATTCATATTGGTAGTAAAACATTATATAAATCTTCATATGATTTATGATATTATGATGTGATATTGATTCAATGTTATTAATTGATTATTGGTAAGTATTTTGGTGCATTACCAATAGCAAGAAGATTTATATGTCTAAATAGAGTTTTCAATGAGTGTCACGTCACTTATTGACCTGGTTAATTGACCGAACGTAAAATTTAGTGTGTCGGTCTGACGCACAACTTCAATCCTATCAATTTTAGTTTTGTCGATAGATCAGCATGTCCTAGCACATTAGAGTTGACTTGAGGGGCACAACCTATAACTTCTATACAAATTACATTATCTACAAGACTTATAAATTCTAATTACATAACTAATCACAACTATTAGTAAATTCTAAACTTCACATTTTTGAATTTTATTCACAAAACAACAAATTCAGTAAGATGTATACAGTTCTATTTTATTTGTGTTTTTACCATTTTAACCTCATTTAGATTTTTGCAGATTATTTTCTTAATTTAACATTTGTATTGTTTTGATCTCCATTCCATATCCATCCTTATTTCTTCCTATTTTCTTTCGGTGCATTAAATGTTGTTTTGGCGGATATGAAACTTGGAAGCGAGATTGAGGGATGGAGTAAGTGAGAAAGATAGACCTTAAATACGTATTCATCTGCATATTCATCCTTTTCATGTTTATTGAGATAGAGAGGGAAAGAGAGAGACCATATAAATGAGGAACAGAGCTAAACTATTTTGTTTTATTATCTTGGCAAAGCAATTCAAGGTGATTTTAGTGTTGTTCAATAAATTTAGAGAAAATAAGAATATTATTGTATTCTGGAATTTACGTAGAATATTTTTTAGATCAAATGACATTACTTTCCATTTATAACGACCAAATGCAATTTTGTGTTGATAAATTCCATTTGTCTGGATTTGCAAAAATATATTAGGAATGAATGAACCCAAAACCCTTAACCCTAAAACATAAACCCTAAACCCTAAAATTAAAACCCTAAACCCTAAACCATAAATCCTAAACTCTTAACCCTAAACCTCAAACCCAAAAATCCTAAACCCTAAAGTCCTAAACCATAAAGCCATAAAACCCTAAACCGTAAACCCTAAAACCCTTAACCCAAAACCTAAAACCCAAAGCCCTAAACTCTGAAACCCTAAACCCTAAAACTCTAAAACCCTACGTCGCTAAAACCTAAACCCTTAACCCTAAATACTAAAATAATAAACCCTAAAACCCAAAACCCTAAAAAATATAAACCCTAATTCTCTAAACTATAAAACCTAACGACAAACCCTAAAACCCTTAACCCTAAGCCCTAAAAATCCAAAGACTCTAAAACTGTAAAACCCTAAAACCTAAACCCTAAATAATAAACCCAAAATCGTTAACCCTAAATCTTTAACTCTAAACCCTTAACCAAAACCTTAAACCCTAAAATCATAAACCATATAACCTTAGACCCTAAAACCCTTAAGGCCTAATCCCTAAACCGTAAAACCCTAACCCAAAACTCTAAATCCTAAACAATAAACACTAAAATCCTAAACCATAAAACCTTAAAACCTTAAACTCCTAAACCTTTAACCCTAAACTCAAAACCCGAAACCCTAAACCCTAAAACCCTAAACATTAAAACTAAAAATAGGAAACCCTAAACCCTAAACCTTAAACCTAAACAAAAACCCTAAAACCCTAAACCCTAAAACCTTAAAAATGAAAACACTAAAACCATAAACCCTAAAAGCGAAAACACTAAACCCTAAAACCCTAAAACCAAAACCCTAAAACCCAAAACTCCTAAACCCTTAACCCTAAACTCCTAAACCCTAAACCTATACAATAAAACCAAAGAACCCTAAAACACAAAACCCTACACCCTAAAACCCTAAAACCCTAGAACCCTAAACCTTAAGACCCTAACCCTAAACCCTTAACCCTTAACCCTAAACCTTAATCCCTAAAATCCTATACCCTAAAAGCCTAAACCCTAAAACCCTAAAATCCTAAACCCTAAACCCTAAAACCCTAAACCCTAAAACCCTAAACCCTAAACCCAAAATCTCTAAGCCCTAATCCCTTAACTCTAAACCCTAAAACCCAAAACACTAAAACACAAAACACTAAATCCCTAAACCCTAAACCTAAACCCTAAAACCCTAAACCCAAGACACTAAAATCCCTAAACCCTAAAACCCGAGACCCTAAGTTTAAATATGAAAGATCTATTCTTAGAGGGTGTTGTATCATTTATGTATACACTAGAATACGTGTCATTAACAAGTAATAAATTAGTAACTGGCTAGTGGAAATATGTAATATATTGAACCTAAGCATATTTAACTTCCAAATAGTGTGGTAATAATAACGAGGACTCAATATGGTTAAAATTATCTTGAGATTAAGATGGCTAATAAAGTTGAATGAGATGATATTTGCAAAGTAGCGACCCTAAACCCCAATATTTAAAACCCTAACCCTAAAACCCTAAGCCCTAAATCCCTAAACCCAAAACACTAAACCTTAAACTCTAAACCCTAAACCCTAAAAACCATAAACCTTACTACTGCCATAGCATCTCAGTAACATTAACCTTAGCTCTAAAGCATAATGACCCTCATCCTTGCGATTATAGATTGATTTCTTAAGTTCTAGCCAAAGGGTTAAAAAGGAGATCCCATATGTCTATGCTACAAATACCCTAAACTCAAAACCCTAATACCCTAAACCCTAAAAACCCTAATATCCAAAAACACTAAACCCCAAACGCTAAACCAAAAACACGAAACTCTTAACCCTAAAACTTAAAAACCCTAAAAAATCTAAATCCTAAGCACTAAACCCTAAATGGTAAACCCTAAACCATGAACGCTAGACCCTAAATGGTAAACCCTAATACCCAATACCATAAAATAGTAAACCCTAAAACCTAAAATGCTAAACCCTAAACACTAAACCCTAAACCCCGATACCCTAAACCTAAACCATAAAACCCTAGCACCCAAAAACAATAGATTGATTTCTAAAGTTCTAGAGAAAAGGGTTTACATGGTGATCTCATATGTCTCTGCTGCATATACCCTAAACCCTAAACCCTAAAATCTTAAACCCTAATAACCCTAAAACCCTAAGACCCTAAACCCTAAAACCCTTAACCCTAAACTTCAAACCCTTCCTAAATCCTAAACCTTAAACCCTAAAACCCATAATCCTAAACTCTAAAAACCTCAAAACCCTAAACACTTAACCCTAAACCCTTTTCAACTTCATTATATTGCCATAGTATCTAAGTAGCAATAACCTTATCTCTAAAGCACAATGACTATCGTCCTTGCAATTACAAATCTCAACCGTAATTAACATATGTCTAAGCATAATTCAAATTAAAGATTGATTTTTTAAGTTCCAGCCATAATGTTTTCAAGGTGATCTCATATGTCTATGCTACATATACCATAAACCCTAAACTCTAAACTCTAAACCCTAAAACCCAAAAACCATAAAACCTAAACACTAGACCCTAAAACCTAAACCTTAAACCTAATAATCCTAAACCCTAAAGCCCTAAAACCCTAAAACCATATACCTTAAACCCTAAAACCCTAAACCCTAAACCCAAAACCCAAAAACCTAAACTTTAATCCCTAAACCCTAGACCCTTAACACTACACCTTAATCAGCTTTTTAATTCTGCCATAACATCTTAGTGACATTAACTTTAGCTCTAAAGCACAATGACTGTCATCCTTATGATTAGGAATCTCAACCGAAATTAACTTATGTCTACGAATAATTTCAAATAAAAGATTGATTTCTTAAGTTCTAGCCAAAGTGTTTACAAGGTGATCTCATAAGTCCATGCTACATATACCATAAACCTTAAACCCTAAAACCCACAAACCCTAAACACTAGACCCTAAAACTCTAAACCCTAAAACCTAAACCCAAAACCTTAAACCCTAAAACCTTAACCCTAAACCTTAAACCCTAAAATCTTAAACCCTAAAACCCTAAACCCAACAGCCAAAACTGTAAATCCTAAATCCTGAAACCCTAAACCCTAAAACCCCAAATCTTAAAACCCTAAATCCTAAACCCTAAAACCCCAAATCTTAAAACCCTAAACCCTACACCCTAAACCTTAAAAACCAAAATTGTAGAATACTAAACCCTAAAACCTACAACCCTAAACTCCTAAACCTCTAAACCCTAAATCTAAAACCCTAAAACCCTAAATCCTAAACCCAAAGTTCAAAGAAGAAAGATCTATGCTTAGTGGGTATTGTGTGATTTGTGTACACGCTAGTGCACGTATAGTTAAGAACCTAAACCCTAAACCCTAAGCCCTATAACCCGAAACCCTAAAACCCAAAACCCTAAACACTAAACCCTAAGCCATAAACCCTAAACTCTAAACCCTAAACCATAAACCCTTAACCCTAAACTTAATCAACTTTCTTATACTACCATAGCATCTCAGTCGCATTAACTTTAGCTCTAAAGCCTAATGATTGTCGTCCTTGCGATTATCAATCTAAACCGTAATTAACTTATGTCAAAGCATAGTCTCAAATGATAAATTAATTTCTTAATTTCAAGTCAAATGGTTTACAAGGTGATTACATATGTCTCTATTACATATACCCTAAACCCTTAAACCAAAACCCCTAAAACTCTAAAACCCTAACCCTAAACACTAAACCAAAAAACTGTAAAACCTTAAACCTAAATCCTAAAATATAAAACCTAAACTTTAAATCCCTATACACATAACCATAAACTCTAAACACTAAAATCCTCAACTCTAAGTCCTAAAATCCTGAAACCCTAAACCAACCCTAAACCCTAAACCATAAACCCTAAACCCCGAAAGCCCTAAACTATAAAAACCTAAAACCCTAAACCCCAAATTCTAAACCTTAAACCCTAAACTCTAAACACTAAACGTTAAAACCCCTAAAAAATTTAAACCCTAAACCCTACACCCTAATCCTTAAACTCTAAAACCCTTAACCCTAAACTCTAAAACCCCAAAACCTTAAAACTCTAAAACCCTAAAACCCTAAACCCTAAACCCCAAAACCCTAAAACCCTAAACCATAAACCCTAAAATACTAAAACCTAAATGTTAATCCCTAAACCCTTTAACCCTAATCTTTAGACCCTAAAATCCTAAACCCTAAACCCTAAAACTCTAAAACCTAAAACCCTAAACCGTAAAACCCAAAACCCAAAATCCTAAAACCCCAAACCATAAAACCCAGAACCCTAAAACCCTAAAACCTAAACCCTAAACCCTAAAACCCAAAACCCTAAATCGTAAACCCAAAATTAGTGTTTACAGCTGCTACTTCATAAAAATTATCTCATATTACTTTATTAGTCATCCTAATCTCAAGTTAAGTTTAACCAGATTGATTCATCATTATTATTGCCACACCATATGCAAGTTAAATCTACTTAGGTTCAATATATTACATATTTATACTAGTCTCTGTGAAGAACGATACTCATTTACTACTTTATTACGTGTTAAGGATACGTGCACTGGTGTATACACAAATCATACAACACTCCCTAAGAACATATTTTTTTTTAACTTAGGGTTTAGGTTTTACGATTTAGGTTTATGGTTTAGGTGTTGAGGGTTTTAGGGTTTTGGGTTATATGGTTTTTAGTTTTAGGGTTTAGGCTTTAGGGTTTAGGATTAAGGGTTAAGGTTTTATGGTTTTAGGGTTTTAGGGTTTTATGGTTTTGGGTTTTAGGGATTAGGGTTTAGGTATTAGGCTTTTTATTTTAGCGTTTAGTGTTTAGGGTTTTACGGTTTTAGGCTTTAGGGTTTTAGGGTTTAGGATTTTAGGGTTTAAAGTTTAGGGTAAAGGGCTTAGAGTTTAAGGTTTAGGGTTTAGGGTTTATGGTTTTAGGGTTTAGGATTTAGGGTTTTAGGGTTTTAGCATTTAAGGGTTTTAGATTTTATAGGGTTTAGGGCTAAGAGTTTTAGGGTTTAGGGTTTAGGTTTTTTAGGTTTTTAGGGTTTTAGGGTTTAGTGTTCAGTGTTTAGAGTTTAGGGTTTAGAGTTTGGGGTTTAAGGGTATTAGGGTTTTAAAGGTTTTAGGGTGTAGGGTTTAGGGTTTAGTGTTTAGGGTTTTAGGGTTTAAGGTACATGTAGCATAGACATATGAGATCACCATGTAAACCCTTTGGCTGAAACTTAAGAAATCAACCTATAATTTAAAATTAGGCTAAGACATAAGTTAATTATGGCAGAGCTGTTTAATCGCAAGAACGACAGTCATTGTTCTTTAGAGCTAAGGTTAATGCTACGGAGATTCCATGGCAGTATAACAAAGTTGATTAAGGTTTAGGGTTAAGGGTTTAAGGTTTTTAGGGTTTTGGGTTTTGGGTTTATTTTTTAGCGTTTAGGGTTATGGGTTTTAGGAATCAAGTTAGTTTTAACAATATCTATTCATCATTATTATTACCACCCTATTTTGCAAGTTAAATTTGCTTAGTTTAATATATTACATGTTTACACTAGTCCCCGTGAAGAACAATAGTCACTTATTACTTTATCACTTGCTAACGATACGTGCCGTAAGAATAGATCTTTCTTCTTTGAACATAGGGTTTAAGGTTTTTAGGGTTAAGGATTAAGTGTTCTAGGGTTTTAGGGTTTTAGCATTTAGGTTGAGGGTTTACGGGTTTAGGGTTTAAAGGTTTAGGGTATATGGTTAAGTGTTTGGGTTTTACGGTTTAAGATTTTTGGGTTTCAGGTTTTAGGGTTTAGGGTTTAGAGTTTACGGTTAAGGGTTTAGGTTTTAGGGTTTTAGAGTTTTAGGGTTTTAGGGTATAGGGTTTTAGGCTTTAGGGTTTAGGGTTTTAGGGTTTAGGTTTTAGGGAGTTTAAGACTATACATAAGGCAAGGAAGAACTTTTTTCTTTGAGCTTACAAGAAAACTCACTTGCTCTAAAGCCCAATGAACTAGCGCATACACAAATCATACAACATCCCCTAAGAATACTTGTTAACGATATATGAACTAGCGTATACATAAATCATACAACAACCCCTAGGATTAGATTTTTGATCTTTGAACTTAGGGTTTTAGGGTCTAGATTTATGGTTTAGGTGTTTAGGGTTTACGGTTTAGTATTTTTAGTTTTAGAGTATTGGATTTTAAGGTATTGGGTTTTAAGGTATAGGGTTTAGGGTTTAGGGTTAAGGGATTAGGAATTAGAGTTTTAGGGTTTGGGGGTTTTATGGTTTAGGGTTTTAGGAATTAGTGTTTAGGGTTTTGGGTTTAGGGTTTTAGGATTAGGGTTTTAGGTTTAGGGGTTTTAGGTTTAGGGTTTTAGGGTATAGTATTTTATGGTTTAAGGTTTAGTGTTAAGGGTTTAGGGGTTAAAGTTTAGGGTTTAGAGTTTATTTTTTAGGGTTTAGGGTTTTATGGTGTAGGGTTTAAGGTTTAGGGTTTTAGGGTTTTAGAGTTTTAAGGTTTTAGGGCTTTTAGGGTTAGGATTTAGGGTTTACGATATATGTAGTATAGACATATGAGCTCACCTTGTAAGCCCTTTAGCTGGAATTTAACAAATCAATCTATAATCTGAAATCATGCTTAGGCATAAGTTAATTAAGGTTTAGATTGGTAATCATCAGTACGATGGTTCATTGGGCTTTAGAGCTAAGGTTAATACTACTGAGATGTTATTTCAATATAGCAAAGCTGATTAAGGTATACGGTTAAGTTTTTGTGGGTTTTAGGGTTTAAGGTTTAGGGTTTAGAGTTTAGGGTTTAAGATTTAGGGTTGAGGGTTTTAGAGGTTAGGTTTTTAAACGTAAGAGTTTAGGGTTGATAGTTTGCAAATATTATCCCATACTACCTTATAAGTCATCTATCATTTCAGTTTTAACCATATTGATTCATTATTATTATTATTGTTGTCCTATTTACAAGTTAAATCTGCTTAGGTTCATTATATTACATATTTACCCTAGTCCCCGTGGAGAACCATACTCAATTACTACTATATTACTTGTTAACGATACATGTACTATTGTATACACAAATCACACAACACCCCCTAAGAATAGATCTTTCTTTTTTGAACTTAAGTGACATCACCTACCACATATAGGTGTAGGAAATATGACTTGGCATCAAAGCACATATTGGTCCAACTTAGTTCATTTTTCTATTCACGTTCTCTAAACTATTTCAGAGACCGAACGAACCCACATGAAAAAAGATTAGAATTCAAATACTCGGTGAATTTATCTCCACTATTTAGTCCTGACATCGTATGACTCCACTATAAGTTCGATGTTGAATTAACTCTCGATTCATGCACGCTAAATTTTCTGTTGGTGTAAATAAACTCTATTTATTTTCACAGTTCGAAGAATATTTTAACATAATACACATTGTGAATATCAGTAACAAGAGTAGAATGTAAAATTACCATTTTATCCTATTGTTGTTATTTCTTTATTTTTATTGACTGTGAATAAGAAAGACATTATAGAGAATTGTCTTGACAATTCAAAAGTATTATTCAATGACTCATTTCATCGAGTACATGGCCAAGTTAATTTATTCACACACCCATCAATAATGCATAAGGTGACACTATTGCCTTCACAATCAAACCACGAATTTCGATATATGTGGATCACGCAACTCCTACTTAATTAAATTACAATCCCAACAGCTGAGGTTTTACCCGCCAATTCAAACTCATTCATTTGACATATCAAAGATTACAACTAACCAAGTCAAGTGACATATTCACCTCACGAGTAAGGTAATTACAAAAATATCATTAGCGTATAACAATTAGATTTAGAGCTAGGTAAACAGTTTTAGGCTTTAAAATAGATTGTTACTAATCTTTTCAACATGTTCACAACATGTCTAGGTTAACCATTTAAGTCTCCACTCTTATGCCCCAAGACTGACATCCAACCGTTGAACCTAATAGTCGTAATCAGATTCGATTGTCCAGTCAATCCTAAGACCGAATATCATTCTGAACTATTTCAGAAGAGTTCATATGAAGACGATTATGTCTTCACTCTTCTTTTGTTGAAAATAGTTTCAAGACTTGATTAATTTATAAACACGCTTTAATTTAAAATAAAACTTTCAATTTATTCATGAAAAATTCAATAATACAAATGTCTCAGAAACAACTAAATACAATTAAATTATTATCACACGCTACTTTATGGACTTATTCCAACATATTTTATGTTTTAAGGTTTAGGGTTTAGGGTTTAGGGTTTAGGTTTTAGGGTTTTGGGGTTTAAGGGTTTAAGGTTTTAGTGCTTAGGGTTTAGGTTTCAGGGGTTTCACTTATGGGCATAGTCGTCAACTTTGTTTTGGTTTTTTGAAAAAACACAATAATTTGGATATTTCGGTATTATGGTGTTCTGTTTCAAAAACAATGTTGGGTCATATAAAATAATATTAAAATTTTTTATCATAAATAATATAAGTGAAAACATTAAAATAATGACTTATTTACATATCATAAAGTAACTTCTAGTCAACATCAACACATCCATCTCATTATAAAAATAATATAATTCATATATATTTATAAATTTTTTATTTATAAAAAATAATAATAAAGTGAATATAAAAATATACTAAAAACAACATTTACACGCCCTGGGATTCAAACCCTGGGCATGAAACACGCTGGGTCGCCTTTCCTCAGCTCCCTGCACCATTCCGTAGGGTTTTTAAGCTTTAACATTTAGGGTTTAGAGTTGAGGGTTTAGAGTTGAGGGTTTAAGGTTTAGGTTTGAGGATTTTAGGCTTTAGGATTTTAGGGGTTAGGGTTTTAAATATTAGGGTTTACGGTTGCAACTTTGCAAATATCATCACATATTACTTTATTAGTCATCTTAACCTCAAGTTAATTTTAACCATATTGATTCCTCATTATTATTACCGCATTATTTACAAGTTAAATCTACTTAGGTTCAATATATTACATATTTACACTAGTCCCCATGGAAAATGATATTCACTTACTAGTTTATTACATGTTAACGATACGTGCACTATTATACACACAAATCATACAACACTTCCTAAGAACATATCTTTCTTCTTTGAACTATGTTTAGGATTATTAGGGTTAAGGGTTTAGGGTTGTAGGGTTTTAGGGTTTAGGTTTATGGTTTGGTGTTGAGGGTTTAGGGTTTTAGGGTTTAGGTTTATGGTTTAGGTGTTGAGGGTTTAGGGTTTAGTATTTTCAGTTTAAAGGTTTAAGGGTTTTAGGGATTTAGGTTTTAGGGTTTTTAGTTTTGGGCTTAGGGTTTAGGGTTTAGGGTTAAGGGTTTAGGTTTTATGGTTTTTGGGTTTTAGGGTTTTATGATTTTGGGTTTTGGGGATTAGGGTTTAGGGACTAGGGTTTTGGTTTTAGGGTTTAGTGTTTAGGGTTTTAGGGTTTTAGGGTTTAGGATTTTAGGGTTTAAAGTTTAGGGTAAGGGGTTTAGGTTTAAAGGCTTAGGGGTTAAGGTTTAGGATTTTGGGGTTTAGGGTATAGGGTTTAGGGCTTAAGGGTTTTAGAATTTTAGCGATATAGATTTTTTAGGGTTTAGGGTTTAGATTTTTAGGGTTTTTAGCATTTAGTTTTTAGTGTTAGGGTTTAGGTTTTAGGGTTACTACTTTCCAAATATGATCTCATTCTACTTTATGAGACATCTTAATCTCAAGTTAGTTTTAACCATATTGATTCATCATTATTATTACGCCATATTTGCAAGTTAAATATACTTAGGTTTAATATATTACATATTTGCACTAGTCCTCGTGGAGAACAATACTCACTTATTACTTTATCACTTGCTAACGATATAGCGTATACACAAATCATACAACACCCCCTAAGAATAGATCTTTCTTCTCTGAACATAGGGTTTAGGGTTTTTAGGGTTAAGGGCTTAGGGTTTTAGGGTTTTAGTGTTTTAGGGTTTTAGGGTTTTAGGGTTTAGGTTTAGGATTTATGGGATTTAGGTTTAAGGGTTTAGGGTTTATGGGATTTGGGTTTAAGGATTTTAGTGTTTAGGGTTTAGTTTTAAGTCTTATGGGTTTTAGGGTTTAAGGTTTTTGGGTTTTGGGTTTTAGGGTTTAGGGTTTAAGGTTAAGGGTTTAGGTTTTAGAGTTTTAGGGTGTTGAAGATTGTACATAAGGCAAGAAAGATCTTTCTTCTTTGAGCTTAGAGGAAAACTCTCAAGCTCTAATGCCCAATGAACTAGAGTATACACAACACCCCCTAAGAATACTTGTTAAGGATACGTGAACTAGCATATACAGCAATCATACAACAGCATCTAGGATTAGATTTTTCTTCTTCGAACTTAGGGTTTTAGGGTTAAGGTGCTTTTTGTTTACAGTTTAGTATTTTGGGTTTTAGGGTTTAGGGTTTTAGAGTTTTTGATTTTAGGTTACTGGGTTTTAGGGGTTAGAGTTTAGGGTTTAGGGATAAGGGTTTAGGTATTTGAGTTTAGGGATTTAGGGTTTGATGTTTTTGGGTTTTAGGGTTTAGGGTTTTGGGTTTTGGGTTTTAGGTTTTAGTGTTTAGGGTTTAGGGTTTTTAGGTTTTCAGGATTAGGGATTTAGGGTTTAGGATTTTATGGTTTATGGTTTATGATTTAGGTTTTAGGATTTTATGGTTTATGATTTATGGTTTAGGTTTTAGGATTTTATGGTTTAGGGTTTTAGGGTCTTAGAGTTTTAAGGTTTTAGGGTTTTTAGGATTAGGGTTATAGGTTTTAGGGTTTAGGGTTTAGGGTATATGTAGTATACACATATGAGCTCCCCTTGTAAACCCTTTGGGAGGAACTGAAAAAATTTATAATCTTAAATCATGCTTAGGTCTAAGTTAATTAAGGTTTAGATTGGTAATCGTAAGTAAGCAGCTCATTGGGGTTTAGAGCTATGGTTAATGCTTCCAAAATGCTATTGTAGTATAACAAAGCTAATTAAGGTTTATGGTTGAGTTTTTATGGGTTTTAGGGTTTAGACTTTAGGGTTTTGGGTTTTAGGGTTGAGGGTTTTAGGGGTTTGTGTTTTATATGTTAGGTTTTGGGGTTGCTACTTTGCAAATATTATCTCATACTACTTTATAAGTCATCTTTATATCAAGTTAGTTTTAACCATATTGATTCATCATTTATATTACTACCCTATTCGCAAGTTAAATCTACTTAGGTTCAATATATTACATATTTACACTAGTCCCTGTGGAGAACGAAACACAATTACTACTTTAGTACTTGTTATTGATATGTGCACTAGCAAATACACAAATCATACAACACCCCCTAAGAATAGTTCTTTCTTCATTGAACTTAGGGTTTATGGTTTTAGGGTTTAGGGTTTAGGGATTAGGGTTTTAGTGTGTTAGGGTTAAGGTTTAGGTTTTAGGTTTTTAGGGTTTAGGGTGTAGTATTTTAGGTTTTAAGATTTAGGGCTTTAGGGTTTTGGGATTTTGGGTTTTAGGGTTTAGGGTTTAAGGTAAAGGGTTTAAGTTTTAGGGTTTTAGGGTTTTCGGGTTCTATGGTTTAGGGTTTTAGGGTTTAGAGTTTTAGGTTATGGAGCTTTTAGGGTTTAGGGTTAATGATATTAGGATTTAGGGTTTGGAGTTTTTAAGGTTTTTAGGGTTTAATGTTTAGTGTTTAGGGTTTAGGGTTTGGGGTTTAAGTTTTAGGTCTTTAGGGTTTTTAGTGTTTAGGGTTTAGTGCTTAGAATTTAGGTTTTAGCGTTTTGGGTTTAGGTTTTATGTTTTAGGGGTATAGGGTTTTAGGGTTTCGGTCTTAGGGTTTAGGTTTTAGGGTTTTAGGGATATAAGGTTTTAGAGTTTGAGGTTTTAAGGTTTAGGTTTTTGGGGTATAAGGTTTTGGGGTTTTAGGGTTTAGGTTTTAGGGTTTAGGGTATGTGCAGCGTCGACATATGAGATCACCTTGTAAACCCTTTAGCTAGAACTTAAGAAATCAATCTATAATTTGAAACTATGCCTAGACATAAGTTTATTACAGTTGAGATTTGTGCAATAGCGTATACACAAATCAGACAACACCCCCTAAGAATAGATCTTTTTTATTTGAACTTAGGGTTTATGGCTTTAGGGTTTAGGGTTTAGGGATTAGGGTTTTAGGGTGTTAAGGTTAAGGTTTAGGTTTTAGGGTTTAGGGTGTAGTATTTTGGGTTTTCGGGTTTTAGGGTTTTGGGATTTTGGGTTTTATGGTTTAGGGTTTAGGGTAAAGGGTCTAAGTTTTAGGGTTTTAGGGTTTTCAGGTTTTATGGTTTAGGGCTTTAGGTTTAGGGGTTTAGAGTTTAGGGTTTTAGTTTTTAGGGTTTATAGTTTTAGGGTTTTAGGGTTTAGGATTTTAGGGTTTAAGGGTTAGGGTTATAGGTTTAGGGTTTAGGTTTTTAGGGACTTTGGGTTAGGGTTTACGCTTTAGAGTTTTTAGGGTTTAAGGTTAACGATATTAGTGTTTAGGGTTTGGAGTTTTTATGGTTTTTAGGGTTCAATGTTTAGTGTTTAGGGTTTAGTGTTTGGGGTTTAATATTTTAGGATTTTAGGATTTTTAGTGTTCAGGGTTTAGTGCTTAGAAATTAGCTTTTAGGGTTTAGAGTTTAGGTTTTATGTTTGAGGGGTATAGGGTTTTAGGGTTTAAGTTTTAGGGTTTAGGATATTAGGGGTATAACGTTTTAGGGTTTTAGGATTTAGGGTTTAGGTTTTAGGGGTATAAGGTTTTGGGGTTTTAGGGTTTAGGGTTTAGTGAATGTGTAGCATCGACATATGAGATCACCTTGTAAACCCTTTAGCTAGAACTTAAGAAATCAATCTATAATTTGAAACTATGCTTAGACATAAGTTTATTACGGTTGAGATTTGTGCAATAGCGTATACACAAATCATACAACACCCCTAAGAGTAGATCTTTCTTCATTGAACTTAGGATTTTTGGTTTGAGGGATTAGGGTTTAGGGTTTAGGGTTCTAGATTATTAGGGTTTAGTGTTTAGCGTTTTGGGTTTTAGGGTTTACCATATAGGGTTAGGGGTTTAGGTTTTAGTGTTTTAGGTTTTTAGGGTTTAGGGTTTTACTTGTTTAGGGTTTAAGGGTTAGAGTTTTGGGTTTCTCTTTTAGGGTTTTAGAGTTTAGGGTTTTAGGATTGTAGGGTTTAGGCTTATTGGGTATTTAAGACTACGAAAAAGGCAAGGAAGATCTTTCTTTGAGCTTAGAGGAAAACTCACATGCTGAACAGCCGAATGAACCAGCATATACACAAATCACGCAACACCCCCTAAGAATAGATCTATCTTCTTTGAACTTAGGGTTTAGGGTTTAAAGGTTTAGAGTTTTTAGGGTTAAGGGTTTAGAGATTTAGGGTTTTAGGATTTAGGTTTAGGTTTAGGGTTTAGGAGTTTATGGTTTAGGGTTTAGTATTTTGGGTTTAGGGTTTTAGGTTTTTGGATTTTGCTAGGATCAATCGATTAAAAAAAATTAGATTTGAACCACGAACGGTTCGTCGGCAAAATTTAAAAAAAAATCGATCTAACTTATTTAATAATTTTAAATCAATTTAAGTTTGATCATGCATATACGATATTAAAAAATAATAGATCAAGGAAAAACAATTTTTCATCTTTACTCTGTATCGAAGAATTTCTGAAGTTGTGAAACTCCCTCGAGCGTTCTTCACGTTGTTCGAGCTTTATTATCAAAATCATGAACTTGATCTTCCACGAACGATTGTCAAATTAGTCCACCAACAGCCACTCATTAATTTCGGAAATATATCTCAGAAGAATTTTACGTAGAAATTTGAGTGTGGACTAATTTGTTTCAGCGGCAACAGTAGTGAGAGGAGAAAATATTTCTTTGTTTTTGTTGATAACAACAACTGTATCTAATACTCCTTCTCTTTTTACAATCAAATTACAATTAGATATTTATCAAAAGTTACTTTTTGGTATTTATAAATATACTCATATATTATAAAATATCTGAAAATTTCCTAATTATCTATTATGGCCGAAAATTACATGATCTCCTAGAGTTTTAGTTGTATCGAAATTCATCAATCCAATTGATAAAGATAATTGATCATTATCAACTAATTAAATAATTTAATTTATTTAATAATTATCTAATAATTAGAAAGTAATAAATAATTAATTCAATACAACAATTACATTTAACTAACTTAAGTGACATCACCTATCGCATAAAGGTGTTGGAAATATGTCTTGGCACCATAACACATTTTGGTCCAACTTAGTTCGTTTTTCTATTCCTCTTCTCTGAGCTATTTTTGATACCGAAGGGACCCACATGAACAAAGCTTAGGATTAAAATACTCGGTGAATTTATCTTCACTTTTTAATCCTGACTTCGTACGACTCCACTGTACATTCGATGTCGAATCAACTCTCGATTCATGCACGCTACATTTTCTGTTGGTGTAAATAAACACTTTTTATTTTCATTGTCCAAAGAGCTGAATGTAAAATTACCATTTTACCGCTCTTGTTATTATTTCTTTAATTTATTTGACTGTTAATGAGAAAGTCATTATAGTGAATTGTCTTGACAATTCACAAGTATTATTGAATGACTCATTTCATCGAATACTTAGTTAATTTAATTTATTCAGACACCCATCAATAATGCATAAGGTGATGTTGTTGCTTTCACAATCCAACCATGAATTTTCATATATGTGAATCACGTAAATTCTACTTAATTAAATTACAATTAGATTAAGGTAACAAATAGATTTAAAGCTAGGTAAACATTTTTTGAGCTCTAAACAAGTTTGTTACCGGTCTATTCATCATGTTCATAACATGTCTAGGTTAACCCTTTGAGTCTCCACTCTTATGCCCCAAGACTGACATCCAACCATTTAACCTAGCAGTCGTAATCGGATTTGATTGCCCTGTCGATCCAAATACTGTGAATATCATTCTGAACTATTTCAGAAGAATTCATCTGGAGATGCTTATGTCTTCACTGTTCTTTCATTGACAATAGTTCCAAGACTTGAGTAATTTATAAACACACTTTAATTTAACATAAAACATTCAATTTATTCATAAAAAATTCAGTAATATAAATGTCTGAGAAATAACTAAATACAAATAAATTTTTATGACACGCTACTATATGGACATATTCCAACATGTGTTGGGTTTTGGGTTTAGGGTTTATGGTTTAGGTTAAGGGTTTAGGTTTTAGAAAAATCATATAATTCATATATAGTTATTAAATTTTTAATTATAATAAACTAATAATAAAGTGAGTATTAAAAAATACTAAAAACAACATTTACACACCTTGGGATTCGAACTCAGGGCGTGAAACACGTGGGCGCCTTTCCTCAGCGCCCTACGCCATTCCTTAGGGTTTTTAAGGTTTAGGGTTTAGGGTTTAGGATTTTTGGTTTTAAGGTTTAGGGTTTAGGGTTTTACAGGTTAGAGTTTTAAATATTAGGGTTTACGGTTGCTACTTCACAAATATTATCTCATATTACTGTATTTGTCATCTTAATCTGAAGATAATTTTTACCATATTGATTCGTCATTATTATTACCACACTATTTGCAAGTTAAATCTACTTAGCTTCAATATATTACATATTTAAACTAGTCCCCGTGGAGAACTATACTCACTTTAGATTAAGATGACAAATAAACTACTATGTGTTAAGGATACGTGCACTCGTGTGTACACAAATCATACAACTCCCTAAGAACAGATCTTTCTTTGGAAAACGTAGGGTTTAGGTTTATGGTTTAGGAGTTGAGGGTTTAGGAATTAGTATTTTGGGTTTAAAGGTTTAAGGGTTTTAGGTATTAGGGTTTTTAGTTTTAGGGTTTAGGATTTAGGGTTTAGGGTAATGGTTTAGGTTTTAGGGTTTTGGGGTTAGGGTTTTATGGCTTTAGGTTTTAGGGATTAGAGTTTTGGGATTAGGGATTTGGTTTTAGGGTTTAGGATTGAGGGTTTAGGGTTTTAGGGTTTAGGATTTTAGGGTTTAAGGTTTAGGGTTTAGGATTTAGGGCTTAACGTTTAGGGTTTAGAGTTTTAGGTTTCAGGTTTTATCGTTTAGGGTTTTAGGGTTTTAGGTTTTAGGGATTAGGGTTTAGGGATTAGGGATTTAGTTTTAGGGTTTAGGATTGAGGGTTTAGGGTTTTAGGGTTTAGGATTTTAGGGTTTAAGGTTTAGGGTTAAGGGTTTAGGGTTTAAGGTTTAGGGTTTAGGGTTTTAGGTTTTAGGTTTTAGCGTTTTGGGTTTTAGAATTTTTAGGGTTTAGGGTTAATGATTTTAGGGTTTAGATTTTTTAGGGTTTAGTATTTAGTGTTTAGGGTTTAGGGTTTGGGGTTAAGGGATAAGGGTTTTAGGTTTATAGGGTTTTAGGGTTTTAAGGGTTTTAGAGTTTTAAGGGTTTTAGGGTTTAGGGATGAGGCTTTTGGTTTTGGGTTTAGTTTTTAGGGTTTTAGGGTTTAGGATTTCAGGGTTTAGGATTTAGGGTTTAAGGTGTAGGGTTTAGCTTTTAGGTTTTAGAGTTTAGGGTTTTAGGATTTTAGAGTTTTAGGGTTTTAGATTTTTTAGGGTTTAAGGTTAAGGGTTTTAGGGTTTTGGATTTAGGATTTAGGGTTTAGATCCTTTAGGGTTGTTATGGTTTAGTTTTCAGTGTTTAGGGTTTGGGGTTTGGGGTTAAGGGTTTTTTGGCTTTAAGGGTTTTAGGATCTTAAGGGTTTTTGGGTTTAGGGTTTAGGGTATATGTAGTATAGACATATGTGATCACCTTGTAAACCCTTTGTCTGGAACTTAAAGAATCAATCTATAATTGGAGATTATGTTTAGACATAAGATAATTACGGTTAAGCTTTGTAATCGCAAGGACTACTTTCATTTTGCTTCAGAGCTAAGGTTAATGCTACTGAGATTCTATGGCCGTATAACAAAGCTGATTAAATTTTAGGCTTAAGAGTTTAGGATTTTTAGGTTTAGGGTTTTTGGGTTAGAGTTTACGGGTTCCATTTTAGGGTTTAGGGTTAGGGTTTCAAATGTTAGGGTTTACGGTTGCTACTTTGCAAATATTATCTCATACTACTTCATAAGTCATCTTTATATCAATTTAGTTTTAACCATATTGATTTATTATTATTTTTGCTGCCCTATTTGAACGTTAAATATGCTTATAAATTACATATTTGCACAAGTCCCCGTCCAGAACGATACTCAATTACTACTTTATCACTTGTTGTCGATACGTGCACTAGTGTTTACACAAATCATACATCATCCACTAAGAATATATCTTTCTTCTTTGAACTTAGGGTTTTTTGTTTTAGGGTTTAGGGTTTTACAGGTTTAGGGTCTAGGGTTTTAGGGTGTTAGGGTTTAGGGGTTTAGGGTATAGTATTTTGGATTTAGGGTTTTGGGTTATAGGGTTTTGGGTATTCAGGTTTAGGGTTTAGGCTAAAGGGTTTAGGGTTTTTGGTTTTCGGGCTTTTGGGTTCCATGGTTTAGGGTTTTAGGGTTTAGGCTATAGGGTTAGAGTTTAAAGTTCAGGGTTTTAGGGTTTAGGGTTTATAGTTTTAGGGTTTTAGGGTTTCAAATTTTAGGGTTTCAAATTTTAGGGTTTAAGGGTTCGGGTTAAAGGTTTAGGATTTAAGGTTTAGGCTTTAAGGTGTAGGTTTTTAGGGTTTAGGGTTAGGTTTTAGGGTTTTAGGGTTTTAGAGTTTTAAGGTTTTAGAGTTTTTACGGTTTATAGTTAACAGTTTTAGGGTTTAAGGTTTAGGGTTTGGACTTTTTAAGGTTTTTAGGGTTTTTAGGGTTCAATGCTTAGAGATTAGGGTTTAGGGATTGGGGTATAAGGTTTTAGGGTTCTTGGGTTCTTGGGTTTTTAGGGTTTAGGGTTTATGATTTAGGGGTTAGGGTTTAAGGTTTAGGGTTTTAGGGTTTACTATTTAGGGTTTAAGGTTTAGAATTTAGGGTATGCATAGCATCGGCATATAAGATAATCTGGTAAACCGTTCGGCAAGAACTTAAGAAATCAATCTATAATTTGAAACTACGCTTAGACATAAGTTTTCTACGGTTGAGATTTCTGCAATAGCGTATACACAAATCATACAACACCCCTAAGAATAGACTTTCATCTTTCAACTTAGGGTTTAGGGTTTTAGGGATTAGAGTTTTTGAGGTTTAGGGTTTTAGGGTATTAGGGTTTAGGTTTAGGGTTTCAGGTTTAGTGTTACGGGTTTTAGTGTTTAGGGTTGTAGGGGTTTAAGTTTTAGCGTTTAGGGTTTAGCATTTAGAGTTCGGGGTTTAGGTTTTAGTATTTTAGGGTTTTAGGGTTTAGGATTTTAGGCTTTAGGATTGTGTCGTTTAAGTTTAGGGTTTCAGGGTTTAGGGTTTAGGATTTTTGGGTTTTAGGGTTTAGGGTATTTGGGTGTTAAAGACTGTGCAAAAGGCTATTAAGATCTTTCTTCTTTGAGCTTAGAGGAAAACTCGCAAGCTCAAATCATACAAAACCCTCTAAGAATACTAGTTAACGATACGTGCACTAGTGTACACACAAATCATACAACACCCCCTAAGAACAAGCAAAAGACAGAGATATAGTCATATCCAAGCTTGTCAGGATTAAAGATGTTGGGATTAGATTAGCAGACTATGGATGGGTCAAGACGTCGAGTAAAGTCTCCGTCATCTCCAAAAAAAGTGAGGTGGTTAGGTTCGAGTCTTCATCGATCAGGTGGTCGGACGCAATCTAATAGTATGGAGGGGTAAGCGAAATATCTGTCATCTGGCTCCTTCCACGCAAGACGACTAGGATCAAATGGTTTACAATAATGCTAAGAAAGAAGAAGATCGAGACCATTCTTTTTTAGACAAAGGGCTTGACTTCTATCGGGTCAGCATCGAGGGAGAGTACACCAACTTGTTGGCTATGTAAAAAGAAAGTGGGCTAAAGGGGTATTTTCTGACCTAGAATCACAAAGATGTCGACTTTGCGCTATGCCATACGATCTCAGAATTGCTTCGATTCCTTGACGCAATGTGGGAGAACTCAACCAAGCAATCGGTGGTTCATCAGAGGATCCCATTTTTTAGAGAAAACAAGGAGAGTGGGAAAGCTAACCTACCTTTCCGTTCACAGAATCTGACCTTCGTCCAAGAGTTCGGGTTTCTACGTGAAGAACGTGCTTTCTGACTGTTATATGCCAAGAGATCACTACTTTGATACGGTCGGTTCCATTGGTCATTCTTTAGGAGAAGTCCCGAAACTGAACTAGTCAATTGATAGGATCATAGCTAACCCATTGGCTTCATCAAGATCGGATAGCGCATAAGAGGGCATTTTCTGAATGAGAATCTTCTCTTTCTACACTGACGACATATATGTCGTTTTTCTTTGAACTTAGGGTTTATGGTTTTAGGGATTAGAGTTTTTAGAGTTAAGGGTTTAGGGTTTTAGGGTGTTAGGGTTTTGGTTTAGGGTTTAGTGGTTTAGGGTTTAGGGTGTAGGATTTAGGGTTTTAGGGTTTTAGGGTTTTGGGTTTTAGGGTTAAGGGTTTAGGGTAAAAGGCTTTTCTTTTAGGGTTTTCGGGTTCTATGGTTTAGGGTTTACGGTTTTAGGGTTTTAGGGTTTTAGAGTTTAAGGATTTGGTTAAAAGGTTTAGGGTGTAAGGTTTACGGTTTAGGGTTTAGGGTTTAGGGTTAAGGTTTTTAGGGTTTTGGGTTGGTTTAGGGTTTTAGGGTTTTAGAGTTTTTGGATTTTAGTATTTTTAGGGATTAGTGTTCGGAGTTTTTAAGGTTTTTAAGGTTCAATGTTTAGTGTTTAGGGTTTTAGGATTTAGGATTTTGGGTTTAGGGTTTAAGGTTTAAGGTTTTGGGGTTTTACGGTATTTAGGGTTTAGGGTTTAGAGTTTAGGGTTTAAGGTTTTAGGATTTAGGGTTTAAAGTTTAGGTTTTAGGGTTTAGGGAATGTGTAGCATCAAAATATGAGATCACCTTGGAAATTCTTTGGCTAGAAATTAAGAAATAAATTTATAATTTTAAACTATGCTTAGACATAAGTTGAGTACAATTGAGATTTGTGCAATAGCGTATACACAAAGCATACAACAACCCTAAGAATAGATCTTTCTTCTCTGAACTTAGGGTTTAGTGTTTTTATGGTTTAGTGTGTAGGGTTATAGGGGTTTACGGTTTAGGGGTTTAGGGGTTTAGGGTTTAGGGTTTAAGGTTAAGGGTTTAGTGTTTAGGGTTTAGGATTTAGGTTTTCCGGTTTAGGGTTTTAGGGTTAAGGGGTTTAGGTGTTATGGTTCTTGGGTTTTAGGGTTTTAAGGTTTAGGGTTTTAGAGTTTTGGGTTTAGGGTTTTAGGTTTAGGGTTTTATGGTTTAGGGTTTAAGGTTTTAGTGTTTTAGGGTTCAGGGTTTTAGGGTGTTCAAGACAATGCAAAAGGCAAGGAAGATCTTTCTTCTATGAGCTTAGAGGAAAACTCACATGCACTAAAGCCCAACGAAATAGCGTATACACAAATCATGCACAGGCCTATACACAAATTATACAATATCCCCTAAGAATAAATATTTCTTCTTTGAACTTTTGGGTTTTTGGGTTTATGGTTTTCATGTTTAAGGGTTTACGGTTTTAGGGTTTAGGGTTAAGTATTTTGGGTTTTATGTTTTAGGGTTTTAGGATTTAGGGTTTTAGGGTTTTGGTTTTTAGGATTTAGAGTTTTATTGTTCATGGTTTAGGGTTTGGGATTCTGGGTCTAGGGATTTAGGATTTTAAGGTTTAGGGTTTTAGGGTTTAGGATTTTAGGGTTTAAGGTTAAGGGTTAAGGGTTTAGAGTTTAGGGTCTAGGGTTTAGGTTTTGAGGTTTAGGTTTTAGCATTTAGGGTTTTCTGGTGGTTAAGACTGTGCAAAAGGCAAGGAAGATCATTCTTCTTTGAGCTTAATGGAAAACTCGCATGCTCTAAAGCCCAATGAACTATTATATACCCAAATCATACAACGCCCTTTAAGAATACTAGTTAACGATACGTGCACTAGTGTATACACAAATCATACAACACCCCCTAAGAATAGATATTTCTTGTTTGAACTTAGGGTTTATGGTTTTAGGGTTTAAGGTTTTAAGAGTTAAGGGTTTAGGGTTTTGGGGTGTTAGGGTTTAGGTTTAGAGTTTACGTGTTTAGGGTTTAGTATTTTGATTTTTAGGGTTTAGGGTTTTAGTGTTTTACAATTAAGGTTTTGGGTTTTGGGTTTTAGTGTTTGGGGTTTAGGGTTAAGGGTTTATGTTTTAGGGTTTTTGGTTTTAGGGTTTAAGTTATAGTATTTTGGGTTTAGGGTTTTAGGGTTTAGGGTTTGGTGTTTTAGGGTAATAGGGTTTTAGCGTTTTGGGTTTTGGGTTTAGGATTTTAGGGTTTATGGTTTAGGGTTTTAAGGTTTCAAGTTTTATGGTTTCAAGGAATGTTAGGGTTTATGGTTTAAGTTTTAGTGTTTTGAATTTAGGATTAATGGTTTAAGGTTTTTGGGTTTAGGCTTTTGAGTTTTTGGGTTTTTGGGTTTATGGGTATTATGGTGTAGGGTTTTAGGGTTTAGAGTTTAAGCTTTAGGGTCTTAGGGTTTAAGGTTTGGGATTTTAAAAACCCTAATACCCTATACACTAAATACTAAACCCTAAGCCCTAAACTCTAAACATCAAACATTAAAAACCCCAAAAATCTAAACCCTTAACCCTAAATTCTAAACCTCTAAACCCAACAAGCTAAAACCTAAAATCCAAACCCTAAAACTCTTAATCATAAACCCTAAAAAAACTAAAACCCTAAAAAAACTAAAACCCTAAAACTCTAAAATCCTAAAACAATAAACCCTAAATCTTAGTCCCAAAATCCTAAACTCTAGACCCTTAACCCTAAACCCTAAAACCCAAATACTAAACCCTAAACCTTAAACCCATATTCATGGGGTGTTCTATGTTCTGTGTATGCGCTAGTGCACGTATCCTTAACAAGTATTCTTAGGGGGTGTTGTCTGATTTGTGTATACGCTCTTTGATTGGGCTTTAGAACATATGAGTTTTACACCAACCTCAAAGAAGAAAGATCTTCTTTGCCCTTTGCATAGTCTTTAACACCCTAAAACTATAAACCTTAAAACCCTAAACTGTAAACCCTAAAACCCTAAACCCAAAACCCTAAACCCTAAACCCTAAAACCCCAAAACCCTAAAACCTAAACACTTAACCCTAAAGCCTAAACCCTAAACCCTAAACACTAAAACCCTAAACCCTAAAACCCTAAAACCCGAAGATCCTAAAACCTAAACCCTTGACCCTAAACCGGAAACCATAAAGCCCAAAACCCAAAAACCATAAACCCTAAAACACAAAACAATATACCCTAAACCCCTATACCCTAAACCTCAACCCTAAAATCCTAAAACCTTGAACCCTAATCACTAAAAATGCTAAAACCTAAAACCCTAAATCGTAAGTTCAAAGAAGAAAGATCCATTCTTAGTAAGTGAGTATTCTTCTCCATGGGGACTAGTGAAAATATGTAATACATTGAACCTAAGCAGATTTAACTTCCAAATAGGGCGGTAATAATAATGATGAATCAATATGATTAAAACTAACTTGAGATTAAGATGTGTATTTAACTAGTATGAGATAATATTTGCAAAGTAGCAACCCTAAACCCTAACGCTTAAAACCCAAACCCTTAAAACTTTAACCCCTAAAACCCTTAATTACAAAACCAAAAACCTTAAACCCAAAACCCTAAACCTTAGAGCGTAAACTCTTACCCCAAAACCCTAAACCCTAAAAACCCTAAACCATTAGCCCTAAACCTTAATCAGCTTTGTTATACTCTAATTGCACCGCAGCAGCATAAACCATAGTGCTAAAGCACAATGAACTATCTCTCTTACAATTACCAATCTAAACCTTAATAAACCATTATCTAAGCATCATTTCAGACTGTAGATTGATTTCAAAAGTTCCAACCAAAGAGTTTACTAGGTGAGCTCATATATCAATCCTACATATACTCTAAACCCTAAGCCCTAAAACCCTTAACCCTAAAACCCTAAACCCAAAATACTAAATCCTAAAACCTAAACCCTAAACCCCAAATTCTAAACCTTTAACCTTAAACCATAAACCTTCAACCCTCAAATCCTAAACCCTAAAACCCTAAACACTAAAAAAATAAAACTCTAAACCCTAAACCATATACCCTAGGTTCAAAAAAGAACGATCTATTCTTAAAAGGTGTTGTTATATTTGTGTATCGCTAGTGCATTTAATGTTAACAAGTACTTTTAGGGGCTGTTGAATGATTTGTGGTACGCCAGTTCATCGGGCTTTAGAGCATGTGAGTTTTCCTCTAAGCTCAAAGATGGAATATCTTCCTTGCCTTTTGCACAGTCTTCAACACCATAAAACCTTTAAACCCCAAACCCTAAACCCTTAAACCCTAAACCCTAAACCCTAAACCATAAACCCTAAAAACCAAAAACCTAAACCAATAACCCTAAACTCTAAACCCTAAAACCCTAAAAGGCTAAAACCCTAAACCCTAACCACAAAACCCTAAACCCTAAGTTCAAAGAAGAAAGATCTAATCTTAGGGGGTGTTGTATAATTTGTGTATATGCTGTGCACGTATCATTAACAAGTAATAAAGTAATCAGTGAGTATTGTTCTCTATGGGGATTAGTGTAAATATGTAATATATTGAACCTAAGAAGATTTAACTTGCAAATAAGGCGTAAATAATAATGACGAATCAATATGGTTAAAACTAACTATAGATTAAGGTGACTAATAAGGTAGAATGAGATCATATTTGAAAATTAGCAACAATAAACCCTAACATTTACAACATGTCCCCTAAAAGCCTAAACCTTAAAAGCATATAACCTAAACCCTAAACCCTTAACTCTAAACCTAAACCCTTAACCCCAAACATTAATTAGGTTTGTTACATATACCCTAAACCCAAAACCACAAACCCTAAACCCTAAACCCTAAAACCCTAAAACCATAAACCCCAAACCTTGAACACTAAACACTAAACCCCAAAACCCCTAAAGAATCTAAACCCTAAACCCTAAACCCTAAACCATAAACCTCTAAATCCTAAACCTTAAACCCTAAACCCTAAAACCTTTAACCCTTAAGATGCTAAAACCCAAAACCCTAAACCATAAACCCTAAAACCATAAACCCTTAACTCTAGACCCTAAACCCTAAACCTTAAACCCTTAACCCTTAACCCTAAACCTTCAACCCTAAAATCCTAAACCCTAAAACCTAAAACCCTAAAACCATTGAAAACCCTAAATCCTAAAATCCTAAACCCTAAACCCTAAACCCTTAAGGCTGAAGCTGAAAAGTAATTAGGTAAATCATTAAAAACCCCTTGATCTGATCGAGGTGGTGAATACATGGATTTAAAATTCAAGGATTATTTTCTGGAGTGTGGAATCCTATCCCAACTCACAATACCTTAAACACCACAGCAAAATGGTGTTGTAGAAAGGAGAAATCGAACCTTATTGGATATGGTTAGGTCGATGTTAAGCTACTTATCACTGTCACTTATGTTATGGGTTATGGAATGGCTCCAAACCCGATTTGTGTCATTTTCATATATGGGGGCGTCCAGCTCACGTTCTTATACCGAATATCAGAAAGTTAGACTCAAGGTCTTAAGTATGGATATTCATATGATATGTTTTATAGACTAGAGGTGAGTACTTTTGTAGTCATAACAATCAAAACGTATTTATGTCGACATATGCAACCTTCCTTGAGAATGACAATGTACAAAACTACAAACCTCATAGAAAAGTAGTTCTCGAGGAATTAGACCCTAAACCTGAAATCCAAAACCCTAAACCCTAAAACCCTAAGCCCAAAATCCTAAACCCAAAATCCTAAACACTAAACCCTAAATCCTTAACCCTAAATCCTAAAACCCTAAACCCTCAAATCGAAAACTAAAAAAACAAAAATCGTAAAACTGTAAACTCTAAAAATAAAAATACTAAACCCTAGACTCAAAACCCCTATACCCTAAACCTAAACCCTAAAACTCTAAAGCCATGAACCCTAAGTTCAAAGAATAAAGATCTATTCTTAGGGGATGTTGTATTATTTGTGTATACACTAGGGCACGTATAGTTAAAAACCGTAAACCATAAACCCTAATACCCTAAAATCCTAAAAACCTTAAATCCTCAACCCTAAACCTTAATTAACTTTGTTATACTGCCATAGCATCTCAGTAGCATGAACCTTAACTCTAAAGCACAATGATTGTCGTCCTTACAATTGTAAATCTAAATCGTAATTAATTTTATATCTAAGCATAGTGTCAAATTATATATTGATTTCTTAAGTTCCAGCCAAAATGTTTAGAAGGTGATCTCATATGACTATTTTACATATACCCTAAACTCTAAACCCTAAACCCTATACCATAAACCTTAATCTTGTCATTGAAGTGTCTGTCCAGACTATCACTACTGTTTCTGAAGACGCCGAGAGGCCGACATATCAAGACTGGAGAGACAATGTCCGAAGTCAGCTCAGCGAGGGAAGTATAATGGCATAATGGGACTTTAAGAATTTTGTCTAATTGATAGGAGTACTATTCTATCGGGGGACATATGGAGTCCTTGCAGATGCGTAGGTATTAAGAAAGGTTGAAGGTGGCTCCAACGCCTCAATGAAGACGTTTACTCCATGGATGGGCCACTGTTACATAGACGTCTACAAAGGACGGGGTACTATTTATCGAACATGAATGAAGAGGCCTTCACACTCCAGAAGGACTATCCAAAGTGCCAACTCCTACCAGACCCGAAAGAAGTGAACTTCATAGAAGTTGTTTAGGCATTTAGGGTTTTAGGGTTTTAGCGTAATAGGGTTTTGGGTTTAGGTATTTGAGGGTTTAGGCGTTTAGGGTTTTAGCGTAATAGGGTTTTGGATTTAGGGTCTAAGGTTTAGGGTTAAAGTTTTAGGGTTTAAGGTTTAGATTTTAGGGTTTCAATTTTAGGGTTTCAGAGTTTAGTGTGTAGGGTTTAAGGTTTTATGGTTTTATGGTTTTAGGATTTTTAGGGTTTAGAGTTAAGGGTTAAGGGTTTAGGGTATATGTAGCATAGACATATGAGATCACCTTGTAATCCCAAGGATGATAATCATTGTGCTTTAGAGCTAAGGTTATGCTATTGAGATGTTATGGTAGTATAACAAAGCTGATTAAGGTTTAGGGTTAAGAATTTAGGGTTTAGGGTTTAGAGTTTAGGATTTAGGGTTTATGGTATAGGGTTTTGGGTTTAGGGTTTTAGTGGTTAGGGTTTTAAATGTTAGGGTTTAGGGTTGCTACTTCACAAATATGATCTCATTCTACATTATTAGTCATCTTACTCTAAGGTTAGTTTTAACCATATTAATTTGCCATTATTATTACTTCCTTATTTGCAAGTTAAATCTGCTTAGGTTCAATATATTACATATTTACACTAGTCCCCATGCAGAACGATACTCACTTATTACTTTATATGTGCACTAGCGTATACACAAATCAAACAACACCCCTAAGAATAGATCTTTCTTCTTTGAACTTAAGATTTATGGTTTTTGGATTTGGGATTTTTATAGTTTGGAGTTTTTAGAGTTTAGGGTTTAGGGTTTTAGGGCTTAGGGTTTAGGTTTAGGGTTTAGGGTTTAGGAGTTTAGGGTTTTAGGGTTTAGCATTTTAGGGTTTTGGATTCTAGGGTTTGGGGTTAAGAATTTAGGTTTTAGGGTTTTGGGTTTAGGGATTTAGGGTTTTAAAATTTAGGGTTTTAGGGTATTGAAGATTGTTCAAAAGGCAAGGAAGATCCTTCTTCTTTGAGCTTAGAGGAGAACTCACATGCTCTAAACCCCAATGAACTAGCTGATACAAATCATTCAACACCCCCTAAGAATAGATTTTTCTTCTATGAACTTAGGGTTTAGAGTAGGTTTAGGGTTTTTAGGGTTAAAGTTTTAGGGTTTTAAGGTTTTAGGGTTTTGGGGTTTAGGGTTTTTCGGGTTTATGGTTTTTTGGGTTTTAAGGCTAGAGTTTAGGGATTTTAGGGTTCACGGTTTACTATTTTTAGGTTTTAGGAATTAGGTTTAGGGTCTAGATCTTTAGGGTTAAGGGTTTACTATTTTGGGTTTTAGGGTTTTGGGTTTTTGGGGTTTGGGTTTTCGGGTATAGCGTTTTGGGTTTAGAGTTAAGGTTTGAGGTTTTAGGGTTTTAGGGTTTTATGTTATAGGGATTTAGGGTTTAGGGTTTAGAAATTTGGGTTTAGCGTTGTGGGTTTAGGGTTTTAGGGTTTAGGTTTTTAGAGTTTCTGATTTTAGGGTTTATGGTTTAGGGTTAAGGATTTAGGGTTTAGTGTTTAGGGTTTAGGATTTAGGCTGTAGGGCTTATAGTTTAGGGTTTAGGGTTTTAGGATTTAAGGTTTTAGGGTTTAGGGTTTAGGGTTTACAGTTTTAGGGTTTTAGGGTTTTAGAGTTTTAATGTTTTAGGGTTTTTGGGCTTTGGGGTTAATTGTTTTAGGGTTTACGGTTTAAGGTATATGTAGCATAGACATATGATCTCACGTTGTAAACGTTTTTTTCGGCTGGAAGTTAAGAGATCATTCTATAATCTGAAATTATGCTTAGACATAAATTAATTAAGGTTAAGTTTGTAATCATAAGTACGATATTTCATTTGGCTTCAAAGCTAAGGTTAATGCTACTGAGATGCTATTGCATTATAACAAAAGTCGAATGAGCTAGGGTTTAGGGTTTTTAGGGTTAAGGGTTTAGGGTTTTAGGGTTTAGAGGTTTAGGTTTTAGGTTTTAGGATTTAGGGTTTTTGGGTTTTGCGTTTTAGGGTATAGGGATTAGGGTTTAGGGTTAAGAATTTAGGTTTTAGGGTTTTATGGTTTAGGGTTTTATGGTCTATGGTTTAGGGTTTTGGGTTTAGGGTTTTAGGGTTTAAGGTTTAGGGTTTTAGGAATTTAGGGTTTAGGGTTAATGGTTTAGGGTTTTAGGGTTTAGTGTTTAGAGGTTTAGGGTATTAGGGTTTTAAAGTTTTTGGGTTTATGGTTTAGGGTTATGGGTTTTAGGGTTTAGGGTCTTAGGTTTTATGGTTTTGTGTTTTAGGATTTAGGGATTAGAGTTTAGGGTTGGGGGTTTCAGTTTTTGGGTTTTTAGGTTTTATGGCTTAGGGTTTTAGGGTTTACGGTTTAGAGGTATTGGTTCAGAGTTCAGGGTTTAGGGTTTTAGGGTTTTAGGGCTTAGGATTTAGGGTTTTGGGTTTTTGGTTTTTGGGTTTAGGGTTTAGGGTTTAAGGGTTTATGGTTTTAGTGTGTTATAGAGTGTGCAAAAGGCAAGGATGGTCTTTCCTCTTTGTGCTTAAAGCAAGACTCACTTGCTCTAAAGCCCAATGAACTAGCGTATACACAAATCATAATCCCCCTAAGAATACTTGTTAATGATATGTGCACTAGCAGATACATAAATCATACAACACCCGCTAAGAATCGATCTTTATTCGGGTTTTATGGTTTAGGGATTTAGGGTTTAGTGTTAGGGTTTAGGATTTTAGGGTTTTAGGGTTTTTAGCGTTTAGGGTTTAGGGTATATGTAGCATAGACATAAGAGATCACCTTGTAAACCCTTTCGTTGGAACGTAAGAAATCAATCAATAATGTGATATTATGCTTGAGAGTTAACGTTAATGCTACTGAGATGCTATAGCAGTATAACAAAGCAGATTAAAGTTTAGGGTTAAGGGTTAAAGGTTTAGGGTTTAGAGTATAGGGTTTAGTATTTAGTGTTTAGGGTCTAGGTTTTTGGATTTCAGGTTTTCAGTTTTAGGGTTTAGGGTTTTAGAGTTTTAAGGTTTAGGGCTTTAGGGTTTAGGATTTTAGGGTTTAAGTTTTAGGGTTAAGTCTTTAGGGTTTATGGTTTAGGTGTTAGGGTTTAGGGTTTTGGGTTTAGGATTTTATGGTTTAGTTTTTAGGGTTTAGGATTTTTGGGTTTTAGGGTTTAGGGTTTAGTGTTTAGGGTTTTAGGGGTTAGGAATTTTAAATGTTAAGGTTTGGGGTTGCTACTTTGCAAATATTATCTCATTCTACTTGATTAGTCATCTGAATCTTAAGTTAGGTTTTGATTCATCATTGTTGTTACCTCCCTATTTGTAAGTTAATTCTTCTTCGATTCAATATATTTTATATTTACACTAGTTCCCATGGAGAACGATACTCACTTACTACTTTATTACTGGTTAATTATACGTGCATTAGCGTATACATAAATCATACAACAACCCCTAAGAATAAATCATTCTCCTTTAAACTTAGTGTTTAATGTTTTAGGTTTTTTTTTGGGTTTAGGGTTTAGGGTTTCAGGGTTCTAGGTTTTAGGTTTAGGGTTTAGGGGATTAGGGTTTAGGGTTTAGTATTTTGGGTTTTAGGGTTTTGGGTTTAAGGTTTTTAGGGTTTAGGGTATATGTAGCATAGACATATGAGATCTCTTTGTAAACACTTTGGCAAGAACTTTAGAAATCAGTCTATAATTTTAAAATATGCTTGGGCATAAGTTAATTACGGTTGAGATTTGTAATCGTAAGGAAGACAATCATTGTGCTTTAGAGCTAAGGTTAATTCTACTAAGATGCTATTGTACTATAACAAAGTTGATTAAGGTTTAGGGTTAGGGGTTTAGGGTTTTAGGTTTTAGGATTTAGGGTTTAGAGTTTAGGGTTTAGGGTTTAAGGTTTTTGATTTTAGGGGTTAGGGTTTTAGGGGTTAGGGTTTCTGCTTTGCAAATATTATCCCATACTACTTTATTAGTCATCTTAATCTCAAGTTTATTTTAACCATATGGATTCATCATTATTTTTACCGCCCTAGTTGCAATTTAAATCTGCTTAGGTTCGATATATTGCATATTTGCACTACTCCCCGTGGAGAATGATACTCACTTACTAGTTTATTACTTGTTAACGATACGTACACTAGCGTATACACAAATTATACAACACCTCCTAAGAATCGATCTTTCTTCTTTGAACTTCGAGTTTAGGATTTTAGGGTTTTGGGATTTTGGAATTTCAGGTTTAGTGTTTTAGGGTTTTATGGTTTAGGTTTAGGGTTTTGGGGTTCATGGTTTAGGGTTTAGAGTTTTGGTTTTAAGATTTAGGGTGTTGGGGTTTTGGGTTTTAGGGTTTAAGGTTAAGGGTTTATGTTTTAGTCTTTTAGGGTTTTAGGGTTTAGGGTTTTGGGTTTTGGGTTTAGGGTTTTATGGTTTTAGGGTTTAGGGTTTAGGGGCTTAGGGTTTACACTAGTCCCCGTGGAGAACGATACTCACTTATTGCTCTATTACTTGTTAACGATACGTGCCCTAGTGTATACACAAATCATACAACACCCCCTAAGAATAGATCTTTCTTCTTTGAACTTAGGGTTTAGGGTTTTTGGAGTTGGGGGCTTAGGGTTTAGGCTTTAGGGTTTAGTATTTTGGGTTTTAGGGTTTAGGATTTTATGGTTTTGGGTTTATGGGTTTATGGTTTAGGGTTTAGTGTTAAGGGTTTAGGTTTAAGGGTTTTAGAGTTTTAGGGTTTTAGGATTTTAGGTTTAGGGTTTTAGGGTTTAGGGTTTTGGGTATTGAGTTTAGGGTTTTAGGGTTTAGAGTTTAGGGTTTAGGATTTAGTGTTTAAGATTAAGGGTTAAGGGTTTAAGGTTTAGGGTTTAGAGTTTCAGATTTAGGATTTTAGTGTTTAGTGTTTAGTGTTTAGTGTTTATGGTTTAGTGTTTTAGGGTTTTAGAATTTTTAGGGTTTAGGGTTTATTGTTTAGGGTATATGTAACATATACATATGAGGTCACCTTGTAAACCCTTTTGCTGGAACTTAAGAAATCAATCTATAATTTGAAATTATGCTTAGACATAATTAATTACAATTGAGATTTGTATTCGCAAGGACGACAATCATTGTGCTTTAGAGCTAAGGTTAATGTTACTGAGATTCTGTGGCAGTATAAACAAGTTGATTTAGGTTTAGGGTTAAGGGATAAGGATTTTGGGTTTTGGGTTTTGGGTATAGCGTTTTGGGTTTTGGGGTTTGGCCTTTAAATGTTAGTGTTTAAGGTTGCAACTTTGGAAATATTATCTCATTCTACATTATTTGTCATCTTAATCTCCAGTTGATTTTAACCATATATATTCCTCATTATTATTATCGTTGTATTTGCAAGTTAAACCTGCTTAGGTGCAATATATTATATATTTACACTAGTCCAAATGGAGACGATATCCACTTATTATCTTATTATATGTTATCTATGCGTGCACTAGCGTATACACAAATCATACAACACCCCCTAAGAATAGGCCTTTCTTCTTCGAACTTAGGGTTTCAGGTTTTTTGGGTTTAGGGTTTTAGGGTTTAGGTCTAGGGTTTAGGGGTTCAGAGTTTAGGGTTTTAGGGTTTAGGGATCTAGGATTTAGGGTTTAAGGTTTAGGTTTTAGGGTTTTAGTATTTTTTGGTTTAGGGTTTACGGTTTAGGGATTTTGGTTTAGGGTTTTATGGTTTAGGATTTATGGTTTTAGGGTTTTAGGGCTAGGGTTTGAGGGTTTTGGATTTTAGGGTTTAAGGTTTAGGCTTATGTTTTTAGGGTTTAAAGTGTAGGGTTTAGGGTTTAGGTTCTAGGGTTTAGGGTTTAGGTTTAGGGTTTACGGATTTAGGATTTTAGAGTTAGAGATTTTAGTGTTTAGGGTTAAGGGTTTTAGGGTTTAGGGTATATGTATGTAACATAGACATATGAGCTCACCTTGTAAACCCTTTGGCTGGAACTTACAAAAGCAATCTATAATCTAAAATTATGCTTAGACATAAGTTAATTAAATTTTAGATTAGTAATATTGAGTACAACAATTCATTGCGCTTTAAAGCTAAGGTTAATGCTACTAAGATCATATTGCAGTATACAAAGCTGATTAAGGTTTAGGGTTAAGTGCTTAGGGGTTTTAGGGTTTAGAGTTTAGAGTTTAGGGTTTAGGTTTTACGGTTTAGAGTTTTGGGTGTTAGGGTTTTTGGTTTCAGGGGTAAGGGTTTTAGGGGTATGGTTTTAAATGTTAGGGTTTAGGGTTGGTACTTTGTAAATATTATCTCATACTACTTTATTAGTCAAGTTAATCTCATGTTATTTTTAACCATATTGATTTATCATTATTATTACAACCTTATTTAAAAGTTAAATCTTCTTAGTTTTAATATATTTCATATTTTTACACTACTCTCTGTGGAGAACATTACTCAGGTACTAATTTTTTACTTGGTAACGATAAATGCACTAGTGTATCCACAAATCATACCACACCCCCTAAGAATAGATGTTTCTTCTTTGAATTTAGGGTTTTGGGTTTTAGGGTTTTGTGTTTTTAGGGTGAAGGTTTAGGGTTTTAGGGTTTAGGTTTAGGGTTTAAGGGTTTAGGGTTTAGTAATTAGTATTTTGAGTTTTAGGGTTTAGGGTTTTAGGGTTTGGGATTTTGGGTTTAGGGTTTTAGTATTTAGGGTTTGGGATTTTGGGTTTAGGGTTTAAGATTTAGGGTTTAGGGTTTATGTTTTAGAGTTTAGGGTTTTAAGGTTTAGGGTTTAGGGTTTAGGGTTTTAGGATTTTTGAGTTTTATTGTTATAGGTTTTTTGGATTTTGGGTTAAGGATTTTAGGGTTTAGGGTTTAGGATATATGTAGCAGAGACATATGAGCTCATGTTGTAAACCGTTTGGCTAGAACTTGAGAAATCAATCTATAATCTGAAATTATGCTTAGACATAAGTTAGTAAGGTTTAGATTGGTAATTGTAGGTACAACAGTTCGCTGGGCTTTACAGCTAAGGCTAATGCTACTGAGATGCAATTTCAATAATTGATAAGGGAGTTATCCATACTAGCTGCCAAAACCATAGAATATCTCGTTGATATTAAGTTAGTTTGCTACTCTACAAGTGTTATCTCATAGTACTTTATTGGTTATCTTAATCTCATGATAGTTTTAACCATATTGATTCATCATTATTATTACTATCTTATTTGCAAGTTAAATCTATTTTGGTTCAACATATTGCATATTCATACTACTCCCTGTTGAGATACACAAAACATACAACACCTCCTAAGAATAGAGGTTTACACGTAAACCCTATTATTTTCATTCCAATTTTGGAAGGTGTTGATAACTGTGCAAAAGGCAAGGAAGATCTTTCTTCTTTGAGTTTAGAGTAAAACTCACATGGTGTTGCGAGTTTGGATGGTGATATTGAAAGGGAAGAGGAATTTCCCTTCTTTACCCTCGACATCTAAAAACCAAAAAATGGTTACTGAGAATATTTTGGAGATCCCAGTTGAAAAAGATGCAACTGCCATTCAAGTTTCTCCTTCTACTAGGAAAATAGAGCCTTCTAGTATCGTTGGATAGTCTGGGTGAGGCAACCTCATGAGAAAGTCAAAGTGGTAAATACACGATACATGATGATGTGGTGAAGGAGGGCATTCAAAAATGGGAGAACACCATAGCGGGTCATTTTCTGGGTAGAAAACCTGCCTTTAACCTAGTGAGAGATGCTGCCTTTCATCTGTGGGGAAAGAGAGGTTCGAGAAGAGTGGCTGAGAATGAAAATGGATTTTTCCTTTTCAAGTTTCAATCTCAAGAGGAAATTTATCATTAATGGTGGCCCTTGGTACATGATAGGAAAACCACTCATTCTTAAAGTGTGGTTACAAAGGTAGAACTGACCGATTCAGAGAACTGACCGATTCAGAGAAAGAGGAGGTGGTCTATGGAGAAACAGCTTTGAAGGCAGAAGACAATATTCATGTGATGGCAGTGAGTGAGAGAACTATTTTCCAGAGAAAGTTAAGGTGAATAGTCAAGCTTCAAGAGACAAGACTCCATCGTCAGAATAAGGATTCTTAAGAGCAAGATCTGGAACTAGTATGGAAATGTCTTGTTCTGAGGATAGTAATGGAGGGTTGAGGAAGCATGGCAGATTGAATATCACTCTGGGGAGGGATATGATGGAGAAGAACGATGCCCTATCGAAATAGGAGATGATGTTGAACTCACTGCCGGCTAACGTAACCTACCGGAGTGACGACTTGCATAGCTAGGAGAACGAGGAACTGATGGGGAGCCATTTCTATGAAAATTATGGTAGGGGAAAAATGACGGGAAGATTTATTTTCAAAGATAGGAACTCAATAGAAGATCTCAACATCTATAGCCGCTGAGGATGTGAATGGCAATAAATCTTAAAATGGGATATTTTTTAAAGGAGATTTTATTAAAGAAGATGGCCCCACCAATAATCAATCTGTGGTTAATGAGCACTATAAAAAATATGACATTTAACAAGTTTTAAATACATGGATCATAGTCACCTCCTATTAAAAACTCAAAACTACTAGAGTTTTGTGAACTATGTAAAAAAGTAAAAACGAAGTCGGAAGTGAGAATTCAGAGGATGGAGACTCAAAATTGACTTTCGATTAGCCCCTAAAAACTCAAAAAATCCCGCTCTTCTTCTTTAGACTATCATTCACCTCACCCTCATCCTCTCTCACTCTCACACACTCTCTCTCAACAGTTTACCTCTACCTATCTCTCACTTTGGAGTTTGCTTCAGCCTCTCTCTACATCTTTCGCCTCTAACCATCTTTATATCGGTAGCCTCTGCTCCATCTCTCTCCACAATCTGCCTCACTATCTCTCTCTCTACGAAGTTTGCATGGAGTTTCCCTAGAGCTAAGCTAGATAAGGTTAGTACACTGGGAGGAGCTCAGAGCTGAATGGCATCTTGTGCAATTTCTTCAGTGCCTCGGGTTTATGGAGGGGCTCCTTTCGTCTCTAATCTGCTTGGTGCTTAGGGTTTCAGTGTCCTAAGCACCAAAAATTCTTTAGGTAATTCTTACATGGATTTACTTGAAGCCCAGGGTTTATTTATCCACTTTAGGTAATTCTTACATGGATTTACTTGAAGCCCAAAAATTCCATAAAGGAATTTTTTTCTTTTTAGGGTTTAGGGTTTACGGTTTAGGATTTTGTGTTTTGCTTTTTAGGGTTTAGGGTTTTGAGGGTTTTGGGTTTTAGGGTTTAAGTGTTAGAGTTTTAGGGTTTTTTCATTTTAGGGTTTTTAGTTTAAAGTTTATGGTTTAGGGTTTAGGGTTTAGGGTTTAGGTTTTAGGGTTTTAGGGTTTAGGGTTTAAGGTTTTAGGGTTAAGGGTTTTTGGGTTTAGGGTTTTAGAGGAAAACTCACATGCCCTAAAACCTAAAACCCTAAACACAAATCATACAACACCCCCTAAGAATACTTGTTAGCGATACATGCACCAACGTATACACAAATCATATACACCCGCAAGAATATATATTTCTTTATTGAACTTAGGGTTTAGAGTTTTAGGGTTTAGGGGTTTAAGATTTATGGTTTAGCATTTTGGGTTTTAGGGTTTAGGGTTTAGGGTTTATGGTTTAGTATTTGGGGTTTAGTGTTTTAGGGTATTGGGTTTTAGGGTATTGAGTTTTAGGGTTTTGGGATTTAGGGTTTAGGGTTAAGAGTTTTTGGTTTTAGGGTTTAGGATTTTAGGGTTTATGGTGTTAGGGTTTAGAATTTTAGGTTTCAGGGTTTAGGGTTTTAGGGTTTTTGGTTTAGGGTTTTAGATTTTAGGGTTTTAGGGTTTTATGATTTTAGGATTTTAGGGTTTAGGACTTTAGGATTAAGGGTTTAGGATTTAGGGTTTATGGTTTTAGGGCTTAGGGTTTAGGGTTAGGGTTTTACGGTTTAGAGTTTTAGGGTGTTGAAGATTATGCAAAATGCAAGGAAGATCTTTCTTCTTTAAGCTTAGATGAAAAGCTAATGCTCTAAGCCCAATGAACTAGCATATACACAAATCATATAACACCACCTAAGGATAGATCTTTCTTCTTTGAATTTAGAGTTTAGGGTTTTAGTGTTTTTTTAGGGTTTTATGGTTTAGGGTTTTAGGGTTTTTTGTTTTGGGTTTAGGGTTTTAGGGTTTAGGGTAGGGTTTAGGGTTTAGGGTTTAAGGGTTTAGGGTTTTATGATTTTAGAGTTTTAGGGTTTTAGAGTTTTAGGGTTTTAGGGTTTTTAAGGTTTAGGGTATAGGGTTTTAGAGTTTAGGGCATATGTAGCATAGACATATGAGCTCACCTTGTAAACCTTTTGGCTAGAACTTGAGAAATCAATCTAGAATATGAAATTATGCTTAGACATAAGTTAATTAAAGTTTAGATTGGTAATCGTAAGTACGATAGTTCATTGGGCTTTAGAGCTAAGGTTAATGCTACTGTGATGCTATTGTAGTATAAAGAAGCTAATTAAGATAAAGTAATTGATAGGGGACTTACCATTGTTCTTCTTCCTTTTCTTGTTCTTAACAATATTGGAAGAAGGCTTTTGCTCGACAACATTTACCTCGCCCTCGTTGGTCATTCTAAGGGTAAGTGGCTCAAAAGTCTGCAGTTCATTCAACAATTGGGTCACATTGAATTGCAACTTGTTCATAACATATTTGGTCATGAACGCATAAAAAGCTGTGAGTGACTCTAGTATGATGCTAACTTGAGTCTGTTTCTCAGTTGTCGCTCCATGTACTTCTGCCCCGTACATTATGTTGTTCATGTTCAAAACATGTTCTCGAATAGAAGTTTAGGATTTTGTCGTTTGAGTTTAGGGTTTTAGGGTTTAGGGTTTAAGGTTTTGGGGGTTTAGGGTTTAGGCTTTTGGGGTGTTAAAGACTGTGCAAAAGGCAAGGAAGATCTTTCTTCTTCAAGCTTAGAGGAAAACTCACATGCTCAAATCATACAACACCCTCTAAGAATACTATTTAACGATACGTGTACTAGTGTACAAACAAATCATACAACACCCCCTAAGAATATGTCTTTTTTCTTTGAACTTAGGGTTTATGGTTTTAGAGATTAGGGTTTTTAGAGTTAAGGGTTTAGGGTTTTAGGGTGTTAGGGTTTTGGTTTAGGGTTTAGTGGTTTAGGGTTTAGGGTGTAGTATTTAGGGGTTTTGGGTTTTGGGTTTTTGGGTTTAGGGTTTTAGGGTTAAGGGTTTAGGGTAAAGGGCTTTTCTTTTAGGGTTTTAGGGTTTTCGGGTTCTATGGTTTAGGGTTTAAGGGTTTACAGTTTACAGTTTTAGAGTTTTAGGGTTTAGGGTTTTAGGGTTTAGGATTTTAGGGTTTAAGGATTTGGTTTAAAGGTTTAAGGTTTAGGGTTTAGGGTTAAGGTTTTTAGGGTTTAGGCTTTTAGGGTTTTAGAGTTTTAGGATTTTAGCGTTTTTAGGGTTTAGGGTTTGGAGTTTTTAAGGTTTTTAGGGTTCAATGTTTAGTGTTTAGGATTTTAGGGTTTAGGGTTTAAGGTTTAAGGTTTTAGGGTTTTACGATTTTTAAGGTTTAGGGTGCAGGGTTTAAGGTTTAAGGTTTTAAGATTTAGGATTTTAGAGTTTTAGGATTTAGGGTTTTAGGGTTTTGGTTTTTAGGATTTAGGGTTTTATTGTTTAGGGTTTAGGGTTTGGGATTCTGGGTCTAGGGACTTAGGGTTTAGGGTTTTAAGGTTTAGGGTTTTAGGGTTTAAGATTTTATGGTTTAAGGTTAAGGGTCAAGGGTTTAGAGTTTAGGATCTAGGGTTTAGGTTTTGAGGTTTAGGTTTTAGGATTTAGGATTTTATGGTGGTTAAGACTGTGCAAAAGGCAAGGAAGATCATTCTTCTTTGAGCTTAGTGGAAAACCCGCATGCTCTAAAGCCCAATGAACTATTATATACCCAAATCATACAACGCCCTTTAAGAATACTAGCTAACGATACGTGCACTAGTGTATACACAAATCATACAACACCCCCTAAGAATAGATCTTTCTTGTTTGAACTTAGGGTTTAGGGTTTTTAGAGTTAAGGGTTTAGGGTGTTAGGGTGTTAGGGTTTAGGTTTAGAGTTTACGGGTTTAGGGTTTAGTATTTTGGTTTTTAGGGTTTAGGGTTTTAGTGTTTTACAGTTAAGGTTTTGGGTTTTGGGTTTTAGTGTTTTGGGTTTAGGGTTAAGGGTTTAGGTTTTAAGGTTTTGGGTTTTAGGGTTTAGGTTATAGTATTTTGGGTTTAGGGTTTGGTGTTTTAGGGTTATAGGATTTTAGCGTTTTGGGTTTTGGGTTTTGGGTTTAGGATTTTAGGGTTAATGGTTTAGGATTTTAAGGTTTCAAGTTTTATGGTTTCAAGGAATGTTAGGGTTTAAGGTTTAAGTTTTAGTGTTTAGGATTTAGGATTAATGGTTTAAGGTTTTGGGTTTAGGTTTTTGAGTTTTTGGGTTAATGGGTATTATGATGTAGGGTTTAGGGTTTAGAGTTTCAGTTTTAGGGTTTTAGGGTTTAAGGTTTAGGATTTTAAAAACCCTAATACCCTATACAACAAACACTAAATCCTAAGCCCTAGTACCAGAATCCTAAACCCTAGACTCTTAACCCTAAACCCTAAAATCCTACACCCTAAAAACCAAAACCTAAACCCTAAAACACAGTACCCTAAAACCCAAATACTAAACCTTAAACCCCTAAACCCTAAACCTAAACCCCAAAACCCTAAAACCCCAAACCCTTAACCTTAAAAACTCTAAACACTAAAACCCTAAACCTTAAGTTCAGTGAAGAAAGATCTATTCTTAGGGGTTGTTGTATGATTTGTGTATATACTAGTGCACGTATCGTTAACAAGTATTCTTAGGAGGAGTTGTATGATTTGTGTATTCGCTAGTTCATTGGGCTTCAAAGCATATGAGTTTTCCTCAAAGAAGAAAGATCTTCCTTGCCTTTGGCACAGTCTTCAACACCCTAAAACCCTAAACCATAAAAACCTAAAACCCTAAACCCTAAAATTCTAAACCCTAAACTCTAAAAACCTTAAAACCCCAAATCCTAAAACCTTAAACCCCAAATCCTAAAATCCTAAACCTCAAACCCTAAATGCAAAGTTCAAGGAAGAAAGATATATTCTTTTGGGGTGTTCTACGTTCTGTGTCTGCGCTAGTGCACGTATCCTTAACAAGTATTCTTAGGGGGTGTTGTCTGATTTGTGTATACGCTCTTTGATTAGGCTTTAGAACATATGAGTTTTACACGAACCTCAAAGAAGAAAGATCTTCCTTGCCCTTTGCATAGTCTTTAACACCCTAAAACGGTAAACCTTAAAACCCTAAAACCCTAAACTCTAAACCCTAAAACCCTAAACCTTAAACCCTAAAACCCTAAACCCTAAAACCCTAAAATCCCAAAACCCTAAAACCTAAACACTTAACCCTAAAGCCTAAACCCTAAACCCTAAACACTAAAACCCTAAACCCTAAAACTCTAAGACCCTAAAACCTTAACCCTTGACACTAAACCGGAAACCCTAAAGCCCAAAACCCAAAAACCATAAACCTTAAAACACAAAATAATATACCCTAAACCCTAAACCCTTATACCCTAAACCTCAACCCTAAAATCATAAACCTTGAACCCTAATCACTAAAAACGCTAAAAACTAAAACCCTAAATCGTAAGTTCAAAGAAGAAAAATCTATTCTTAGTAAGTGAGTATTCTTCTCCATGGGGACTAGTGTAAATATGTAATACATTGAACCTAAGCATATTTAACTTGCAAATAGGGCAGTCATAATAATGATGAATCAATATGGTTAAAATTAACTTGAGATTAAGATGTGTATTTAAGTAGTATGAGATAATATTTGCAAAGTAGAAACCCTAACGCTTAAAACCCAAACCCTTAAAACTCTAACACCTAAAACCCTTAATTATAAAACCAAAAACCTTAAACCCAAAACCCTAAACCTTAGAGCGTAAACTCTTACCCCAAAACCCTAAACCTTAATCAGCTTTGTTACTCTAATTGCAACGCAGCAGCATAAACCATAGTGCTAAAGCCCAATGAACTATCTTTCTTACAATTACCTATCTAAACCTTAACAAACCATTATCTAAGCATCATTTCAGACTGTAGATTAATTTCAAAAGTTCCAACCAAAGGGTTCATAAGGTGAGCTCATATATCTATCTTACATATACTCTAAACCCTAAGCCCCAAAACCCTTAACCCTAAAACCCTAAAACCCTAAACCCAAAACACTAAATCCTAAAACATAAACCCTAAACCCCAAATTCTAAACCTTTAACCTTAAACCCTAAACCTTCAACCCTCAAATCCTAAACCCTAAAACCCTAAACTCTAAAACCATAAAACCCTAAACCCTAAACCCTATACCCTAGGTTCAAAAAAGAACGATCTATTCTTAAGGGGTGTTGTTATATTTGTGTATACGCTAGGTCATTTAATGTTAACAAGTACTTTTAGGGGCTGTTGAATGATTTGTGATACGCCAGTTGATTGGGCTTTAGAGCATGTGAGTTTTCCTCTAAGCTCACAGATGGAAGATCTTCCTTGCCTTTTGCACAGTCTTCAACACCCTAAAATCTTTAAACCTCAAACCCTAAACCCTTAAACCCTAAACCGGAAACCCTAAACCATAAACCCTAAAAACCAAAAACCTAAACCAATAACCCTAAACTCTATACCCTAAAACCCTAAATCTAAACCCTAAAAGCCTAAAACCCTAAACCCTAAGCACAAAATCCTAAACCCTAAGTTCAAAGAAGAAAGATCTAATCTTAGGGGGTGTTGTATAATTTTTGTATATGCTAGTGCACGTATCATTAACAAGTAATAAAGTAATCAGTGAGTATTGTTCTCCATGGGGACTAGTGTAAATATGTAATATATTGAACCTGAGAATATTTAACTTGCAAATAGGGCGATAATAATAATGACGAATCAATATGGTTAAAACTAACCATATATTAAGGTGACTAATAAGGTAGAATGAGATAATATTTGAAAATTAGCAACAATAAATCCTAACATTTACAACTTGTCCCCTAAAACCCTAAACCTTAAAACCATATAACCTAAACCCTAAACCCTTAACTCTAAGCCTAAACCCTTAACCCCAAACCTTAATTAGCTTTGTTACATATACCCTAAACCCTAAACCATAAACCTCTAAACCCTAAACCATAAACCCTAAACCCTAAAACCTTTAACCCTAAAAACCCTAAAACGCTAAAACCCTAAACCATAAACCCTAAAACCATAAACCCTTAACTCTAGACCCTAAACCCTAAACCTTAAACTCTAAACGCTTAACCATAAACCTTAAACCCTAAAATCCTAAACCCTAAAACCTGAAACCCTAAAACCATAAAAAACTCAACCATAAACCCTAAAACCCTAAACCCAAAACCTTAAACCCTAAACCATAAATCTCTAAAACCCTAATGATGAATCAATATGTTTAAAACTAAAGCCTAAACCCTAAAGCCTAAACCCTAAACTCTAAACCCTAAACCCTAAACCCTAAACCCTTTACCCTTAACCTCAATCAGCTTTGCTATAATGACATAACATCTCCGTAGCATTAACCTTAGCTCTAAAGAATAATGATTGTCGTCCTTGCGATTACAAATCTCAACTATAATTAACTTAAGTCGAAGTATTATTTCAAATTATAGATTGATTTTTTAAGTTCCATCCAATGTTACATATACTATAAACCCGAAACCCTAAACCCTAAACTTTAAACCCTAGAATCCTAAAACCATAAAACCTAACCACTTAACCTTAAACCCAATACCTTAACCGTAAATCCCAAAACTCTAAAACCTTAAAACCCAAACAAAAGATAAAAGATAAAACCTTAACCGTAATTAAATAATCTCATTAATTATCCTCCCTTTTTCTTAAAAACAAACAAAAGATAAAAGGATAACATTGATAATTATCTTTGAATTCAAAATTCAAAAGATAAAAAGATAAAATAGATAATTATCTCTGAATTCAAAATTCTCTATTATCCATTTAAAATTTAAAATTCAAAATTCAAAATATAAAAGATAAAAAAGGATAAGAGTTATCTTGAAATATCACAGGATTTCCTAAATCCTAATTGTTATCGGGTAGGGTTTCATAAACCCTAGTCACCATGCAGGGCACGGGAGCGAACAGCGGTAGCGACGGGCACCGGAATAGTATCGCGATCACCGAAACAGTAACTCTAACAAACAGTAATTCCAGTGTGAACGGTAATTTTGGATGAAACAGTAATTTAAGCGTGAACAGTAATTCCGCATGAACAATGCATTCCTGGTGACGAGCGGTTTCCGGCGACGGTATTAAGGCAACGACGATTTTACATCAAATTTATAAAATTATAACTTTTGAAAACAAAATAAATTACATAAAATTCTATGTCTCAAATCCGGCTTACATCAATTTTAAATTGAAATAAAATTCTAATCACACTCAAAACAGTTTTGAATCTACTACACAAAATCATATGCCAATATCCAGAAAGTTCATGATACGTTCATTTCAAATATCAATATGCATATTCAAGAACCTGGCTCTGATACGAGTTAATGGACTGGTTGGTTTTAAAATTAATTAAAAATAAGTTTGAACCACGAACGGTTCGTGGACGGAATATAAAAAAATCCAATTAACTTATTTAATCAAATTAAATAACTTAAAACCAAACAACGTACGATTATGCATATATGACATTAAACGAGAAGATAAGGTTAGAAATATTTTTTTGACATATACTTTGTATCAGAGAATTTCTGAACTAGCGGAATTCCTTCGAGCGTTCTTCATGTTCTTCAAGTTTCGGGATCCGAATCACGCACTTGAACTCCAAGAATGATTTATGGATTTCATCCACCAACAACCACTCATTAATTTCAGAATTATATCTCACAAGAATTTAGTGTAGAAATTTGAGTGCGGGCTGTTAAAATGATTGAAGAAGAAAGATCGAAAATTTTCTCCTTTAATATAATTTTCGGCGGCAATAAAGAGGGGGAAAATTTTTTTCTCCTTTTATTTTTTTAACAAGCAACTGTATCTTATCCAAGATCTATCTGCAATTAGATTGATATTAGGTATTAATAAAATGTAATTTTTAATATTTATAAATATACCCATATATTTTCAAATTTATAAAATTTCACCCATATATTCATAATTGCCAAAAATTATAATATTCCCTAGAGTTTGAGTTATATCGAGATTCATCAATCCAATTGATAAATTAATTGATCATTATCAATTAAATTATTTATTTATTTTTTATTTAATAATTAGAAAATAATAAACTAATTAATTTCAATACATATAATCACACTTAACTAATTAAGTGACATCACCCATCACATATAGGTGTAGGAAATATGCATTGGCACCAAATGACATTTTGATCCAATTTACTTTGTTTCTCTTTTTTTGTTCTCATGAGCTATTTCTGAGACCGAATGAACCCACATAAAAAAGCTAAGGATTCGAATACCCGCCGAATTTATCTCCATAAATTCCCAACATATTTAATCATGGCATCGTACGACTCCACTATAGGTTCGATGGTGAACCAACTCTCGATTCATGCGCGTTACATTTTCTGTAGTGTAAATGAACCTTTTTATTTTCACGGTCCACAAAATATAAGTAACAACAGCAGAATATAAAATTATAATTTTAACCCTCTTGTTATTATTTTCTTAACTCTTTTTTTCATTGTGAATAAGAAAGATATAATAGTGAATTATTCTCTACAATTCATAAGTCTTAATCAATGACTCAATTCATTAATACCTAGCTAAGTTAATTTATCCACAAACCCATCAATAAAGCATAAGGTGATATTGTTGCTTTCATAATCCAACCACAAAATTTCATATATGTGGATCACGTACTCCAACTTAATTGAATTACAATCCCAACAGATTAGGTATTGCCTGTCAATTCGAACTCACTCATTTGACATATCAAAGATTGCAACTAACTAAGTCAAGCTACATATTCACCTCAAGATTAATGTAATTATGAAATACTCGTATGGTGTAACAATTAAATATAGAGCTTGGTAAACGGTTTTGAGCTCTAAACTAATTTGTTACTGGTATATTTAACATGTTCATAACATGTCTAGGTTAACCATTTAAGTCTCCACTCCCTTGCCCCAAGACTGGCAACCATTGGTTCAACCTAACCGTCATAATCAGATTCGATTACTCAGTCAATTCTTAGACTGCGAATATCATCTTGAATTTTCTCAGAAGAGTTCATCTTGAGACGCCTCTGTCTTCACTCTTCGTTCGTCGATGAAAGTTCCAAGACTTGAGTAATTTATAAACACACTTTAATTTAAAATAAAACTTTCAATTTATTCATAAGAATTCAATAATACTATTGTCTGAGAATTAACTAAATACAAATAAATAGTTATTACACACTACTTTATGAACATATTCCAACAAGTACCTGCCTCTAGTCTCTGGAGCATAGCCTACGAATATGCATACCTCAAACCTCGAGTCTAACTTTCTGGTCATGGTCTAAGAACGTTAGCTGGACACCCCCATACACGAAAATGATGCAAACTAGGTGTGGAGTCATTCCATAACTCTAAAGGCATCTTGCTTACAGACTCAAAGGGCACTACATTCAAAATGTAAGGGTTTTGGGTTTTGGGTTTTGGGTTTTGGGTTTTGGCATCTTGCTTACATAACTCTAAAGGCATCTTGCTTACAAACTCTAAAAACCTTAAAACCCCAAATCCTAAAACCTTAAACCCCAAATCCTAAAATCCTAAACCTCAAACCCTAAATGCAAAGTTCAAGGAAGAAAGATATATTCTTTTGGGGTGTTCTACGTTCTGTGTCTGCGCTAGTGCACGTATCCTTAACNGCATATCCCCAAAATGTATGTGACAATGATGAGTAGCATAACATCGACCTAACCATATCCAATAAGGTTCAGTTTCTCCTCTCTACAAATCTTTTTTAATGTGGTGTTCCAGGTGCTGTGAGTTGGGATAGGATTTCACACTCCAGCAAATCATCCTTGAATTCTACATCCAAGTATTCACCGCTCAATCGGATCGAAGGGTTTTCAATGATATACCTTATTGCTTTTCAGCTTCAGCTTTGAAGTCTTTAACCTTTCGAAAAGTTTCAGACATTCTTTGCATTAGATAAGTATAATTATATCTTTAGTAGTTGTCAAAAAAAGTGATAAAATACTCATACGCACCTCTAGCGTGTACATTGATCGGTCCATAGACATCACTATGTACTAGTTCAAGTGGTTCATTGGCTCTTTGGCTCTTTCCAGTAAAAGGTCTCTTAGTCATTTTACCATCTAGACAAGATTAACAAATAGGAAGAGTTCTCTTGAAGCACCATGCTTTGTTAATCTATTTAACCTTTTCTAGATTAATATGTCTCAACCTAAGATGCCAAAGATATATGGTATCACCATCGTGAGAAAATCTTTGTCATTTGTTACTTTTAGGTTTTGCTACTTTAAAGAATTCATAATTATTTAACACGTGTTTAATCGGTTTAAGCATATACAGTCTGTTTATAACTTTTACATGACAAATATCGAATCCATTCTTAGAAATAATAAACTCTTTATTAATAAAAGAAACTTCAAATAATTGTTTTTGCAAAAATGGAAGAGAAATAAAATTTCTCAAAAATCTAGGAATATAATAAACATCATTCAAAACTAAATAATTATATCCAAAAAGTAAACGGATAGTCCCTAATGCTTCAGTTGACATGTGCGCACCACTGTCAACTCTCAAAATAACCTCGCCATTAGCCAGCTCCCTTGACGAATCAAGCGTCTACAAAGAAGAACATATATCGTTAGTGGCTCTTGAATCGAGTATCCACGATGAAAAATCATATTCCACTAAACAAGCTTCAAGTACAATTAAATCATATTTAACTTTCTTTTTCAGCTCAGAGAGATACTTGTTACAGTTACTCTTCCAATGACCTTCAACCCCATAGTGGAAACATTTTTCTTTGGGCTTGTTGTCTTTCTTGTTCTTCTAGGCTTTTGGTGAAGTCTTGGCTTTCTTCCCTTTCTTGTTCTTACTTTTTCCTTTCCATTGATCTTCTTCCTCTTATTATTTTTAACAGCGGAAGAAGGCTTTTGCTCGACAACATTTGTCTCACCCTCTTGTTGTTTGATATGATCCAAGCATCATATTTGTTACTAACGTTCTTAGGGGCATTAGCAGTAGGCTCCTAGGACATTCCTCAGTAAGAACAAAATTATGGTTCTCTCAAATTAACATCAAGTTCATATGTATGAAATTATCACCATTCAATTTCTCGTGAGCGAGTAAAGCAGTAACAGGGTTTCCCATGGTAGACATAATAATGATAACTGAAATTTTAAACATACAAGATTCAATATAATTGATAAATATCTACAATTTAAAAAGTAAACGCGAGGCGTGAATACAACATAATAAACACACAAATTAAACATTTATTAGTCACGATAAAACAACCAACGATTAATGTGTTATCTTAGAGTCTGTCAGATTAATCTCAGGCTGCCTCTGAGACATTCTCATCATTATTAATTAAAACTTAAAATATCTCATTTTTTTCTCTTTTAATAATATGGTATCACTTGTTCCGTCAAGTCACAACTATCCACATGAAAGCTTAATTGTGACTTTGTGAGTGTAACTCATTATTTCAGATCCCATGACTTCAGTTAGAATATGTCACCTTAGGGTCGGTCAAAACTAAACTACATCACTTCCTCATACCTTCTTAAGAAGTCCAGTGTTGGTATTGGTACAGCTCGAAACCTTCCTTAGAGGGATGAAAACAAAGCCATCTTGCGGCCCTCACTATACCTCACAGTGTTATACAAATAATGGAGACCGTAAGTTACATTGACATGTCAAACTTCTCCCACTCAATATTTTAGGATTATGTGTTTCCATTTTTAACTAATTAATCAATTCCAAATTAATTACTAGTTAAAATAATAACCCTATGAATATTTAATAATCAGTTATGTCAACCTTATTGGTCTAAGTTTATTTAACCTTCTAAAGCGCTTAAGTCATAATTAGGTGAACTTAGATCTAATTAATTATATTCATCAAAATTTAATAAAACTATGTTACTAAAGTTGGTTATCCTAAAGGTTACTATAGCCCTTAGTGTGGTATGATTACCAAGTTTTAACTAATTAAAACCTAGCAGTTTACATGCAATTGATTTCATAAAATAATACATATAAGCAAATTAGAACAATCCTAATAAATCATGTTTCTATTGATGAGATGCATGATCAAATAAAACTGTGTGAGATTTTCATGTATGGCATGTGATCGAATAAAATATGGACATGTTATCAAACATAACCCTTAAAATAATTATTTAATAATTAAATAAAAAATAATGTACCGAGTGACTATTGGGTATTTCTAAATTACAACCATTGAAATAAAGAAATAAAATTACAAAGCGGACTTCAAGAATATGTAGTTTTCCATATGTAGTGCCCTTTAAGTCTGTAAGCAAGATGCCTTTAAAGTAATGGAATGGCTCCAAACATAGTCTGTGTCATTTCCGTATATGGGAGTGTCCAGCTCACATTCTTAGATCCAAACCAAAGAAACCACAGTGCCTGTAAAGGAAATCCCAGTGCAACATCATAGTGGGAGGGTTGTGAGACAACCAGTTCACTACAAAATAGAAGCACATGTCCTAGTGTCAGACACTGATAAGGACGATCCATTATCATATGAAGAAGCAATAGATGATCCTGAAAAGGAGAAATGGCAAGAAGCCATGAACCAAGAAATGGAATTTATGTATTCCTATTCTGTCTGGAAACTTGTAGATCCACCTGAAGATGTTAGGCCCATTGGATGTAAATGAATTTTCAAGAGGAAATGAGGTGCAGATGATAAAGTAAAGACTTTCAAGACACGGTTAGTAGCCAAGAGTTATACACAAAAGGAGAGAGTCGATTATGAAGAGACATTCTCCCCTATGGCCATGCTAAAATCCATTTGCATCCTTTTGTCCATAGCCACTAGTTTTGACTATGAGATATGGCAAATGAACGTCAAGACAGCTTTTCTGAATGGCTCTCTTGAAGAAAGCATCTATATGATGCAACCAGAAGGGTTCATACAAAAGGGGCAAGATCAGAAAGTATGCAAGTTGCTTAAATCCATTTATGGATTAAAGCAAGCATCTAGATTTTAGAATCTTACCTTTCAGGAGATCATAAAGTCTTATGGCTTCGAGCAAAATGTTGACGAAGCCTTTGTTTATAAATACATCAAATATAAGATAGTGGTTATCTTAGTTCTTTATATTGATGATAATATTCTACTCAATGGGAATGATGTAAAAACTTTGTCAAAGGTAAAAAAATGGTTAGCTGAGAACTCTAAATGAAAGATTTAGGAGAAGAGAGCTATGTTCTAAGCATCCAAATCCTAAAGGATAGAAAGAACATGCTCTTGAGACTTTCTCAGACATCTTATATTGATAAGATGCTAGAAAGATTCTCTATTGAGAATTCCAAGAAAGGTCAACTACCGACCAAACATAGAATTGTCCTTTCCAAGGAATAATGTCCTAAGACACCTCAGGAGGAAGAGGATATGAGAAAAGCTCCCTATTCTTCTGCAGTTGGAAGTCTCATGTATGTCATGTTGTGTAAGAGACCGGACAACTGTTATGTAGTGGAAATTGTCAGTCGTTATCAATCGAATCCAGGTTTGGAACACTGTATTGCAATAAAGAACATTCCCAAGTAATCTAAGATGAACGAGAAACTATATGATTGTTTATTCAGGTGGAGACTTAAACCCCACTAGATATACTGATTCTGATTTTCAATCAGACAGATACAGTAGAAAGTCGACATCTAGATTAGTATTTATCCTAGGTAGAGGAGTTGTAGTCTGGAGAAGTATTAAACAATACAGCATTGCAGATTCCACTATGGAAATTGAATATATAGCGGCTTGTGAAGCTGTGAGAGAAGCGGTATGGTTCCAAAAGTTCTATACTATTCTGAAAGTAGTTCCAGATATGGACAAGCCACTAATCATGTACTATGACAATAGTGGGCTGGTAGCAAATTCCAAGGAACCGAAGAGTCATAAGAGGGGCACGCACATAGAGAGGAAATATCATCATGTAAGAGAGATCGTGCATCGAGGGGATGTGACTGTTATAAAGATAGCGTCAGAACAAAACCTGGATGATCCTTTTACAAAGACACTCCTGCGAAGTCATTTGAGGGTTATGTGCATAACATGGGATTGAGAGAAATTCCACATTTTCTTTAGAGCAAGTGGGAGATTGTTGGGGTTATGCCCTCAAAGTATGTGTGTTGACATTTTGATATGAAGTTCATTGAGGATTACATTTTTTTTTATAATTGTGAACAATAATTTATATAAATATCTAAAAATTCAATATTCATTAATGAGATTATGATCTTGTATTAGTACGGGATGATTAAGGTCATAGATAATGAATAAAATTGTCAGCAACATATTAAAGTATGGAATCTTTAATGCATGGTTGCAAGTACTTTCACTAAGCATTATTAATTCTCTCATAAAAATAGAAATTATCCTAAAGTCTCTACACATTAAAGGGTCAACAACCTATCAAATACATTAAACCCCAATTATCCAAACCTTAGTAGATCACTTTTAATTGGGTTTAACTTTATTTGACAGTCTGCAACACATAATTATTTTACACATAAGTCCAATGTTGGATTAAGAATCTAATAATCTCCCATTTGGACTATGTGTTAAACTTTATAATTATGTTTTGCCAAAAAATAATTGAACGCGTTCAACTTTGCTATCATTATCGAAATGTATCTATAACCAATCTAGTGCATCAATCATACCGAATGACATGGATTATGATATGGATGTGTAGCATGAAAATTTCATGTAATGTGATCTTAACATGCCTATTTCCAACTGGTCCTCCGTAAACCTTAGTGAGACCAAACCATACATAAATCAAAGTGTGAATACCAAAAACTTTATTTTTGTAGAAAATAACCTTAAAATATTCATAAACCAGAATGATTGAAAAATATGTTTATATGAAAAGAGCATCTAAAAATAAAAGACAAACTCCCACTAGAACTGAATATCCTCAACTGATATGACACCCATGTGAGCAGAGTGTTCATGAAACACCTTGGGTGGCAATCCCTTAGTAAGTGGATCCGCAATCATAGAATTTGTTCTGATGTGCTCTATAGACAACTGTCCACTCTGAACCATTTCTTTAACTACCAGAAATTTGATGTTTATGAACTTTGACTTTGTCGAGCTCCTATTTATTATTAGAATGAAGAACTGCCAATTTATTGTCACAAAATATCATTAGTGGTCTCTGAATACTGTCCACTATGTGCAGCCCCGTGACAAAATTCCGCAACCATATTTCGTGATTGGACGCCTCATAACATGCTATGAACTTTGCTGCCATGGTAGAAGAGGCTATAAGAGACTGTTTAGCACTCTTCGAGGAGACATCACCTCCAGCAAGTAGAAAAATATAGCCCAACGTAGATTTCATACTATCTTGGCATCCAGCAAAATCGGAGTTAGTATATCCAACGATCTCAATCTGATCCAACCTCTGAAATGTGAGCATGTAATCTTTTGTTCTCTGTAAGTACCGCAAGACCCGTTTAGCTGCTTTCCAATGGTCTCTGCCTGGATTGCTTAAGTATCTTCCCAACATCTCTGTCACGTATGCAATATCAGGATGTGTATAAACTTGAGCATATATTAGACTCCCCACTACTGAGGCATAGGGAATCTTCTGCATTTCCTTTTCCTCAAAATCATTTTTAGGGCACTGATTGAGACCAAACTTGTCTCCCTTAGCTACAGGGGTATCACCCGATTTACAGTCTTGCATGTCATATAAAACCAAAAAATATGTTTGCTCCCACAAAACTTATGGTATATACAATCATCGACTAAATTCATCTCAAAACCGAACGAGATGAGCACTTGATGAAACTTAAAATACCATCGTCAATATGCATGCTTGAGTCCATAGATGGATTTCTTAAGTTTGCAAACCAAATTTTTTGGGTCACCCGACACAATTTTCTGGTTGCACCATATAGATTGTCTTTTCAATGTCACTATTGAAAAACGTTGTCTTTACATCCATCTGATGATGAAGCTCAAGATTGAAATGCATCACCAATACCATTATAATCTTGAAAGAGTCTTTCGTATAAATCGGAGAGAAAGTCTCTTTCTAGTAAATGTCTTTTTTCTGTGTAAAACCCTTTGCGACAAGACGAGCCTTGTATCTTTCCACATTACCTTTTGAATCCCTCTTGGTCTTAAAAATCCATTTGCAACCAATGGGTTTCGCACCTTCTGGTAATGGAACAAGATCCCACACGCCATTGTCCTTCATGGACTTAATTTCCTCATTCATGACATCGATCCACTTTTGAGAGTCGGAGCTTTCCATGGCTTGATGGAAGTTAATAAGATCATCTTTCATCACACCAATGTCAACCTCATGCTCTTGGAGAAATACAATGTAATCATTTGGCACTGCATTTCTTCTCTCTCTAGCGGATCTTCTTAATGGCATAGGTTCTTGAGGTGCTAGAGTTTGTTCTTCTTGAACAATCTCTTGAATAGGAGGTTCTCCAATTTTGTCTTGATGTGTTGTGTCATGAACACGGGGACACAGTCTTGATCAATGCTAATAACACATGTGGGAATATCAACATATTCCTCCTGAAGAATAAAATCCCTTACCGTATCTCCCCCCGCAAACTCGGCATCCTCAAAGAACCGGGCATTTCCCGTCTCAAAAAATGACTTAGTTATGGGATCATAAAACTTGTACCCCGGATTTTTCAGAGTATCCAAAAAAATAACAACTCACCGCTCGTAAGTCCAATTTCTTTTCATTAGGCTTATATGGCCTTACCTCAGCTGGACATCCTCAAACATGCAAATGCCTTAGACTAGGTTTCTTGCTGGTCCAAAGCTCATATGAGGTTTTGACAATAGGTTTAGTTGGAACTATGTTAAGGATATATATTGCAGCCTTAAGTGATTCACCCTAGAGTGATTCTGGTAAGGTCAAATGACTAATCATACTTCTAACCATGTCCTTAAGCATTCTGTTTCATCTTTCAGCAACACCATTCATAGTGGGCGAACCTAGCATGGTGTACTGTGGGACAATACCACATTCCTCTAGGAAATAAGCAAACGGTCAGATCTGATGCTCTTAATCTTTTTGTTGAGTTGATTCTCAACTTCAGCCTTAAAATTTTTGAACATGTCCAATGACTGTGACTTTTCATGAATGAGATATATGTAGCCACATCTAGAATAATCGTCCATGGATATTATAAAATATTGTTGACCATTTCAAGCCACCGAAGAGAATGGCCCACAAATATCCGTATGAATAAGTTCTAAGACGTCCTGAGTCCTGTTGGCTTCAAATCTCTTTTTATTGCTTTGCATTCCCTTTATGCAATTAACACAAACGTCAAAATCTGTGAAATCTAAGGGCCCGAGAATTTCGGTTGACACAAGTCTCTCTATTCTCCGTCTAAACATGTGACCTAAACTCTTGTACCATAACGTAGCTGAATTCTCACTATTAATTTTCTTTTAGTACCTCGTGTACTTAATTGCAGGGATTCTTTAAATGAAGCAATTGTTTCAAATAAATAAAGATTATCATATCCTGATAAAAAACTGGAACCAACTGAAATTGAATCACGAAACAAACCAAATTTTTCATTTCCAAAAGAACAAACATAATCAGCTTTGTCTGAAACAGAAACAGAAATCAAATTTCGTCTAAAGGATGGTACAATAAAAGTTTCATCAAGATTCAAATAATGTCCAGTTTTTAATAATAATCTAAATTTTTCTATTGCTTCAACCTCAGTCGTCTTACCATCGCCCACGTAGAGGAATCTTTCAGCATCATTTGGCTTTCGCCAATTCAGGAAACCCTGCATAGATACACTGATGTGAGTTGTTGTACCAGAATCTATCCACCATGTGTGTCTAGGAACCGAACTTAAATTAACCTTAGAACAAACCAAATTAAGAAGCATATCTTTCTTAGCACGCCAAGCATGATAGTTGGTGCATTACTCACCTTCTGAGTTTACCGGTTTTTGTCGTTGTTTCTTATGTTGTGATGTATCCACAGCTTCCTTATCATTTTTCCTTTTCTTTCCCTTTCCCTTATCCTTAGAGGTTGAGGCCAGGTAAGCACTTTTTATCTTATCATGTTTCATTCTTTCCTCTTCCTGAACACAGTGTGAGATGAGCTCATTCAGATACCAAATCTCTTTCTGACAATTATAGCTCACCTTAAACTAGCTAAACTGTGTCGGAAGGGATATCAAAACCAGATATACAAGCAAGTCCTCTGAGAGTTCAATCCTCTGTGCTTTCAACCTTGAAACAATGTGAGACATTTCTATAATGTATTCCCTGACATTACATTTACCTTTATACCTTTTTGAAATTAAGTCCGACAAGAGCATACCAATTTCTGCCTTTTGGTTCTTGACAAACCTCTTTTCAATGTCTGCAAGGAAATTCTTAGCTGTAGTTATCTTTTCTGATATAGTGCCCCTGAATGCTCCTGGAATAGCCTTCTTCATGATCAGCATACACATGCGATTTGATCTCTCCCACTTTTCCATCTCCCTTTTATCATCAGAGGTACTCTTATCCGTAAGAGGTGCAGGAGAATCAGTCCTTAACGCAAAATCGAGATCCATGACTCCAAGAAATATCAAAAGATTATCTTTCCAGGACTTGAAGTTTGAGCCATTTAGAACTGAAATTGAATTAATGTTGGTCGTGATACTAGCAGGAGTAATAGTTGAACAGAGAACAATAAATAAATGAAGCTCACATAAATTCCAAATAACAATAATAATTCAAACAATAGTAACAAATAACACATCTCAAGACATCGTGCACTCCATTAATATTATGACTTTGGCCAAAAAATATTAACGTGTAAGTGATGTCTTAGTGTAGTAATCAAACACTGATGATAAATAACATGTCAAACAAGAAATCTTCCTCTGGGTCGATTTATTGTTCACCTATAAAACCAAATAATCATCACGTATTTATTACCATGAAGCACATGTAATTCTGTCAAATAGTGATCTTCTTTTAGACCGATAAATATTCACATAAGTTAAACACACACATAACATTTTATTTCAAGACAAACCAATTTCCACAAGAGATGTCACTTTGGCGACATATTGCTTCAACTAATTCATCTTAAAATATATACAACATACTAATGTTTGAATTTAACATTGTACCAAATTTAAACCATAAATTAATTGATAAATAATTAATTTCACGATCATTTGAAATTATTTTAACTAAAAAAACTGAAAATAATCTAAACAATCCATTTGATAATCCTAAAACAAAATTGTCTTGAAATTATTAAGACCCAAAAAAAACCAAAAATAATCAAAACAATCTATTTTGAAAGTTCTAAAATTAAAAGAAAAATTAATTTTACGATCCTTAAAAATTAATTTAAAAATTGATTCGTAAAATTAATCATAAACTAATTTTAATAAAATAATTAAAAAAATTAACTAAAAAACAAAATAAAAAAGGTGTGAGGGCTGGGATCCCCAACCCTCCCAAAATTGGTCGTGGGCTTTTACTTCCTTAATGGATGTGGACTTCACTCACAGTCTATCCCCGATGGCTGTGGGCGAAGCCCACAGTCTCCCTTTGATGGCTGTGGGCGAAGCTCATCTCCATTTGGACTTTTTTTTTAAATTGTTCACGGGTTGGATCAACCCTACCTGTGTCTAACCCTAGGGTTTTCACCTTGAGTGACTAGCGGCCATGCCACCGCCAGCCCTTGCTGTCGCGGCGCCGGCAGACAGCCGAGGCCTTGGCTCCGGCAGACAACCAAGGCCACAACTCTTCTTCACAGTCACGGCCAAGGCCGCGACTATTCCTCACAGCTGCGACCGTCCGGCCGCGGCTTCTCATTGCCGGCGCAGCCACTCCGATCATCTTTCACCTGCAACGGAGAGTCCACCGGCCAGTTGCTCCAAACCAAACAAAATACCATAAAATTGTTCTCAAATCTAATACATTGTAAAACAATTATTAAATTCATAGATACCGAAACGTAAACACAAAATACACCTATAATCATGGATCTAGAACTTAATAGATCGATTCTTAATGATTCAAACATGAGTTGAACTGATACCACTTATTAGATTCAAAATTATTTCGGTATATATTGTATCTCAATAAAACACAAGACTTCATATTGAACACATCAAAAATCAAAACAATTATAGAGCGGATGGGTACATGAATCCATGACGATAGATTGTTGTTTAGAGCCGAGCGGTTGGCCTTCCACATCTACACGATTCTCTATCCGAGAGTCTCCTTTAAAAAAGCCTCTCAGTTTTCTCTACAATGATGGGATATTAGGGAGAATAGAATGATTTTTCGTTATCGTGTGACCTAAGGACCAAACCACATATAGATAATTCATCTTTTAGTATTTCTATTTTAGTTTATCATAAAAATAGAAATTACCTTAAAGTCTCTACACATAAAAGGGTCAAGAACTTATCAAATACATTAAAACTTCAATTATTCAAACCTTAGTAGATCACTTTTAATTGGGTTTAATTTTATTTGACAGTCTGCAATACATAATTATTTTATACATAAGTCAAATGTTGGATTAAGGATCCAACACTCCATCTTTGCCATTTTAGAAGATAAAAATTTTCTGCTATCACAGGTCTCTTCTCGATGTGGCCGGACAAATTCTTCTCGTCCATTGTTCAGGTTGTTCGAGCTACGTTGAAAGAAAAACTTCAAATAGCCTATGGACAGTTACTCAAGTCATTGCATGCCCTCTTAAATACCTCCGAGTCCAGCCTCCAAAGCTTCAATCATCTCTTTGTTAGCCACCATTGTAACCTGACTCTGATATCAATAATAGGTCTCAGTCAAAGCTTCAAAAATAAAAGAAAAAGAATTGCTCTCTTCGAGTGAGAACAAATCATAATTTGGATAATATTTTTCTCTTGTCCTTTCATTCATTGAAGCAGCCAAATGCATAACGCTTTCTAACCACTCTTCCTAAGTTCATGACCACAACTATCGTGAACAAACAGAAATTAAATCATGGAAGCAGAAATAACAAACTTGCAGAAAAATAGGACTCCAACTGACACTAAGACGAAACAATAAACGAACTGCTAACTGGATTTTTTTAGCGGACTTCTGCTCAGATGGACACGTAGCACTCAATCCAAGTATTTCTGGTTTGGCCGAGAGGCACGTTGAGCCCTACGTGGTCTATCATCTTGAAACACAAAATGACAGCATATGCTTTTCATGACCATGTATTTTTTTTATAAGAGAGATTTTCATGACTATGTATTAAACAGAAACCTTGACTTTGGTCTTTGAAACCTTGAATTGACAGGTCACACTTACAGGTCGGGTATTTTTTTCTCGACATAGATGTCGGAGATTTTGGTGAACCTCACACATATTTGATAAACTTTTTTTATATATTGGTGAACCCCAAAAAATTTGATGAACTGCCTATTTGATGAACCGTCTATTTGGTGAACCCCACACATATTTGGTGAACCCGGCATGATCTCCGGGTATTGTAGAATTTTCCCGAATTGACATGCACAAATCCAGGGCCTTCTAGCACAGGATGCCCTGAATCCGCGTTTCATTTCACCATTGTTGTTTCAAACTGCAAACAAGCTACAGCAGCAAAATACCATTATGTGATGAAATAATAATGCAATTTCTCATCATTAGTTTGAAGATAAAAACACTTGTCATTACTCTGAGTCTCTGATTTTGAAATCCATATCTCAGGTGCTAAAAGTAAAGAAAAGATTGGAAGATAGTTTAACTCGATGCCATGCCTAATCTAGAACGAGTTGATGGTGCACGTTTGTAAGTGGAGAGCTGGAGGAATCTGAGAATGAGATATCTTGGTTTCAGTATGCACAATACCTGTTTTTCTTGACTAGTAGAGCCTTGGAGAAGAACGAATGACATTTTTTAATAGGAGATCCTATTAGCAAATGGAATGAGATAGACGAGAGGTTCCCTACAAACCAGACTTGATAGAAAGGAACTAATGTAAAAAGGATAGTGATGGCCCCCAATTAGGGGGTTCTTTTTAACATCATTCAAGGGCTTGACCATATCGACGAGATGGGTGATATAATTGGTTAAACTTTCAAACTCATCCCAGATGGGGTTCGAGTTCCCTCATTTTTTTATTACCGTAGAATTAGTACTTTGTAACGAAAAAGGCTCCACCATGGCTAAGGGATGAGGTGGTTGTCTTAGCCTTGTCAGAATGTCCAACCAGGTGAAGTGAATGACCTTAACTGCTGCCTTCATCTAAGGCTGAAATTTGGTCATGAATAACTTCGGCTCTATTTGTGCCAAAGTGAGAGTCGTGTGAATTCAAAAAATGGAATTAAACCCAAGGTTGAAGCCTCTCATATACTAATATACTTATCAATGTATCTTCATAACAAACGAAGAGAAAATGGAGAATGAAATGTACAATTTCTTCAAGGTATGGTTCTCAGTATTCTTATCCCTCTATTACTGTTACATAATTTGCAAAAGAGTTCCTAAAGGTGCTTTCAGATTCCTATTAGTCCTCCCAATTGTGTCACTCTTTATGTTCCTTCCTCTCATGCTACATTCCATCACTCTTGGAGGCGGCACTGCCTTTTTCATAGCATGGCTGGCTACCTTCAAGCTACTACTCTTGGCTTTTGGTAAAGGTCCTTTATGTTCTAACCCACCAATCTCTCTTGCACGTTTTATGGCTATTGGTTGCTTACCCATTCAAATCCTTAACACTAACTCATCCCCAAATTTATATGAGAAACTAAATTATACCCAATTTGAGGCACATCCATCTTTCCCAAATTCAATTCTAAATGACTATTATAGAGCAAACCCATATGAGAAATCAAATATTACCCAAAATGAAACTCATCCATCTCTAAAATCACACCTAAATGACCATATCAGAGAAAACCCAGATGGGAAATTGATTAGTACCCAAACTGGGACGCACCCATATCCAGTAATATCACATTTAAAAGACCCAATCAAAGAAAGCCATTCTGCGTTTTTTCTCACCTTCGTAATAAAGGGAATGATTCTTGCTGTTTTGATTGGTGTCATTGATTTTAAAGCCCATTTGCATCCAATGCTTTTGCTCTGTCTCTATTGCTTATACATATACTTGCTCCTGGAAAACCTCTCGGTGATGGCGACTGCCCTCGCTCGAGTGGCGTTAGGTGTAGAGATAGAGCCACACTTCAACAAACCGTACCTCTCGGCCTCATTGCAAGACTTTTGGGGTAATCGGTGGAATCTAATGGTCACCAAAATCCTCCGCCCCGCCGTGTACGAGCCCACACGGGATTGGGCGTCGACGTTTCTGGGCAGGAAGTGGGCTCTCGTTCCAGCTGTTGTGGCGTCATTCGCTGTCTCTGGCATCATGCATGAGCTCATCTACTACTATATTGGGCGGGTGTGGCCCACGTGGGAGGTGACGTGTTTTTTTATCCTCCATGGATTGAGCTTATGTGTGGAGATCGGGTTGAAGAAGGCGTTTAGAGGAAGGTGGCGGTTACCTTGGTTAATATCGGGACCGTTAACGGTTGGGTTTGTGATAGGAACCGGTTATTGGCTGTTTTTTCCACAGTTTTTACGGTGTAGAGCGGTTGATAGGATGTTGGAAGAGTATGCTACTGTTGGCGCCATTCTAAGGGATGTCACCCGCCCCCTTATTCTATAATGGCACGTTTAGTTTAATCATTTTAATTATTTATTATAATTTTGAAATTTGATTCTAAACAAATCTTATAATCATTGATTGATTCAAATAATCATTTAATGGTTGGTATAAGATTCATAACAAATAAACTAGTATTGTGCCTTCATATCCGTAAATTATTAGAAATGAACCATTAAAAGTATAATAGGCCCTCATTTCTTATAACATAAAGATTAATAATATTTATTTTCTTTGAAAGAATATTATAATAATGTCATATAGTTTGAATTTAATTCTTTAAATAATATCCATCAATAAAGAATCATTCTTATTCCAAATAATCTTATTCCTTATTTTGATTTCTGACAGTTAATGAGAACATTAATCTGCTTCTAAATTCTAATTCATGATCATTTCAATCTTCATCTGAATCTTAAGCGATTTCAAACTTTATCCGATTTCAAATTCAAATAAACATGTCATTAACATTACTTTTTTTACAACATTGTGAATGTATGAATATCCGGTGATCTAAAACTCACATACATGATGACCACATAATGGGAAGCATACAGCCTCTTATTTTTGTTAATAAGAGGTAATATGTTCAATTCTAGGCCGTCTATTTGACGAAATGAACATGGTAGATGTTTTTCATCTAAAATACTAAAACCAACAAAAAAATGACAATTTTATCATAAAATATAATGATCAGATCTTAATCGTTCAGATTGAGCAGACCATCGAGATCTGAATAATAGATCCCTCATGTTGAATCAACATGAGGTTAGTTTGGTGATTTAAATACTAAGTCAACATATTTTATCAGAAGAGTCATTAATTGTTTACCAAGATGAATAGTAAAGATTCTCTTTCGCTCAAAAATGATAAATTGATAACGTACCATCGGACTCTTGAATAATTTTTAATGTTGCAGGCACATTTGCATCTGAAATTTGCATAATCTGCATGAATGTTTTACATAATCTGCATGAATTTTTTTACTAATAAAACAATTATACACTTGGATTTTCCTCTTATAAAGAATAATCCTATTATTACGCCAGCCATCATATACATGATTTGCTTCATTATTAGCCTCACGTATTAATTTTAATTATATTATGATTAAAACTTTGCCAAGAACATGGTGTTTATGAAATCAGAAAGGATTCAGTTTCCAATCAAATTCTAAATGGCTGCAATCTAATAAACCTTGAACTTTACTCAGAGCAGCTTGTCTGTGCTGGAGCAATCGAAGCGAAGTATCGTCTTCCTCCGTTGGCATTGTGACGTTTTTCCTTTTGTAGGATGATTTCCTTGAGATACTTTTCCATTTTGATTCAAACTCACAAGCTACGAAGAGAAATGTGCATGAAAAATTAGATAGATAAGAGAAAAACAGAAATCAACACACAACAAATCAAATTGGAGCATAATCCAGGAAGATATTTGCAATTTGAAATGTGTCTGATTGAGGATCTGCAAGACAAAATATATATTTTATTATTTTGCTTCCGAGACAATGTGTGGTCAAGCACATCAATTTACAGAGCTTAATGAAAATGGGGAAGTCAACCTCTGAAAGGGAAAAAAACACCCTAAAAACCAAGACCTAGACAGAAATGCATATATATTCATTTGACAGACTGCTAGTGGACTGGATCAAAAGATTGAAAGAAAATCATCTGATTAATAAAAAAAACCTTAATAGCATCACCTTCTTCGGCAGGAGGAAACTATGAGAATGAAAGTCTGCTGGTCAGTTAAAACCGGAGAAAACCGTGTTCATTCTATTCCTGTGGGGAGGGCAGAGGCCTTCTCCTTTGTGTAATCGTGTTGATTCTATTTCTGTGGGTGTCATTTCATCTTTCATACAATTAACTAAAGAGTATGACATGTTATTTTGATAGTCTTTCACCGTAGACACTTTAATGCTAAAAAAACTTTCCAGTCCATGTCCAAAAATATGATATTCCATAGCATTTTTATCCCTAGAGTAGGTATTAACTCTGGCAGCAACTGAGACTTCTACAATTACGGTTAAAGCTTCAGTAGTATGTTCAAGTGAAAGAACGAAAAATGGAGAGGTTTTTGAAAACGGATCCCTCAATGTAACAAATCAGATCTCTTATTAGTTAACATAGGAAGATGGTGTTGGCCTGTTGAGCATAGGCAAACTCCATGTACATGTCAAGTGATATCATAGAGTCCAATAACTCAGGCAGAACTAATAGTAAGATTACAATTGATACTTATCTTGAATTCTTAAATGGACCACGACAAATAGTTCCAGAGGATAATCAAATAGAGTTTGCTTCAAATTACTCAAGCTCATGAGATAGAAAACGAGTATCGTATGATTTTCATGAACATATATTAAACGGGTACCTTGACTTTGGTCTCTGAAACCTCTGATTATGCATGCACAAATCCAGGGCTGTCCAGCACGGGATGCTTTGGCACCTCCTTTAATTTCACCATTATGTTGTTTCAAACTGCAAAGAAACTAGCACGACCCAGTAAAGAAACTATCCACCAGTCTTAGAAGGAAATCAGATCAAAAAGCATTGTTAATAATCTGATAAGAAAGCATTGGTGATTTCCTTGTCAAGCAGCGTATCTGCGGTAGATATGTATAGTCCCTCCCAATTTTTTTCTAGCTGGAACTTTAGAAAAGAAAAAGCTTACTCGTATGATCATATCAGTAATTCCAACAGCTTATGGCCGCTGTCGCTATTATTCTAGATATCCAACCAACAAACTTCCAAATCCAGGGATGAATTAAGTAAGAACCACCATAGGCATAGGCATAAACAATCTTCATTTTATCACTAAGTACATAAAAACCAAAGTTTTTATAAACCTACTCAACCTATAAAAACGTCATTTCTCCCGGGATTTTAGAGAAAGTACACAGGCCAATAACGCTTCTCTGTCCAGTTTACATAACTTCACAATAATTTTCTGATTTTTCATGCATCAAACAAAGATCCGTCAGACATTCATACTTACAGAACACTTGAACGGGATTTCATACCTGAAACAAACGGATTCAGCTTTTATAGAGGAAAAAGGGGAGAGAAACCATTTGGGTGGACAAAATATACCAATTAAACCAGACCCAGATGAATATTCTCCATGAAATTCACCAAATAACTTCAAAGATAGTGGAATTGTTAAAAAGGAAAAAAGATATTGACATACCGACGAGAGAAATTGGTGGTCACCCCAACATAGGTTTTGATTGGGGAGTTGGTGGAAAGGATGAGATACACAAACCATGGCCGTGGTTTCGGTGTAGGACTGGAATTCGATACTTCACATGAAATCGTCGATGATGATAGAGATGGTTTTGAAAATTTTAAGTTACCGTTTGGGATTTTCAGGGATCGAAATGTCTTTGAAAGCAGCCTCATCCTCAGAAGTCGCGGAACAGAGCGAATTCCTCAAGCTAAAGTAACTAGCATCGATTAAGCTTCAAAAATAACATCAAGGAATCTAAAAGACAGTAAAATGAAAATGTCGTCCGTGATTATAATTTTTTTTATATCTATATAAGGGTTTGTTTACTGATCAGTAAAGGAAACGAGGAGAGAGAGTATGATTATTAATTTTATTTATACTTTATTTATTAAAATCAAGAAACATAAAAGAGTGATATGTCGTATTCTAACTCTGTAATCTTATTATTGATTTTTGAGTTTTTTAAATAGTAAAAAACTTTAGTTTTTACCTTCTCTGATGTGGGATACGCTTGTCATTACTATTTCATTATTATTCTCTTTCTTCTATCCCAATGATATACTCTTATTTTTACTAATCCAAAAAAAATTCAGTGGACCTGTTAATTATATTTTTATGTAGTAATTGAGACAATGTTTTATTATATATTGTGACATATTTAAAGTATCGATTTAATACATATATTTTTATGATGATACAATACTATATTGTGATTATTTACTAATATAATTAAAGTTAGAAATTTTCATAATTCAAAAATTATAAATTATAGAATTTATTTTAAATAATTAAATTATTTATAAATTAAAAATTAAACATAAGTTTGTAATAAAGTAAATAGGTTTATAGAAATATAAAAAAATCACAAAAGTTAAAAAAATTCATCTTGGACTAAACATGTAATTTTATATGTTTGATTCTGATTATCGATGGTTAGTAATCAGTTAAAAAAGAATTACAACTCACTTCTGATTGTGATTACAAACAATTAGTAAACAGATTAAAAAGAGTTATAACTCATTTCTGATTCCGATTATAAACGATTAGTAAACACATCTAAGAGAAATGTTGTTATCATTTCATTCATTTATCATTTCTTTCTTTTACCTTACATTTTACCATTTTCATATCATTCATTACTTTTACCATTTAGTAAACATGCAGTAGATAAAATTATATAATTAAGAGAAATATTTTGTTGACATTATTATTTTCAAGCATAAATGAAAACTTCTACATTATTCTTTAACTCAAAAAATATACAAAGAAAATTAAAAAAATAAACATACAAAATTATATGAAGAGTTTTTCAACCATATTATTTAAATTATTATCTTTAAAAATATTTTCTCCACATTTATTTACTACGTAAAATATCAAACGACAAACTATAAACAAATGGCAAGTCTTAAATTAACTCAATATTTCTTTAGCTTATTATTTTAAGTACCATGTGTAACAAGACTTTCTTAGACCCCACTCTCCAATCTTATTGGTTAATGACGCACATAAGTATGATGGTATTGGATTTTCTTAAAACTATCTTAAACATAATAAGAGAAAATTAGTCAATAACATTATATGAATCTCTTTCCTATAAATATTTTCTTTAATACACTGACTCCAATTATTTTTGCACGAACAATTGTATCGTTTTGTATCTCCAAAATTTTTGTGAATAAATTAAAAATATCATGGATTGAGACACGTGCATCGCGCCTGATTCTTGTTTGGTTATATTAAAAGCGGCTCAAATCAAAAAAATATTTTTACCCTTTAGGCTTTTCATTTTCTTTATTTAATTCACTTATATTTTTATTCGTCAATAATTTATTTCTTAAAATTTTAAACAATTATTTTATTAGGAATATAAAAGTTCATGTAGATGGATTTAAGTATCGGCCTACCATAAACAATGAGTTAGTATCCATTGGCATGAATTTTTATATTGATATATGATGAATTTACTTTAGTATTTGTCATATTTTTTTTTGTTTTTAGTTTTAAAATGAATATAATAATTTTCGATGTCCATTATTCGTAATAAAAATAATTTGTAAGATTACGATTTCTTCTTCTCAAAGAATTCCTTCTTTATTTTTATTTTTCAATTTTTCCTCATCCCATCTTATTATGTACACTTGTTCGAATTATGCATTCTTTAATTTTTTTTAAAATCTTAATAGATAATTTATCATCTCCAGGTGATGTAAGACTTATTCAAATTTACTTTTATATGCAGTAATTTTATTATAAATATGAAAAACTAACATTTCTACCATTATTATTTTACTTTTATTTAGATTCACAAATCACAATAGCTTTGAAAATTGATGTGTTTTTTCAACGTTAATATTTTATATATTTTTAAATTAACACGTGTGAAATACATATTTTTCGACTAATATTTTAAAATGAGTGATAAAATAAGTATCGAGTAATTTTAGACCGTTCAAGTTGTTTATAACATTTAATTTACACACATCATTAATTGGTTGATTGACAAAATTATCAGAAATACAATTATAACATCAATAAATAAATTATTGAATCAACTCTTAATCATATAAAATTTGATTAGTTTAGAATTATTTATTTGCTTCTAGTCGAACAATTTGTGTAAATTTAAGATTTAAGAATAAGGAAAAACATTGTCCTTAATTAGAGAAGAGAAAAAAGCAAAAAGAAGCGTGTGATCGAGATCAAGATCGAGTTTCCTTCTTACGTGGCAGGCAACAGGTCAAGCAATTGGTAGAACCGGATCATCAAAATCGTAGGGGTGGAGAACTGTCATCCTTCCAACCTCACCCAACTGGGTCAGACAATCCATCCCTTCGAAGCCAAACTATCCTCCCTTTCCTCTTCTTTTTCTTCTTAGATATCTCCCCCCATCCCCCCCCCCCCCCCNCCCCCCCCCCCCCGGTCTGAAAGATTGCAAAAAAATGGATGCTTTATCCTCACCATGTATAAACCAGTCTGTAATGGCTCGCCCTTGTAGAGTTGGGCCGGTTTCTGTTCTTGGGATTTTATCAAAACCTCCATCTTTCTTCAACTGCAGCAAGAAGCAGAGTAATCTCAGAGTCATAAGGGCCTCCATTGCAGTAGAGCAGCAGATACAGAAGAGCAAAGTAGCACTCATTAGAATTGGCACAAGAGGAAGGTACTTCTTCTTAATATTTTCCTTTTCTCTTCCGTTCAATTTCTTTTCTACATAGGCTCTACTTTCAAAATGTAGCATTGGGTTCGCTGAAGTTTTTTTATAATTGATTCTTCTTCATATAATTTGTGGGTAAATCCTGCTGCATCTTTGTTTTCGTACTAAAGTAAGAATATTCAACTTTTACATCTCTCTCTATAAGTCCGTGCTTATTTTATACATTAATTGCATTATATATAATGTTTACGAAGTAATATGACATGCAGTATTGTAAGATTTAACTACCATCAAGCAATGACTTGAAATGAGTATTTAGCTCAAGAAATTGATCGATAGAATTTATCCCACAATTTTCTTTTTAAGATTAAGAATTACTATTCAGATCATTCATCTATAGTAACCGATTAGATCCATTAAATCTTCTGCTAGTTTTGTAAATTTCCTAACCTGCTTTGGGTTCATTTACATTGTATATAATGTGTAGGACAGCCCACTAGCACTGGCTCAGGCGCACGAGACAAGGGACAAACTCATGGCAACCCATCCTGAGCTAGCTGAAGAAGGAGCTATTCAGATAATAATTATAAAGACTACAGGAGACAAAATACTGTCTCAGCCATTAGCTGATATAGGTGGGAAGGGCCTATTCACTAAGGAGATAGATGAGGCACTCATTAATGGTGATATTGACATTGCTGTTCACTCAATGAAAGATGTTCCCACTTACTTACCTGAAAAGACTATTTTACCCTGCAACCTTCCTCGCGAGGACGTTCGCGATGCATTTATTTCGTTGAGTGCAGCTTCGGTTGGAGAACTCCCTGCTGGGAGCATTGTCGGTACTGCTTCACTGAGAAGAAAGTCGCAGCTTTTAAATAGATATCCATCACTCAGTGTAAGTATGTTGTGTCTATCATGGATTTATGCCGTATTTACAGACAAAAGTATTCAGCTATTTCAAATATGACTTGAAATATGATATAGGTGACCTATTGTGTAGAATTTGGAATTCGTGGTATTATGATGGGAATTCTCATTCATTTGTGTAATAAATAGTATCTTATTTTTTGTTATACATTTCATCTAGTAAGAAATCTGAAATTATTTGCCATTGTATCAATGGGTGTCTAGAAGTCTCTGATATTTTCTTGTTTTTTCACTAGCTAAAGATTGCAGGACGGTCTTATGCTTCAGTTTCTTCATCTAGATTAGTGTATTACCGGGTTTAGTGTACTTGAAAGATAATTAGTTGATAAGCATGTATGTTTGCCAGAATCTGTGAAAAGCAAGCGAAGTAAAATCCGATTCACATGAACTTTCCCATGTGGCAAATCATCTAGACTTGATCGGAATATATGCCATAAAATTTACGTTATACATAAACATACGACTGGTGGTAAGAAAGTTGTATTGAATGGAAGGCTTTTTATACAGTTTCTTTACCCAACTTGGGGAGCGAATATTTCATAAATCTTATATTAAACTCTAAAGGAAGCTTCTAAGGACTTACATGGGAAATTATTTTCTCGTCTCCTTTTTATCATAGTCCTATTCAGTTGCTAAGGAGTTTGTTTAATTTGGTTTATTTCATTCAACAGGTGCAGGAGAATTTTCGGGGCAATGTCCAGACAAGGTTAAGAAAACTTAGCGAAGGGGTGGTCCAAGCAACACTGTTGGCACTAGCTGGGCTTAAGCGTTTAAATATGACCGAAAATGTTACTTCGATTCTTTCAATTGATGAAATGCTTCCAGCCGTTGCTCAGGGAGCAATTGGAATTGCCTGTCGAAGCAATGATGATAAAATGGTATGCTTTGATTATCCTCCTGCCTGAGCTGTATTGTGGTTTGTTTTTCTCAGAGATAAACAAAGTAATGATGTCATGCATATATTTCTGTTAATTCATTCTGATTCAAAATGGAATTTTAAGTTTACTAGGCTGGGTGGCATGTTCTACACGCATGAGTAAAAGCGTCAGTTTGTTTATTATACAACTTCTTAATTCTTCTCTTAATTTATAACTGAGGACAAAATTCCCAAACTCCTTTGACTCTTCAAACTATACTGATGGTCATGATGTGGGTGAGAGGTGCACTTTCAGATGTCAGTTGATTTCTTCGTAAGACATACATGATTATTTCATGGCAATGATAAGCTTTGGGTGCTCAAGAAAGTTTACATGCCGAACCTTCTGTGTCATCTTAAACAATTCGCTTACTGTGTTTTAGATTCAACACTTCAAACTCTTGTTGAACTTTTTCTTCTCTCCCTATGCAGGCCAATTACATAGCTTCATTGAATCATGAGGAAACGAGATTGGCAGTTGCATGTGAGAGAGCATTTCTCGAGACTTTGGATGGGTCTTGCCGCACCCCTATTGCAGGATATGCTTCCAAAGATGAGAATGGCAATTGCATATTTAGAGGGTTGGTGGCTTCCCCCGATGGAACCCGAGGTAAGATGAGAATTCACTTCTTCCACATCATAGAAACTTTGGATATCTTTCTAACTTACCTCTCTCTCTCTCTCTACCTATTTTCAGTTCTTGAAACTTCTAGAAAAGGACTATATGCAGTGGAAGATATGATTATGATGGGAAAAGATGCTAGCAAGGAACTTCTTTCAAAAGCAGGTTCGGGTTTTTTCGACTGTTAGGTAACCTAGTAATAGTGGTAGATCAGGAAGAGAAAATGAAGGCTTTCTTTACAATCTTTCAGTTGATATGAGTTTATTCTTTTTTGAATTCATTGTTTCCTGTAACTTTTAACTCTGATTTTATTGATTATTAATTTTGTAAAAGTAGAAGAGAAATCAATTCAATCAAGACTTCTGTTTCTGTCTTCTGCTCTGTAAACTTCCAATTGTTAAAAATAATTCGGACAGAAAACAACATAATATCCATATTACAGTTCTTATATTGGGAGAAAATATGAAAGTAGTAAAAAATCAGTGTATCAGAATGGTCGAGATGGCAACTTTCTATTGGACAAAAAACGCTCAACCATCTCTAGAGATTGCTTGGGTGCAAAGGTGGGAGCCATATGGCCTGCACCTCTGATGGTCACAAACGTGATCCCTTCATAACCAACTGTCCACCCACCAACCTGGAAAAGAAAATTTTGACTTTGCAAATTTACCAACAAAATTACACGACGATGAACATAATAATCTTCAAAATATCAGTGTCAAAAAGAAGAAGAGAATTACCTGTCGGTTACTGTACCATGGAGACCAATCTTCAAGAATTCTTAATCCAAGCTTTCTCAATGTGTATCTAGTTGAGGTTACTGGAACTCTCCCATCAGTATCTCCACTGTCAAAAAAGTACCTTATGTTTTAGTCGGTAGAGTAAATTTTGTTGTTCACTTTAATGATGAGAAAACTGCCTGTCATCTTTTAAGAGAACATGTGTCTTAGTTTACTCTTGCCTCTTGAGGCATGAGCTATGCAAATATGCTACAAAAACTTGAGTCATACGATTGTAAAGAAAAGATAGAAAATATAGTTTACCTATAAATCCATATTCGAAGACCGGCATCTACTAGTTTTTTTATGATAGGAAGTACTGTAGAAGGTGAGTCGTTCCAAGTTTCGATCTTTACACTGAAATAGAAACAGAACTTGGATTTATCAACATGGGTCATATCACAAATACAAAGTAAAACATATATGACAAATTATTTTGGAAAAACAAACTTTAGAAGCAGTCATTATTTCGTAAGGTACCTGCAGTGAGTCCAAGGATAGGGAAGTTTGGTGAAATTGGCATGCAGTGCTTGCTGAACATCTGCTCTGTTAAAATACTCTTGAATGTAATCTGATGCACAAGGGTCATACCCTCTGGGTCTCTGGTGCCATCCCTAATGCATATTCCAACACTTCTCTGTCAATTCTTATAGATAGTTTATGACTTTCTATGTGAAAATGAGTGCTTTGAAAGGTTGGTCACAAAGAGAATAAATGGGAAATCATGGGTAATTTTGTTCACTATTGCATGCTTGATTTAGGAAATAATTTTATACTATGGTCCTTTGGTAGATTTTCTACACTAATTTTTGTTTTTAGATCTTTCTTCGTTCTATAAAGGGAAAGTACTGACTGAAAACTCAAACTGCCATTCCAATACCCGTTGAACTAAGACTAAGACACGGTTGAAAAGTCAGTCCGTTCTGTTCCTTAAAACGTAAGTTAAAGATAGAGGAACTAGAGCTTTTTAACAAGCACAGAAGGGACAAAGCTAAAGGATGTGAAACACATTTCAGCACACCCTCCTAAACTACAACACACGTTGTCGACCATGCGGCACACCAAACACAGGCTGAAGTTGAACTAAGCGGCACACAACAACTGAAATATATGGCACACAACAAACAAACTATGCGGCACACAAACACTGTTCCAACTAAGCTCTGATATCAATTGAAAAACCCAACATGCTCTACTCTTTAAAATATAGGCTTTAAAGATAGAGAAACTAGAGCATTTTAACCTGCAAAGAAAGGGCAAAGTCTGGAGATGCGGGACACATTCTAACACACATTTTCAAAACCATTCTATCCCTTGTTCCTGGACTTTGGTTGTTTCATTTCGGTTTTGCTTTCAGCCCCGAAATTCATTAAAATGTAGGATATGGATATCTTACAGCCGTAGTCTCTAAAAATATGAAAGGATCACTCCAACATGTGTTTAGATGTGCATGCTTGTGCGTCTTTTAAGGTGGTAAAACCCGAAAATAAAATCTCCTTGGCTAACAAAATCGTTAGTTATAATCATATACGCAAAACTCAAACTCAAAAGCTAGAGATTGTAAGAACTCACATATTTTGGGGAAAGGAAATGAGGAGTGATGTGCTGGAGGAGAGGGTGGTGGTGTCTAGAGGTTGTAGAGTTGATATTAATACATTTTGGTGTATACAAGCTATACACATCGATGACGTCGTAAACCGTGTAAAACTCCCTGACGAAATTCATACAGGGCTTGGAAAAATTAGGATCGATGAATCCATTGCATGTTATCTTGATATTTTGATACAAGGTATCAGATATAACAGCATGATCCCATGCATAATCTATCATTCCTTGCATATCTGTCTCATCGTTGAACCATGCATTTCCTACCTGCATCACGTATTAGTCATTAACGCATGGCTTTTTACACAAACCATGTACTACTCTGGTTTAGAGAAATTACATAAAAATTTGCATGTAATTTGGTCTTTGAAGTTTCGATTTTTTTTTTATCCTTAAACTTATAAATCATTAGCAATTAATTCCTTCGTCACCAATTGTTTTACTTGCGTGAGAATTATGGGGAATGCATGTTATTTGAACGAGAAATTAACTTCGTTTTGCACATAAACATAACATGTTATTTTACCCAAAATTGTATTCTTACTTGATAAAAGTATTTTAGAATTTACAAGTTCATCTTATTGAAACATTTTTAATCCTTTTTTATTTTTCTTTTGGGAGCGAGTATGTCACGTTAGTTGTGGTCGACACAAATTAAACAAAAAATCACTCTCGAGTAAATGTAAATAATGTTAAACACGGAATAACGAAATAAAAATTCATACAACAAAGAGTTAAAAGGTTGAGATCCATACTATGAATCCTTTGAAGTTGATATAGTCTTCCTTAGATACTCTCTTGTTACTATCGAAAATGACATCGGCGAGTTGTGGAACGTAATGCCCTAAAATATACGGGACACAGAATTAAACATAAAACTAGTTTCGTTTTGTGTGTGGGTGTGTGCGTAAGTCTTTCTCTTTACCTGCGTAGCTTTCTCCAGAGATGTAGAACTCATGGGATTTATATTGGGGAAATCGTCTAAACCAGTTGACCATAAAACTGTATGAATCTTTGGCTGATCATATCATATCAAACAACACTAACTCATTAAGAATGGAAATTAAATGTGTATAATAATTTGTTAAAAACCTTTCTATACTTTGAATCCGAATGAATTAAAATAGTGCTAAAAAATTAACCTGTAAATATGTCCCCATGTTGTCCATAATCACTACTAGTATTTGTGTAAGAAAAGCCAACTCCAATTGGAGATTCCAAGAATAACATATTGGCCACTGAATATACATACTCAAAGTTAGTATATGTTAACTAACCTAGCAATAAAATAAAAATGGTGATATTCGTGACATTTATGGATCTTGAAAATTAGAAGAAGAAAAAAATCGATGATAAATAGGGATGAGGAGGAAAATGAAGAAATATAACAATGCAATAATAAGCCAATTATAGACAAATGTTACGTTGTGTATCATGATTATTATGTGGTATTGTACGTAATGTAAGACCACACGTTAATTTCATAATTATTTTTTTATTGGTTTGCATTTTTCACTTATGGTGAGACCATATCGATTGCAAACTCATAATAAAGATGAGCATTATTGCCTACATAGCGTTTTTCTAATTTTTTTTATCACCCATTTCTTTTCAATGTTCTAGAGGAATAAAAAACACGCATTTCTTTTGCATTGTAGTTTGCAACATCCAAACACAGCCTGAATATCACAGATTTTATTCTCGAGATAGTCGGAAAACAAATATGTGAGATATGCTAAACATGTATTTCAACGGCAAAATTTCCCAAACCATTATTCCATGCATAAGGATTCAACTTTAACATTTGTTTGTCTCCGGTCTTATGGGGGAAGAAAGGTCCCAGCTCCTCTGCTTCTCCATACCCGACCGAGGAACATCCGGGGCCTGAAATTTTTTGAGGTTAACGGTGAGGTTATCTTCATAAATTAACGAGAGTTGTTCACCGGGGATGAATTAACTTTGATTATAATATAGCAGCTTTTCAAATCACTTCATTTGAAAAATTGAAATTCATTTGTAACAGACGAGAGTTTCGTTGAATAGCATCGACTTAAATCTGTTTATTCTTTAACCTAATTTATATATTGATTCTTTAGTGCAAGCTCGGTGTGTCACTCGAGATTTCGAGATGATCACATTGTAAATTAATTGTAGTAAGATTGCAAGAAAATAACATAATTTGGAAAGTTCAAGTCTAATTGAAACTCAAAAGAGTTAAAATTTTATTTACCTCCATTGAGCCATAGAAGGACAGGCTTTTCTTCAGGTTTAACAGTGGCTTCAAAGAACCAGTAAAACAATGCTCTTCCATGAGTTTCATTGACAGTAACATAACCAGCATAGTGCTTGAAGTTCACCGGAGGCTGTCCGGGAAGTCGAACCACACGGTCGGCCTCTTGTTTAGCTAAGATCTCTTGGCTAACCCCCTGTTCAAGTTGAGGTCGACCAAAAGTTCCTTTAACTAATGCAAAAGTAAGTAAAAAATGAAGAAGTTTCAAATAAGTTGAAGTAAAAGCCATTAATTTTGATCTAAATCCAATCTAATTCAGTCTATTATCTCTTTTTTTTTTTGGTTAAGAGCAATTGATGTGTGGTATTTAAAGAGATCATAGTGAGTAGAAAACACAATTTTCTTAATGCTGATCTTTCCATGTTATTAGGGGTTAAAAAAAATTACCAGTCGTCCAGCTCTTGATATAAAAATGAGTTTTCAGAAAAAAAAAAAAAAAAAACAATGTTGGCTAAAAAACTATAAAAAAAATTTAAAAACGGTTCTGAGTTGTCAAAAAGGTAAACAATGTTGTTCTCTAGAAAAATGCAAAAAATAATATTCAAAAACGTATTTGGTGATATTCCAAAAAAAATATTATAGGGTAAATTTGTTTTCCAGTTATTTTATTCAAAAAACACAAAAAAAAAACTGAAAATCTTGTACCAAACAGAGTAAAATTTCTGTCCTTCAAAATACTACACTTAAAGTTTTCTTTTTGTCAAAGATAAAAAAAATTACGATGAACGAACATCAAATCATATAATTGCGACAAAATTTTGTAATAACGAACAGAAAAATCGCGGGTCAATACTATATATACCTAAGTTGATATTAATACATTTGATGCTTCCTTGCATTAAAAGGGAATTCGGTGTCTTAATACCTTTTTTTACTGGAATTATAATGAGTGAATTTCACTTGACCAATGTGCACTTTTTAAAGCCAAATATGTTTTTTTATGTTTAAAAATTAAACGATCGTCCCCATCACAATGAAAATACATTAATTATCATAAATTCATTTCAGTCATAAGTAATTATTATTTTATAATTCAAATGCAAAAAATAAAAAATAAAAATCTCCCACGAAAGAGAGTTGCAGTGCGATCATTTGCTTTACAATTAAACGTTTGAAAATCTGCAAAGGTCATTTAGTTTACTAACAAAATGAGTTTGACATATTCTACGAATATCATATAAAAATGAAATAGTTAATAAATATGAGAAATGTTATTAATTAAATGAAATAGGCATTTTGCAGGCTTAGACTTACGGAATTACTCTAACAAAAGATGTGTTACAACATTTTTTAGAAAAGTACGGTGTGTTATACGTAATAAATTTTTTTTTTTTGTTAATTCACTACGAATATAGAAAAAATATAAGTATATTCATTTTCTTTCTTTTTTTTATAAAATAAGAGAAATGTACTAATTTTTAATCTAAATTTATTCTACATTGAATTAAATAAAATACCTATTAATCTCTCTGGTTAAATAACATGAGATCATCTCCAAACAACATGTCTTGTACATTATCTATAAAATGAGTAACCTAGTGACTCATTAGAAATTATAAAATATATAATTTAGATATTATATATTAGAAGTTTTGGTGCTAAGACATAATGTACATAAAGTAAGAAGTGTTAAATTATAAATCAGATACTTGGAATCATACTATATAGCGTTACTTTTTAAAAGTTAAAGAAAATAACTTTATTTTATCACTTTGTCACATTTATAAAAAATGATTATATCGTTAATAGATTATTTCAAAATATATTAATGTCTTCTTTAAATTCACTAGTAGAAATATATGTGGGTTGCACGTGATCGATCAATGTTTTCATTCATTCACTAAATAGAAAAAAATTAAGCAAATTTATTAATTTTATTAGTTATAAAATAAGATCTAATGTACTATTTTTTAATATTTATACATTTAAATTTATATTAGATATTGAATAAAATAAAGTATCAATCAGAGTCTCAGGTTAAATAACAGGAGATCTTACCATATGGCTTGCACGTTATATATAATAATTAGTTATGTTGTAACTCATTAGAATTCTAATAATATAAATTATATATATATTAGAAGCTTTAGTGTTCGATTATAATAGATATAAAATAAAATATAAAATTAGATTCTTGAAACTATACTAAACATCATTGATTTTTAAATATTATAGAAAATGATTGATTGTCACATTCATAATAAATTCATTTGTATAAATGTTAACATTTCTAATAATATAAATGTTATATATATATATATATGTATAAAATAATTATTTTTGTATATAAAAAATCTTGAACATAATATTTACAAACATTCACGTTCCTAATGACATGATGTAAACATATGTAATTTACAAACCATTTTTAAATTTATTATTTAAATAAGTAAATGAAAAATAGGTGAAACTTTTAATTTGTATGATATTTAAAGGGACTTAAGGGGCCATTTGGTATGCAATTGTAAGTAAATGATTTCTGGAATAAGATTGTTGGAATATGATCGTGGGAAGTATATATTCAGAAAATTAAGATTACTTTTTTTGTTAACATTTGTGAATGTTATTATTAAAAGATAAAGATGTTAAATTATTTGGTTTGTTATGATGGAATGTAAAAAAAATGTTATAAGTATAATTATTATTTTACAGTTTTACCCTTAAACTAACTTTACCTATTTTATTCAAATAAAATTATAAAATAATAACAAAATCCTTTTTCATTGTGAGTGCGTGTTTTTTCTGCAAAGAAAAAAAGACAGAGAAACCCACATCTTCTTCAATCTTTAGCAGAGAAACCCATTTTCTGCAAAGAAAAAATGTCAGATAGTGACAAAAACTCATCTTCCCAGAATGCTAAGATTTGGATGATGGAAAAAGTGACAAAAACTCATCTTCTCCAACCTTTAGCTAAAGAAACCCAAGTTTCGTTTTGTGGTAATTTCTTCATTTGCAAGATTAAATATACATCTCGATTTACAGAGGTATCAAAATACCCTCCATTGGGGGTATCTTGACATTCCGGTAATCTTATAACCCTAAAAAGAAAACAAACCAAACAATAGTATGTTTAAAACACCCTAATATTCTAAGCATGTCCTTAAGAATCGCTCATAGCAAATAGGCCCTGAAGGTAATGGGGAAACCCACCATCATCGACTAAACCTTTAGCCACATAAAATTAGAATCAATTCATCACAATCGATTCTCCAACAACATTGATTTATACAAAAAATATAAACTTCAGAGTTTACATTTTGAATCAGAAAATTTTTTAGACATAAGATCATACCAGATTTTCTAATCAACTCCATGTGAACAAAAGTCAACTCGTTCTGAAGATTGCTACCAAAATCTTGAGCGTCGTCTAGATCGAGATTTTGAACTTGAAGGATTAGCGAACTTACTGAACCAAAACCATAAATCACGAGAAAAGCTTAGAGAAGAGAGCTCGATCGAAGTCGTTGAGGGAAGCTTCTGTTCACGTGCCCAAATTTTTTGTTACGAGAAGTCGAAGGAGAGAGGAGGAAAGGAAAAGAAGGTGATCTTCGTCTGAGTTTTAGGGGTTTTTTTGTTATGGGAAAGGGGAAATCGAAGGAGAGAGGAGGAAATGAGAAAGAAAAAGTGAATGAAGGATTAACTACATGCTACTCTGGTTGTAAAACAATTTTACCCATTAACTCATCTAACGGTTGGGATCATCCTGGTCAGATCTAACGATCAGGATTAATCTCACCATCAATGTCAAAAAAAATCTTTTGACATTGGAGAGTGATCCTGTTATAAGGGGTTTAAATATAAACTAATGACTCGCATTTATTTTCAAGGAAATCTATAAAGTAAAAAATTTCTATTTTTTTTTTATTTTTTTAGTCGAGCCTTTGAAATTTAAGACAACAGCGTAAATGAGCATAAATTAGACATGACGACTTTGTGCTTATCAGAACAATACCTATATGATCAATAGTACTTATTTATTAAAAGAAAAAAGAGGGCCTTTGGAAGCTTAAAATATCAAAACTGGAGAAATAGTTGCACTTAGGTTATCGGCCACACCCACTTCCCATCATCCATTTCATCGTTACCTTACAAAAGTTGTCGACCTATTTGTATACCAAATTCAACACTAGGTCCAAGAAACAAAATATTCACACAAAAAAAGACCAAAATTCCAAAACCCATGTTCAAGAAAGTACCATGTCGATTAAACACACAAAACAAAGCAGCTGCTAGCAAATTGTATTGTAAAACAGACGAACCATTTAAATTTTTAGCTCACCAAATCAAAACGCTTTGCACTAAAACATGCACGCCAAGAAACTCACTCATCCTATCCTACTCACCTCGTATATTACATGCCTCAACTCCCTTACCACCCACTCTCAAACTAACCATCACCCCTCACGCTATCCCTCATTTCTCCTCCTCCTCCTCCTCCTCCTAACACTATGTCCACCCCCACCAATTTCACCTCCGGTCTCTCGTTCTCCGGCAACCCTAATTCGGTTTCCCTCCATCTCCTCTTCTTGCATGATGTCCAAATATTGGAGCTTTTTCTTGCTGTTTTGGTCTTTCTTGCTATACATTCCCTTCGGCAGAAGACGCATCAAGGGTTACCCGTTTGGCCGGTTGTTGGGATGTTACCGTCCTTGATTTCTGGCCTAAAAACGAACATGTACGAGTGGATCACCGACGTTCTTTGCGAACAGAACGGTTGTTTTAGATTCAAGGGCCCTTGGTTTACTAGCCTCAATTGCATTGTCACTTCCGACCCTCGGAACATCGAGCACATTCTCAAAACTAAGTTCAACAAGTATCCAAAAGGTTCGTTTTTTCGTGACACCGTCCGAGATCTTCTCGGGGACGGGATATTTAGCGCCGACGACGAGACGTGGCAACGACAAAGGAAGACGGCTAGTATCGAGTTCCACTCGGCCAAGTTTAGAAACCTAACAAATCAATCTCTATTTGAACTCGTTCATTCCCGGCTCCTCCCCGTCTTAGAGGATTCCATCAAACACCTTGTCCCGATAGACCTACAAGACGTCCTATTACGGCTAACGTTCGACAACGTGTGCATGATCGCATTTGGAGTCGACCCGGGTTGTTTAAGACCAGGCCTGCCGCAAATTCCTTTTGCTCAAGCCTTCGAGGACGCAACACAAGTGACCGTTCTACGCTTCGTCTCCCCGACGTGCGTGTGGAAAACAATGAGGTACTTAAACTTGGGGGCAGAGAAGAAGCTCAAGACATCTATAAAAGCGGTCGATCAGTTTGCCGAAGACGTGATCCGAAAACGTAAGAAGGAACTCGGCGTACAAACCGAAGACAAAAACAAATTAAGATCAGACATATTAACAGTGTTCATGGGGATAAAGGATGAGAATGGGGAGCCATTTTCAGACAAGTTCTTGAGAGATATATGTGTAAACTTCATTCTTGCAGGGAGAGACACGTCATCTGTAGCATTGAGCTGGTTCTTTTGGCTGCTTGATAAGAATCCAGAGGTTGAAGAGAGAATTGTTGAGGAAATATGTAGAATTGTTAGTGACAGAGAAGAAGAAACAGAGAAGAAAGTGATTGAAAGTTCTGTTGTTTTTAAGGCAGAGGAAATAAAGAAGATGGAGTATTTGCAAGCAGCAATTTCTGAGGCTTTAAGGTTGTACCCTTCTGTTCCTGTCGATCACAAGGAGGTAACTTTATCACCCTTCCTCTTCTTCTTCTTCCTGCAAAATTAATTAAAGGCGTGTTGATGGTGAATGAAGTTCTCTGTTCAATAATTCATGGCACCTCACTTCTTTTCTTTTTCTGTGCTTTGAATTTAATTTCTTAATCTTTTGTTATTTTAATGAGTGAGTAATTGTTGGTTTTTTTTTTTTGCTTATTTTGCTAATTACCTCGTTTACGAGAGTGTTTTGAATTGTCGTGATTAAGACAGTTGATTTAATTCATATTATTCATTTCATGTGAGACCTATGTAAATTTCTTTATAAAACCTTAAATTTTAGTACGTGAGTTTCATTTAATTATTTAGAAAATGTTGCATTATGGGATTTTTATGCTTTTAGATTTTTAGTTTTTTAAAAAAATATGATTAAATTTTATTAAATGCGTATTCAAATTTTAATCGATTTTAAAACAAGGTGTCAGAATATTAATAGTAAATACCTTTTCAGAAATTAATATTTGGACTAAAAATCCATATAAGGTATTTTTCTAGTCAAAATCTGGTTTATCAAAAGAAATTTTCTTGGAAGAATAAACTACAGAGTGCTGTTTGTTTCATTGGAAATCTTGAAGACTTTATTTGACATTTAATTTTCTGCTCAAATTTTACTTGAGAAACCCAGTTTTAATTTGTAATTTTTATTCCGACTATCTCGGTTTTCACAGTCTCTGGAATTCCAAAGATCCTCTCTTTAACTTCCTATGTAAATAAAGATTTACAGTTCTAATAATTGGTAGACTGGAAAAAACAATTCACAAATTATATATAAGATTTGACAAATTTTCAATAATTAATTTTTTTCATTTGCCACACAGGTGATTGAAGACGATGAATTTCCAGATGGGACAGTACTAAAAAAAGGAACAAAGGTGATATATGCAATATATGCAATGGGAAGAATGGAAGGGATATGGGGAAAAGATTGCAGAGAGTTCAAGCCAGAGAGATGGTTAAAAGACGGTCGGTTCATGAGCGAGTCGGCTTACAAATTCACGGCTTTCAATGGCGGACCTCGGCTATGTTTAGGCAAAGATTTTGCATATTACCAAATGAAATATGTTGCAGCCTCTATTATATTGCATTACCATGTCAAAGTGGTGAAAAATCATCCTGTGGTGCCGAAGCTTGCATTGACCATGTACATGAAGCATGGTTTGAAGGTAAACCTTTGTAGGCGTGAGGAGGGTGAACTTAGAAAATATCTTGAAGGGAAATAATTAAGGTTTTTTTTAGTATTTTGAGTGTTAATAATCATGAATCATTTGTATTTCTATTTGTATTTTTTTTTGCTTGATTTTCATAGACGTATTCTTGGGGTTTCGCTATACAAATGAAATTGATTGGAAATTTGTAGAGTGAGGGAAATGTGTTCATAGGAACTTATGTTTGAATAAAGTAGTTGATGTGAATGGATTGTTAATAATTTTGATTTAACGTTTTTGTTCATATCTATATGAACGCAAAAACGGGAACAATTGATTATCCATTATGCTCAATAATGTGCACATTTCTTTTGATAACTTAGTGAAAGTGAGATTTTAACTTAAACACCTCGTCCTCCGAAAAGATGTGAGGTAACCATATGAAATTTATGGGATTATAAGGTAACCATATGAAATTTATCAATCAGAATACTCCTTGAGATATTCATAGGTTGGCCAACAGAGGACATTAACTTCATGTAGATGGGAGGAAACTTCATTAATGGAAGTGTTGAAGAGGTAGATAGTACCTAGAAGAAATGTATTTGTGGTTTACTTGTATACATACATTAAAGGCAAAATCTTGAAGTGGGTTGCTCAAGACAAAGTTACTGCACTCAGAGTCTCAGAACTCATGAGTATGGGAAAACTATGCATTTGAAGGTTAATCCATTACTAGAAATGTACTGTTCATCACTTCTATCGAATTCGAGACTTCAGAAACCAGGGATGCATTGTCAAAACAATCAGACTTTACCGTCCCATTCATCGTAGAACTCGTTCAAGAATTCCTCCATGAACTTGTGCCTTCTCTCTGCCCTCCTCTTCCCAGCCTGAATTAATGATCAGACCCAAAACATGATAAAAGGAGTTGACGAACGCGAACAATTGTGGAGAAATGAATATGAATAAAATCTCTTTACCTCTGTTTTCATTAAATCCTTCAGCGTAAGTAGCTTTTCATGAAAATGATTCAACGTAGTCTGCTCGTCTCTGTTTATATACTCTTTCTGCGATAGAGAACAGCGTGGATGAATGGATGGATCATGTAGCACTCTGTTCCTACTTCCACCAAAGGTGAAACAACGAGCAATTCCTGAAAGAGAATGAAAACTTGAGCTATTCGCGATAGCTTTTGGATTAGAGTTTCCACCACACAGTGGGTTCATAGCATTTGATCACCGATGATCAAGTACCATTATACTTTCACCTGTTTTGAACTTGCATACGCAAAATTAAACAAAGAACGTTGTACGGTATATGTAATCAATCATAAGTGAATTAGTAGTTACCAATAGCACCGATTGCATCTAAACGATCAGCATCTTGCACAACCCCGAATTCTGGAGAATATTCACCATTTGCAAGCCCTGCAAGCTCATCTTTGAAACCTGGAAATTGGCAACTACATCAGCTATGATATATGCGTTAGACTAATAAAAAGTTTAGTTTAGATAGCAAAAGTAACAATTAAACCTCTTCAGCAGCACACCATTTGCTCCGAATGTTATTCCAGTTCCGAATCTTAGCAGTGTTTAGCAAGCAAATTTAATCAATTTTCTCGCATTTTTAACCTTTCATTAAGTGGGAGTTGGAACTAATTCCTGTTAATCATTTTCCGTAGTGCGTCCCTGAGAGCATAAAAAAACTGATGTGTTCGGCAACCATGTTACGTGTCAATAACATGTCAACATTGCAGGACATTCTCCTTTTATAGAGTAACAATAATTTGTATCAAGACATTGATATATCAAACTTTCACAACCAAATACAATTTAGATTTCAAAACACAGGAAACATAACTTGAAAACTCAATATTATCTAACATTCTTCACCAGTAGATGAAGACTAAAAACCAATCTGGAACAAACACGTATGAGCTTAAATATCTGCTCTTTCCAACCAGATGTCAGGACAACATGCGAAAGTAAAAACGGATACAAAACAATATTACAGGCTTCAGAGAACTCACCCATGCCCTTTATGATCCCCAAGATTTTTGTCTTTCTGCTCTCCTCAATGCCTTCTTCCTCCAGAAAATGCTCAACAGCTTTCTCATCAGACAAGTCTCTACATTTGCAAACATTACATGAAAATCAATAAAATGCTTAACGGAACATGCACGTTTAAAAGCCTAATTGAAAGAAATGACAAATTCGACATGGATGGAGAAAAAGAAAAGAAAAAAAAAAGTAAAAAATGGAAGGCAAAATCTGGAACTAGATTGCCACCATGGACGTAGCCAGAGATTTTATAGCAACATATTTACAGTAAAAAAGGTACATAAGCGGTGGAACCAAACATGTCTAAGAACACTGGTGCTTTGCACTAATAGACCTTATCTTAAAGAAAGCCACCGCCCTGCTTTGGAACTCATTTAAAGACTAACTTCAAAGTCTTAACAAAGCAGAACCTGCAAAATTCGTTATGCATACCTAATGAAATAAAATAACAGAAAGCTATGCAATCGACGGTCAAATTTTTTTTACCTTGTAATCGATGTATTGCAACATGCAATGGTATTTGAGAAACATTGATGGACTGAAATTGATAAAAATGATATTTACAAACCTCAAGTATTTGTAGTCACCTGCAGTGGACCACAAATATAGACTAGTCAGTAGTCTAAGAATCAGATGTCATAACATCTCAATGATAAACACAACAAAAGTGCGCAGAAAGCCTTTACTGAACACACTTGTGCACGCATATGTACACTTATAGCAATTCTACTACAACAAGCAGATGAAGATTCATTAGCATTGGTAAAAGTCAGAATAGGGACCAGTGATCACCCAAATTCGGACACCAAAGAGGGACAAATACGAGATTGAATAATGTCGTATCAGCACATGCATGTTCGGTACTACATAAATTCTCGCATAAATCCATATTAATACTAGTCCATATCTGCCTTTTCACAAAATCATTTCCATGAACAATTTATCTATGGGAGAAATAGCTGTTGCTCAATCAACAAATTCGTTGGTCTTCTGGGACGAGGCTACAACTACAAGAAGAATATAAATGAGTCAGGTTCAAGGGATACATACCTACATCATGAAGAAGTGCAGCAAGCTCTACCTGCCAAAGATACCAGATTAGAAGAATACCATGACAATTTAAAACGCAAAGTAGATACATGTAGTATTCGTTAGCAGCACAGGATCATGCTTGAAATGTCTAAGCACATATTAGTATAAGAAATTGACGTCAGTGCCTTTGTTAGACACAGTGGATTATCAGATTACAAGAGGCAGCTATTTTGGAACCAAAGGAAAGTAAAACTGGATTCTCTCAACCTGCTTTCTGCAAATGGTAAAGCATATAAGCGTGGAAATACAGTTCGACATTTGAATGTCTTTGTAAAAAAGAAAAAACAGGATGGGGTTGAGATAAGCATACGATTTCCATGGAGTGAGAGGAGGAAGAAAGGCCTTCCTCACGAGCAAGGGAGAGAGCGAGATCTCGAACTCTCCATACATGAGAAGGGTCGTGGGATGCATCGTTGCCTTTCATGACCTTCACTACTAGCTCCTCTGCCTTTCTCACTGTTTCTTGACTCGCCATTTCCGGATTCAGAACAAAAAATGAAGCAAAACGCAACCGCAATGGTATTATCGCGGAATTTATTAGTGTCACTTAGCCACTAGCGCCACCGGTCAGGTCCTTCACAAATTTATAATTCGGGTTTCTAGTTATAACTTATAAGCATTTAGCCGTCTTAAAGGATTCTCTATTTGGACACAGCTTACTTTAGGCCACCCGGGCCCGTTTATGTGTTTGGCATTGTCAGTGAGTTAAAGACCAGTTAATAAATAACAGTGGAGATAACTAATTAATAGTTTATTAAAGTATATATATAATAAAATGATATGAAAATGAACTGAAATTGAAATTGGAAATGTAAAGGTTAATAACTATTATTATAATATTAATATCAGTAATATATTTGTAAATAATATATAACAGATGTACTATATGTAGTTCAATTTTCTAATTTAATGCTACAATAAACGAATAACAGTATTAAATAGTTCATTTTAATACAGTCCAAATCAATTCAATTCAATCTTATTGAAACAATACAATAAAGTCTGAATCGCCAAATTAGACATATCTCTTATCTTTTTTCTCTTATCTTTTTTCTCTGGTAAATTTGGAATGTTGGTATAAAGATGCATGCATGTAACTGACACTAGCACAACTCTTATAGAATTAAAATCAATCAACGGGTGTTCAATACTTTAAAAGAGTACTTTAGACTTCTACAATGGACAAGATATGATCAAAGTTTGATTACACTACCACTTCAAAAATATATGTTGGGAACTTGGGAGTATTTATGTACTAGTTTATGTAAATACCATTCAGCTCTCAACAATTGGAATTCAAGGAGTATGTCCGACACTTTGCACCATAAACTTGTTTTCATCGTGAATTTCAATTTCATTTGTGAAATTATAAAGCCTAACTCTATCATTCTTTAAAATTTAGGTGTTAAGAAGATAAATAATTGAGTCTTTAACTAGCACAATTTGGACATATTCAAGTGATGTGAGAACAAAAGTTCTAATAGAATGCCTTGGTTTTCTTACTATTGGACTGAGAGAATTGTAGATCCTCCAAGTTTACCGTCACGGGTGTTGTCCGGTAACTAAATGATGAACCTGAAAATAAGAGAGAGAAAATGAACGTAAGAGTATCAATTTGACATAAGTGTGATCTGTAGTCAATTAGAGCCTGACACTCAAGTCAGTAATGATTTTGCTAGCGTGAGAGAGCTAGAGAACGAATATCTTATTGATGAGTTAGGCATCCTATATTTTAGCGAGAAACCATGGACTTTCTATAGTGGGCCAAAGAATATGTGTCAGGGTCAAGACTGAAGTGATGATTTTTAGGCTAAGGAGCTTAGGTATGGACCCAATCAATTTTAGGCCTCTACAGTTTACCCCTACTTTCTGAGTTCGGGTTGTATGAATCGGACTTTGGAACTAAACATACAATTTTACTGAGCTTGATTCGTGATCCATGATCTAGGTTCGTTCGTGGCCAATCCTCATAAATTTTGAGTAATTCAAAATTTACGAAAGAAAGTTTAGTTGGACAAAACCATAAAAATAGTTCGACTTGACTGCATTAAAGGTAAAACTAAACTTTATTGATTCATATAAATAAATCGGCAAAGTGTGTGTTGGTTGATCATGCCCATATAAGGTCTACACTGTCAAATCATTACTGACTTGAGTGTCATAGTCCAATTGGCTATGCACTATATTGGTGTCAAGTTGATACTCTTACATTCATTCTTTCTTTCTTATTTTCAGGTTCATCATCCAGATATCAAACAACGCAACACCTTTAATAGTAGATTTTCAGCATCTACAAAAATAATGTCGTTTATAAATGTAAAATCATGTACACATTGTTGTATAAATATTATCAGATTGTTCATCTTAGCAAATAAGAAAAAATAAATAAATGAGTAGAAAATAACTTATATAACCGATTAATGCAAATAAGAAATCTTGAATTTAAGTCTGAGCCCAACAAATTCACGATGCCTCCTTAAGACGAATTTGCTCCATCTACGGTGCTTAAGGCGCGTGAGCAATCGTCTCCTAGGATAAAACGGACTTTGTTCTCGCGGAAGAAGCATTACACTCGCACAAGAATCGGCGAACCAACCTATATCTTGTAATCAAACCGAAAGTGAATGACTAATGGTAATGCAAAGAAGAAAGAGAAAGAGTTTAATTTTTTTCAAAATGGGGAATGTCAGTAATGAATGGTTGTTCATTTTCATAATGGTTGCCATAACTTACATGGTTGTCCCATTTCATAATGGTTGCTATCAAAAATCACAAAGATATGATCGAGTGGATACCTTAATAGACAATTTCTTATTCAACCATAATGATTTTTGACAAAACATAAATCAGCTTATTCTATCAACTGAGAATAAACACTTAACTACATCAATTAAAGAATTTTGGAGTCAGAGCTCATTCTATCTTAGTTAGAACTGCTCAATTAATGTAATGTCAAAACCATTTTCCAACACATATCACATGGATAATGGATCGCAAATGGTGATGTTATTAACACACACAACACCAAGTTTTCGAGTTTAACTGGTGTTATTATTGATGATTTGTAAGTTAATGCATCAAATTGACAAGATCAAAACTTCATACATAAAATTCAGAGGAGCACCTAGTTTAGGAGTTTAAATTATTTTACCCAACAACATAATTAAATAGCAGACGTGCAAATATATGCTGAAAATAAATCACATATTGTTATGAGAGAATATGAGGTGATTATGTTCAGTCAATTTAAACCGTTGAACATAAAATTAACAGATCAGATAAATCAAACATAAAAATAAAAATAACTTTTTTTAATTTACTTAGTTGATCTGCACGTTCGTTTTTTATTCAACAAATATAACCAAACATAACATCTCACATCGTTCACAATCCATATATTTGTGGCCAATATTTTCTTGTAAATTTTACTAAAAAAATCATGTAATTGAAAAATGAAATTGCAATTCTTGTGACAAAAATAAACAAATAAAATAGCGGTTGCCAATTAAAATGAACATCTAGGGCTGCATGATCTTTCCGTCAAGTCATGGGATTCACGATGAATCCGGATATGCCTCATTGTTGCTTTCGGTCATTACATTATATGCTTAACCGAGTTAGGCATAACAGCTGGCTATAATAGATGAGCACCGGCCGAGCCAAGTCGCAAAAATTTGTAACTTTTTTAATACACATTTTGTATCATGGATTTTGTGTATGGTACCGGAGTAAAATTTTAGTACGGTAATGGGTTACTGTTTGTATTTTTGTGTATAAACTTTATATTTTCATGTATTAATTTAAGCTGAAATCACATGTATCAATTTTATATCCGATCATGTATGATTTTTATGATTATGATGATTTTGGTGTTTGAGTCATTGTACTCTATAATTTATTTTTATTTTTTAGAAAATAATGTGACTTTTAACTTTTGATTTGTATTTATGTATAAGTCAAGTATCAAAAGTACATCTTTGATATCTTTAATGTCTCTCCTAAATTGGACTTCTGAAAGCGTTGATGATAGTAGAAGCTATGTTCACATATTTCTCTCTTTTTTTTAACAAAAGTATTTAAATATTTGTCCAACTAAGAAAAAAAATGAAAAATACATTGGGTCTTCTAAGTCTGTACAAGATGTCAATCTAAGTTCAATTTTCTTATTTTAGTTCATCAACTTGTAAGTAAAACAAGTAATATTAACTTTTTTGTCAACGTTCCGATTGTTTTGGTGAAAAAAGTTGGGAAAACCCTTAGATGTTACTCTTCGAATAAGAAATTCATGTTGTTTTGCATAACTAATGTATATATACATCATGTTAAATGAACAAGTCCTTCTGTCATTCCAAAAAAAATGACAAAAGATAATTTTAAATCAAATCTGGACAGACTTACATGTTTGCTACACTTAATTTTTTTTCCTATAAACTGATCTAAACTGTCAATATCTTATGAAACAACCGTGGCTACAAATTTCTCAAGAGAATCGGATCTCATTTAAAAATATAAACAATTAATGTATCTCAATGAATGGGGTTAATGGTATGTCATTTCAAGAATCAAATTAAGAAACTTGAAACTTTAGAAACTAAATTAATGTAAACACATATATTAAGGGTCAAAGATTACATTATTATTCATTGTTTATTTTATTTTATTTTAAAAGTTGATCATAGTAGAAATACTGAAATAGTAAAAAAACATGGTAGCATAAGGTTTGGGAAAATGTAATAATTTAGTCAAAATCAATATCAATAAATAAAACTATTTTTAATTCATTAGCAGTTGAGCACTAAGCAGATGTCTAAAAATAAAATGAGATTTTCTCTCAAAGAAAATTTATGATGAGAATAGAATAGTTTATTGTTGGCCAATTGAGAACGCGTATATAACGAGCCACCAAGTCCACAGATTATCTTCCCGGCTCAGACAAAAAATCATTAAACAAACAAAAAAAGATTTAAGATTATAAGACGTTTTTTGGTCAAATTAAGTTTATAAGGAATTATTTAGAACAAAAATACGATTATTATAAGAAGTTGATTATGATTTAGTAAATAGAATGTTTCCCTTCATTATTATTATAATCATGTCATATATTTCCCGTAAAATCTATATTCACGTATTCCTAAGGGTACATTTTTCATTTATAATTGGTGAGGATAATCCGTCGTAGCCGTTTGTTTATTTATATTTTAGGATATTAACAAATAGATTTACTTAAAAAATTATCTCATTTGTCATGAAATTAAATTAATACGAGTTATACATAGTTTGCCCTTATTATTTCATAGAATTCCTGAGTTGTCAATCATAAATATTAAAATTTAGTAGTAGTTTTAAACTAAATGATTATTACACTTATAAATTTTTAATGATATTTTTTGAACTACTTTTAAAAAATTTTAAACTGCCTTTTACAAATATAATAATTAAATATTTTAACATGAACAATTATGTAGTAACACTTTTATAATTTTTTTCTAATTACGTCTTAAATCTTCATTTGTTAGACAGTATTATTAAACTTTTTTATGAGATTAATTGTATAATTTAAATTTGTAGACCTAATATACCTTAAAATGTATGAAATTAAATCAAGCGTATGAAAAAACGTAAAAGAAAACAAATTGAATTATTTTATTAATTAATATTTATTATTAAAAATACCTAGAATTTAAAGTAACTGTATATATTTGAATGAAATCTATTATGATTTATGAGTTCTGACGATTGATAATTTATATCATTTTTATATCATCTAACCGTTGTCATTTAATATCATTTCAAAATTTTAAGACACTATTTTTTAGTTTAATTTTTATTATTTTAGTTTAACACGTGCAATTCACATTTCAGGAACTAATTAAGTTTAAAAGTAGTTAATCTTGCAATATATTATATATCTTTCTTACCAAAATTCCACATATAATAAAATATCATTATATATATCATAATTATGGAAATTAAGTTAAAAAAGTGAGTAGCAAAAAATTGCAAGATATTTAGTAACAAACTTCATATCTAGATATTGAAGAAAGACAGAAAAAGATGAAGGAGAAAAAAGCCAGAGAAGGAATCCGAGAGAAAAAAAGTAGAAGAGAAACAATTCTAACATTAACTCAAAACAGTTGCTCAACAGAACAATAAAAGGGAAAAAGAATAAGCCAAACGGCTAGCAAAGGGGAAATAGAGAACTACCCTTGACTAACAATAACAACTTAAACAAATTACAAAAGTAACCTTCTTTTCTAACACCCCCTCAAACTCATCCGAGGATTGAGGAGAGTTTGTCTCTAAGGAAGGTGAAACGAGGTGTAGAAAGAAGTTTAGTAAATAAACTTGCAAATTGATATTGAGAATTGATGTGTTTGGCAATGAAATCTTTCTTGAGCACTCTTTCCTGAATGAAATAGTAGTCTATTTTGACATGCTTCGTGCAAGCATGAAGAATAGGATTAGAAGCTAAAGAGAATCGCAGATGTGTTGTCACAATGAAGAATAGGAGGTTGTGACTGAAACACACGGAGATCTCTAAGAATTTGACATAGCCAACTCAATTTAGCAGCTGTGTTGGCAAGGCCTTTGTACTCAGCCTCTGTTGATGAATGAGCAATAGTGGGCTGCTTCTTAGCACTCCAAGAAATAACATTAGGTCTGAGAAAAATAACAAATTTGGAGGTATATCTCCTATCTGATGGATCATCAGTCCTAGGGGTGTAATCGGTTCGGTTCGGCTCGGTTTAAGTGATAATTTCAAACCGAACCGTAAAAAATATATTTTACTTATTAAAATCAAGCCAAACTGTCATTTGTATGTAAACTGAACCGTAAAAAATAGTTCAGTTTGGTGCGGTTTTGTTGTTTGTTCAAAACTCTGGAAAAAAAATTCCTCTTGCATTTCTTAGAACAAAGGAAACAATGAAGTGAATTAGAAAATGCGATGAAAATAGAGCAAATGAGCTTATAAACTTAAAATGGGGATCCACATCACAAAGGAAAGAACCAGGAACTAAACCTCAGATTCAAACTTTAAGCAAAGAAATTAGAATACATAATATGTCTCAACAAAATTGACAGATCCACCTCCGATAAACCCTAAAGAAATTAAACAAAAATAGAAAAGAAATTAATAAATAACATTAGCTTAGTTGTAGCCTGCAGTAGCTTCTAGAGAGAGATATATACAACCTACTATAAACAGATATGGGTGAGGGAGAAGAAACTAAGAGGAATATGTGGCTGAAGACGCAGAGCCACAATAGATTTGGGACTACCAAAACGGTTAAAGCCAGAGCCACAGAGCCTCTGTAACGACAATGGAGAAACAAGGATGATGCACCGCGAGGAGCTACTATAGCGAAGAGGGAACTTCACGATGACAAATCTACTAAGACGATGATGAATCTGCTTGGTGTTTACGGTGAACCATAACTACGATGAAGAAGGGGAGAGAGAGAGAGACGTGAATGAAAAATGAGGGGTAGGGTCATGAGATATTGAGATTTTTATAAGAGGATTCGGTTTGTTCGGTTTCATTCGATTTGAGATTGAAAATCAAAAACCGAACCGAATAAATTTTTTTAACGGAATAGAAACCAAACTGACCCGCTTAAAATTATTACACCGATCGAACCGCTTCAGTTCAATCGGTTTAGTCGATCTGGTTGGCTTTCCTTACACCCCTAATTAGCCCAATCAGCATCTGTAAATGCATGTAAGTTAAGAGAACCAGAAGTAAACCAAAGGCCATAGTCCATAGTACCAATAATATATCTCAGAATATGTTTCATAGCATAAAATGAGTAGTGGTAAGAGAATGTATGTATTGACAGACTCTTTAACAATAAAACATATATCAGGTCTAGTGAAAGTAAGATATTGAAGAGAACCAACAATACTTCTATAGAGAGTTACATCAGACATATGAGAACCAACATGAGAAGAAAGATGAGTTTTAGTATAGCAAGGTGAGTGACAAGGCTTGGCTTCAAGCATGCCAGTCCTACACAAAAGGTCTCTAGCATATTTATTTTGATTAACGAAGATAGTAAAAGATGTCCTAGTTATCTCAAGACCTGTACAATATTTAAGAGCTCCCAAGTCAGACATATCAAAAGTTTCTTTCAAGTTGTGCTCAATAGTCTCAATATAAGCAGACAATACCACTAAGAATTATGTCATCAACATAAAGCAAGATGTAAGTAATAGAAGTGGCAGTAGCATGAACAAAAAGAAAAGTATCAGCAAGAGAAGCAATAAATCCCATGGAGAGAAGATGAGAGGTTAACTTCTCAAACCAAGTCCTAGAGGTTTGTTTCAACCCTTAAATAGACTTATGAAGTTTACAAACATGATTACGAAAGTCTTTATTAACAAATTCCCTTGGTGTGTCATATACACCTCTTCAGTTAAGGAACCATGCAAAAATACATTATTAACATCTAATTGCCTTAGAGGCCAGCCATAAGTTGCAGGTAAAGAGAATAAAATCAAAATGGTAGGTTTCTTAACAACGGGGCTAAAGGTTTCACCATAATCTAACTGTGCTTGTTGGTGATACCCTTTAGCCACTAACCTAGCTTTGTGCCTGATAATAGATCCATTTGGATTGTATTTGAGTTTATACACTCATTTCAACCAACAAGGTTTTTATTAGCAGGTAAAAGAATACGAGACCAAGTGTTTTGAGACATTAAAGCATTATATTCAGCTATCATAGCATCATTCCACTGTTTACTCTTAGATGCTAAAGTGAAAGAAGTAGGTTCATAAAGAGCAGGACTAACAGTTTGTGTAGGAGCAACAAATGCCTTATTTTTTTAAATTTCAGACTTAGACATAGTTTGCATAGGGTGTGTGGATCGTGTACTAGTGTTAGAAAGATATATGTATGTGGGAATAGCAGCAGAATCATCAAGTAACATACCAGAAATAGTAGAATTAAATCCAGAAGAAACAGTTTGCACAAAAGGCATAGAAGCAGTAAGTAGAGAAATAGTAGTCACAGATGCAGTTTGCACAGATTCATCAGTTAAAGAACCATTTTCAGAAGAAGTGGGGAGTAATAAACTAGAATCAATATTAATGTTAGAATCAACAAGCATAGAGGGAGTAGGAGCAGCAAGCACGGTTTAATTATTAGCAACAGAGTCAGATTGTAAAGATGATACATTGTGGGAATCAGAATGCACATTATGGAAACCAGATTCATTAAGTAAAGTATTATGAGATCTAAAGGGAGGTAAATCTGTGAGATAAGATGAAGTATTATTCTTAGTAGGAATGGACAAGGCAATGTGATCATCAACATTTAAACTAGCATGCATATTAGTGGAATGTGAAAGCATAGAAACGAAATTAGAAGGTTGCATTAAAGGAAGAGGAGAGACATACCTTGGATTGGCAGAATTGGTGGAGAGGAAACAGAAGATACGTTACTTGTAGAATTGGAAGATTTAACTAAAGGTAACAAAAACTCTTCGTGAGGTGTAAAATTTATTAGTAACATAATCATAACAGAGATACCCTTTTTGGTCAAGAGAATAACCCAAGAAGATGGACCGAGTAGTTTTAGGGCTAAATTTATATTTCATATAAGATCTTAGGCTAGGATAGCAATCACAACCAAAGACCCTAAGAAAAGTATAATCAATAGGTTTACTAAACATTTTTTCATAAAGAGTAGAGTTGTGCAAAATTATACTAGGCATCCTATTAATTAAAAAATAAGTAGTACTAAGCAGTGTAGAGGCATGAGTTTTTATGCACTATGCCGTTAGTATGCAAAAAATTTTAAAAAGCAGTATTGACATACTCACCACCATTGTCAGTACATAAAGTCCTAATCTTGGTTGAAATTGGTTTTCAAGAAGAGGTTTAAGACATTGAAAAATAATAAAGACATCAGACTTGTATGCGATGCGGAAAAACCAAGTATTTACAATTCAATTCGTGAAGCATTTTGATTTATTTCCCATTTATAAAATAAATCTCATTATTTGATAGAATAAAATCATTTTTATTTTAGACACAGAAAAAATTGGGAATTGTTTGATCGTCTTTCTCCGAGGTCCAATGGAATCTTTTTTAGAAATTTTTACAATAGCCCGTTGTGCGGGCCTCTAGCGAGAGGCCCGCAATAGAAATAGAAAGACTTGCATTGGGTTTAAGGATGTCCATGAAGTTTTGAGAAATCTAAATATCTCAGAGATAAGTCGAAAAGAGGATTCATCACTTCTTTCTCTCATTCAAAATAGAAAAACTTCAATCATTTCAATTTATTTGGAAAAATTTTGAAAAATGAGGAGTGGGGTTGGGCCAGGAGGAATATGTTCATAAAGTAGCGGGGAATAACTATTTATTTATATGTAGTTATTTCTCAACATTAGTATTATTGAACTTTTATGAATAAATTGAAAGTTTTATTTTAAATTAAAGTATGTTTATAAATTATTCAAGTTCTGAAACTTTCATCAAAGAATGAAGAGTGAAGACAGATGTGTCTCTAGACAAACTCTTCTGAAAAAGTTTATAATGATATTCGCAGTCTTAGAATTGACTAGGTAATCGAATCCGATTACGGCTGTTAGATTGAACCAGTAGATGTCAGTCTTGGGGCATAGGAGTGAAGACTCAAACGGTTAACCCAGACATGTTATGAACATGTTGAGACTAATAACAAATTAGTTTAGATCCTAAAATCGTTTACCAAGCTTTAAATCTAATTGTTACACCTTAAGGGTATTTTCATAATTACCTTAATCCTGAGGTGAATACGTAGCTTGACTAAGTTAGTTACAATTTTTAACATGTCAAATGAGTGAATTCGATTTAGTGGACAATACCTCGGCTGTTGGGATTATAATTCAATTAAGTTTGAGTTACGTGATTCACATATATGAAAATTCATGGTTCGATTGCGAAAGCAATAATATAACCTTATGCTTTATTGATGAGTGTGTGAAAAAATTGACCTGGCCAAGTATCCAATGAATTGAAGTCATTGATTAAGACTTGTGAATTGTACGAAACAATTCACTATTATGTATTTTTTATTCACAGTCAATAAATGAGTTAAGAAAATAATAAGAAGAGGGGTACAACGATAATTTTATATTCCGCTCTTGTTACCTATATTCACAATGGATATTATGTTAAAATATTATGTGGACCGTGAAAATAAACGGGTTTATTTACACCAACAGGAAACGTAGTGCGCATGAATCAAGAGTCGATTCGGCATCGAATCTATAGTGAAGTCGTACGATGCCATGATTAAATAGATCAGGAATTTATGGAGATAAATTCGCTGGGTATTTGAATCCTTAGCTTCGTTTATATGGGTCCATTTGATCTCAAAAATAATTTATGAAAACATGAATAGAGAAATGAAGTAAATTAGATCATAAGGTTTGGGAAAATGTAATAATTTAGTGAAAATCAATATCAATAAATAAAACTATTTTTAAATCATTAGCAGTTCAGCACTAAACATAAAATGAGATTTTCTCTCAAAGAAAATTTATGATGAGAATAGAATAGTTTATTATTGGCCAATTGAGAACGCGTATATAACGAGCCACCAAGTCCACAGATTAAAAAATCATTAACCAAACAAAAATAAGATTATTATAAGAAATTATTTAGAACAAAAATAAGATTATTATAAGAAGTGATTATGATATTAATTAATAGAATGTTTCTCTCCATTATAATTGTAGAAATTTATCGAGTCAATAACACTTACTTGATTACGCAACGAAATAGATCGAAATGATGAATTACGTGCCGGATCTTGTAGGAAATCATGAAAACGAACTCCCCACTTGTTCCACAACCCAAGAGCCCTTGATTTTGTATGTGAAAACTTAATTTTAGTGTTGGAGGAATGATTTTCTCCAACAAATATCAATAAGTCCGAATTTCTTCTCCAAAAAATCAAAATGAAAAAATGAAGTTTTTCATGTGAAAAACTTCCAAACATCCTTTTTTTTTCAAACTCGGGTCTGGTCGACCCAACATGGGCTCCCGGATCCGAGTTTTCCAACATCTCCCCTTGCACATGATGAGATAAAACACATGCTATAGTGATTTTCTTTCCATTAGGTCAAATTACCATAACCGTAAGTAACATGCTAAAGTAGTAACATTTAAAGTATATAGTCGAAAGTCATATAGGGCACAAAAATGAGGTTTTAAAGTATCTCAAAGGACTCATACAATGTGAGAGCAAAGATTCTATCTCACATTTACTTTATCTAGTCACAAAAGACACATGTGATATGAACACATGCTATAGTGATTTTCTCTTCATAAAAGAGTGTATGCCTATTATAATTTATATTGAACCACTATAATGATCTTAGTTGAGTCGCAGATACCAAAATATTTATCACGTCTAGCTCGAGATCTTATTAGCTCGCTCATCATAGCCCCTACCATAAGTTCTCGCATCCCGTCCACCAACCAGGCTACATGATCGTGGAAATCACGTCGATCCATGAATTAATATTTGGACCTCATATTGACCTCTTGTCAAGGCGACAACCTAATTAAAGTACGCTTTGTTCACACTTTCCAAATATTTTAAGCATACGAAGTCTCATCTCAGCTCGCACTTCAAGCGCCTGATGTGACCTCTTGTATGAGTAAGTCGGTCTATGCCTGGCGACATACATTTTTATTTTATCCAAACAGGATATGTGTGTTTTGTGCTACAAATAAATAAAATAATGAGCAACATCAGGTTCATTAATTAATAACATTGATACAAAATGTACTAAAAATTACACATCATATTACAATATGTACAAACCTAGGGATTTGACGTGGCTTACAAAAATATCTCTAGGGATTGGCTTTGTCAAATGATCAGTCATCATTCGATGTGTAGAGACACGTTGTATCATTATTTCCTTTTGCGCTATAATATCTCGTAAAAAATTATACTTAGTGTCTATATGCTTCATTTTTTCATGATACTTCAGATCTTTAGTATAAGCGATGGCTACTTGACTATCACAAAATAAAGTCATTGGTTTCCATGCACTAGAAATAACTTGTAAATGTTGCAGATATCTAAGCCAAATTGTCTCTTGCATTGCAGTCGAACACGCTATAAACTCCGCTTCCATAGTTGATAACGCAATGCATGTTTGTTTCTTGCTACTCCAAGATATGGCACCATTGCTTAGCAAGCATATCCAGACGTTGATTTGTGTTCGTCAGGGTCACCATCCCAATCAGCATCTGAGTAACCCACTAGATGCAGATCGTTTCCTCGATAGCATAAACATAAGTCTGCAATACCTTCAAGGTTTCTCAAAATCCTGTTAACAGCTTTCCAATGAGCTTGTCCAGGATTTGACTGATAACGGCTGACTAAACCAACTGCATAACAAATATTAGGGCGTGTGCACAACATAACGTACATCAAACTTCTAATGGCATTCAAATATGGGACTCTGGCCATGCTCTCCTTTTCTTTGGAGTCTTAGGACACATTTCCTGACCAAGAATTTCACTCTTTGCTATTGGAGTGTTGATGGGTTTGCAATCTCACATATTTAATCATTCGAGTATTTTCTTAATATATGACTCTTACAACAGAGCAAAAAGTCTTTTCAACGATCTCGATATAATTTCACACCTACTATAAATGTTGCTTCACCCATGTCCTTCATCTCAAAATGAAAAGATAACCATTCTTTAATGGTAACGACAAATGTTTTATCATTTCCAGCCAAAAGGATATCATCTGCATACAATGATAGAATTACAAAAGTTACTCTCAATATGTTTGACGTAAACACAATGGTCTTCATCGATCATCATAAAACCATAAGAAGTTATGGCTTTATGAAACCTATAATACCATTGTCTAAATGATTGTTTGAGGCCATATATTGATCTTAAGAGCTTGCATACTTTGTGCTCCTGACCTTTTGTAACAAAATTCTCAGGCTGTTGCATGTAAATTTCTTCATTTAGTTCCCCCACTCAGGAAAGCAGTTTTTACGTCTATCTGGGGTAATTTCCAAATCCATCTGGACAACAATAGCTAAAATTAGACATATGAAGCCAAACCTAACAACATGTGAAAAAGTTTCCCCATAGTCTTTTCCTTTTGGTTGAGTGTAACTCTTAGCTACCAAACGTGACATATATCTTTCTATAGATCCATCTTACTTGTGTTTAATTTTGAGAATCCATTCGTTCCCAATAGCTTTATGCCCTAGTGGAAGATTAACCAAGTCCCAGACATGGTTTGTTCTCATTGACTCCATTTCTTCTTCCATTGCCTTTAACCAATGATTTTTTACTATTGATGAAAGAGCCTATTGTATAGTTCTCGGCTCATGTTCACCATGTGGAGCAATCATAAAAGCTTCTCCCTAGATTTCAAAAGGTTGACGAGAAATACTTTTACGAGTACTTCTCCGTATATAATCTTCTTATAGATTTGTATCGGTCAAATTGTTACTCCCACTTGGATCAAGGAGATGAGACACATTCTCATTCATTTTAGATGTCTGATCCATAGTAACATCAGTGTCAAGATCTTCTATCTCATATAGACTCAAATCTCGACCAGCTTTTCTTTTGCTAGGAAATTCATTCTCTAAAAATGTGGCATCTCTTAATTCAAATTCAGTAAAACTTCCATTAGTTTGTTCACCAATGAACACATATCTTTTGGAGTGTTCAACATATCTTATGAGAAAAATTATGAACATAAGTTACAGACCCCCAAGGTCGTAGATTACTTAAGTCGAGTTTCCGGCCCCTCCAAAGTTCATATGGGGTGGAAGTTATTTGGAAGGTACACGGTTAAGTAGATATGCAGCAGTAAGCAACACATCCCCCCAATATGAAATGGTAAGCTCGCTTGTGCCATCATAGACCTTACCATATCTAGAATCGTTCTATTCCTTCTTTCCACAACACCATTTTGTTGTGGAGTTTCAGGAATAGTTATTTGTCTAAATATACCATTTTCATCACATAATTCTTTAAATTGATTAGAAAGATATTCACGACCTCAATCTATTCTTAATGCTTTTATTCTTTTGTCTATTTGATTCTCCACCAAATTCATAAATTGTTTAAAATAGTCTAATGTTTCAGTTTATGGGAGATTAAATAGACATAACCAAAACGCGTGAAATCTTCAATAAAAGTGATGAAATATCTTCACATTCATAGGACCACAAATATCAGAATGATTAATTACAATGGATAATCAGCTCTTTTTCCCTTTCTAAATGGTTTTCTAGTTGTTTTCCTGCTAAGACAATGCTCACATATAGGCAACTCTATCTTTACAAGTGAGCCTAATGGACCTTCTTTATCAAGCCTATTCATTATGTCTTGCCCTATATGACCTAATCTAACATGCCATATATTAGCATCAATCACATTATTACTAGGCGATGCTATTAATGAAAAATAATAGTCTTTACTAGTATTGTTGTGTTTAGTGTCTAGAACAATAAAATCATTCGAAAAATAACCAGATCCATAGTACTTATTATCTAAATAGAAGTTTCCACCACCTGAATGAAAATTGATATTGAAACCTAAACCTAGGAGAACGGTTACAGAGACTAAGTTTGCTTAATCTCAGGAGCGTAAAGGACATCATGCCCATCATGCAGTAATAACGTCTGACCACCACGCAACTCAAGCTTGTAAGTGCCAATTCCTTTAACTTCTACTCTAGAATTGTTTCCAACATAGATCCATATTGCTCCCACTAGGACTCGACAATACTCTATAAATGCTCCTCTTTCTCTAGCTACATGGTCGGTTGCTCCTGAATCTATAGTCCATACAGGATAAGATTTAGTTAGTAACAGACTGCTAGAAACATAACAACGGTGTGATGTAATATTAGAAAGTACCTTGTCTTTCTTGGGTTCACTGGGAGACGTAGTGCATTCACGTGTAAAGTAACCCAAAATGCTAGAGTTACAGCATTTCATCTCACTCTTGTTCTTCCTTTTACTACCATGTTTGCTTCTTATATGACGGTTGGTCTCAGGTTTCTTGCCTTTATACTGTGGGTTTCCACCTTTTGTTTTCTTTCCCTTATTGAAAAATTTAGAATTTTCCTTTCTCTTAAAACCTCTATTTTTGGAACTTGTTTCAGCAACATAAGCTTCAGTAGAAGTTTTAGCAGCTTCCAAGTGCTCATCTTCTAATTCCACATGACGTGCAATATCATTAAAAGTTTCTATATTTTCATTGTGCGTCATGTTGACCTTCATGTTCCCAATTTTGAGGGAGGGAACGAATGACAGCTTGAACTTGTTGTGCATCAGTTAGTGCATGCCTATCACTCTTTAACTCTCTGATCATGTTTGACATCTCTCTCAAATGTTGTTTCATTGTGTGATGTTGACGCTTCACATATGTGTCAAATTTGATCGTAAGCTGTCTTAGTCTTGTTGCTGAAGTCAAACCAAATTTCTCTTTTAGAACATCCCACATATCCTTGGCAACTTCAAACTTTTCAAACTCACACATAAGATCATCTTGCATGCAGCTCAACAACGTAATGCGAGCTATGTTGTTCTTTCATTTCCATAAATGATAAGTCTCTTGATCTCTTCTATGCTGAGTAGAAGTACCATATTTAGGTTCAGTCATACTGTTTTCAAGGGTTTCCAAAACTTCTTGTTCCTCAAGAATATACTGAACTTTTTTATTCCAAATATCAAAATTATCACCGTTCAGTTTCCAAAATGTAATGCGAGCTATTATATTTTATGATGCGGATGCCATATCAACTACAACATATAAACACAACAACGCGTATAAATACTAGCACTTGAAAAGAAAGAACACACAATCACATCTTAAAATTATGGCAAACTTAAGTAAGTCAATGATAATGTGATATTGAGTATATGATCGAAAGTTTGCAATGCTTACAATCATCTCACATACAAAATATTAGATCATCATTATTTAGTTATATCCCTAAACATATCACAATACATCACTTATTATTATTATTATTATTATTTTCTTTTATCATGAATTTAAACTATTACGATTTAACAACAATTCAATACTTGGGCAGCAAATAAAATACACAATGCATAAGTAGAATAGCCACCAATAAAGTGGGAAAATCTAAAAAATGTAATAAATTTATTATGTAAAAAACCACCAAACTCAATAGGTGCTAATACACTTGAATTGTGGTGAAAACCGTTCTTAACTGACTAAAGGTAGTTGCATGCAGAAAATATCAAAGAGCACAATTCACCAACGACCATGTTTAACGATTTCTCTCTCTCTCTCAAACATTTTGTTTTCTTTTTGTCAAGTGTTTTTACACAAATGGGGTTAAATTTAATTTCTGTAGTTAAAACTTATTCTTTATACAGCGAGTCACTATTTCTACTGTAGTACTTCAATTTTTTTAAACAGTATATTGGAAAAACTAACTTCCAACTTTGAAAAAAAATTCACTGTAGAAAATAATTACGTAAATGTAAATGATGAATTGAAAAACAGTTTAAGAAATTACTTAAACAATTAATGGGAGACTGTTTGGGATAAACCCATTTAATGAACCGAATGCAACAAACACATGCCAAAATCATCGAATACAATATATATATCAAACAACCCGATTAACAGACTTTTAAAAAAATATGCAATATTGGATCTAAAAACAACAGACATGCAAAAAAAATATTAGATAACAAACTACTTTGCAATCCACTCACAATCCAAAAACCTATTTTCGATAATTACCTAGGCACAAAAACATCATGATTATGCTCTGATATCAATGTAGAAATTTATCGAATCAAAAACACTTACTTGATTACGCAGAGTAATCATGAATTACGTGCCAGATCTTGCAGGAAATCGCAAAAACAAATTCCTCACTTGTTCCACAACTCAAGAGCCATTGATTTTATATGTAAAAACTTGATTTAGTGTTGGAGAAATGAATTTTCTCCAATGAATATCAATAGGTCCGTATTTCTTCTCCAAAAAGTCAAAATGAAGTTCCTACCTCCATAGAAGTTAATGGTGTTATTTATATTAACCACCATTGGTAGTTTTTCACATGAAAAACTACCAATTATCCCTTTTCAAAATCGTGTCTGGTCACCCATCATGGGCGCCCAGTCTGAGTTTTTCAACAATTATTAATAATCGTGTTATATATTTCCTGTAAATCTATTTTCATATATTCCTAAGGGTACATTTTTCATTTATGATTGGTGACAATAGTGCGCTGTAGCCGTTTGTTTATTTATATTTTAGGATATTAACAAATAGATTTACTTAAAAAATATATCTCATTTGTCATGAAATTAAATTAATATGAGTTATAGATAGTTTGCCCTCATTATTTCATAGAATTCCTTAGTTGTTATTCATAAATATTAAAATTTATTAATAGTTTTAAACTAAATGATTATTACACTTATAACTTTTTTTAACGGTATTGCCTGAACTACTTTTAAAAATTCTTAAACTCAGTTTTACATATATAATAATTAAATATTTTAAACTATGTATGTAGCGCCATGAATAATTATGCCATAACAGTTTGTATAATTTTTGTATGTAGCGCCATGTATAATTTTTTTATTTGTTAGAAAGTGTTATTAAACTTTTTTATGAGATTAATTGCATAATTTAAATTCGTTGACCTAATATACCTTAAAATGTATGAAATTAAATCAAGCGTATGAAAAAATGTAAAAGAAAAAAAAACTGAATTATTTTATTAATTAATATTTATTATTAAAAACACTTAAAATTTAAAGTAACTGTATATATTTGAATGAAAACTATTATGATTTTATGAGTTATACTAATGGTTAATAATTTATATCATTTTTATATCATCTAACCATATACGTTTAATATCATTTTAAATTTCGAGACACTATTTTTCAGTTTAATTTTATTGTTTTAGTTTAACACATGCAATTCACGTTTCAGGAACTAATTAAGCTTAAAAGTAGTTATTATCACAATATATTCTATATCTTTCTCACCAAAATTCCACATATAATAAAATATCATTATATATATATATCATAATTATGGAAAATAAAATTTAATAAAGTGAGTAGGAAAAAATTGCACGAAATTTAATAACAAGCTCCATATCTCGATATTGAAGAAAGATAGAAAAAGATGAAGGAGAATAAATCCAGAGAAGGAATCCGAGAGAAAAAAAAGTAGAAGAGGTATTCTAACATTAACTCAAAACAATTACTCAACAGAACAATAAAAGGGAAATAGAATAAGCCAAATGGCTAGCAAAGGGATATACAGAATTACCCCTGACTAACAATAACAACTTAAACAAATTATAAAATTAACCTTCTTATCTAACACCCCCCTCAAACTCATCCGAGGATTGAGGATGAGTTTGTCTCTAAGGAAGGTGAAACTAGGTGTAGAAAGAGGTTTGGTAAATAAATTTGCAAGTTGATATTGAGAGTTGATATGTTTGATAATGAAGTCTTTCTTGAGCACTCTTTCCCGAACAAAATGGTAGTCAATTTTGACATGCTTCGTGCGAGCATGAAGAATATGATTAGAAACTAAAGAGATCGCAGAGGTGTTGTCACAATGAAGAATATGAGGTTGTGACTGAAACACATGGAGATCTCTGAGAATTTGACATAGCCAACTCAATTCAGCAGCTGTGTTAGCAAGGGCTTTTTACTCAGCCTCTGTGGATGAACGAGCAACAGTGAGCTACTTCTTAGCACTCCAAGAAACAGCATTAGATCCAAGAAAAATAACAAATTCGAAGGTAGATCTCTTATCTGATGGATCACTATCCCAATCAGCATCAGTGAAGGCATGCAAGTTTAGAGAACCAGAAGTAAACCAAAGGCCATAGTCCAGAGTACCAATAATATATCTTAGAATACATTTCACAGCAGCAAAATTAGTAGTAGTAAGAGAATGTATGTATTGGCAGACTCTATTAACAGCAAAAGATTTATCAGGTGTAGTGAAAGTAAGATATTGAAGAGAATCAACAATACTTCTATAGAGAGTTACATCAGACACATGAGAAGAAAGATGAGTTTTAGTAGAGCAAGGTGAGTGACAAGGCTTGGCTTCTAGCATATTTCTTTTGATTAACAAAGATAGCAAAAGATGTCCTAGTTATCTCAAGACCTACGAAATATTTAATAGCTCCCAAGTCAGACATATCAAAAGTTTATTTCAAGTTGTGCACGATAGTGTCAATATAGGCAGATAGTACCACTAAGAATTATATCATCAACATAAAGCAAGATGTAAGTAATAGAAGTGGCAGTAGCATGAACAAAAAGAGAAGTATCAGCAAGAGAAGCAAAAAATCTCATGGAGAGAAGATGATAGGTGAACTTCTCAAACCAAGCCCTACAGGCTTGTTTCAACCCATAAAGAGACTTATGAAGTTTGCAAACATGATTAGGAAAGTCTTTATTAACAAATTATTGTGGTTGTGTCACATACACCTCTTCAGTTAAGGAACCATGTAAAAATAAATTACTAACATCTAATTGCCTTAGAGGCCACCCATAAGTTATAGGTAAAGAAAATAAAATCAAAATGGAAGGTTTCTTAGCAACGGGGCTAAAGGTTTCACCATAATCTAACCTTGTTTGTTGGCGATACCATTTAGCCACTAACCTAGCTTTGTGCCTGGCAATAGATCTATCTGGATTGTATTTGAGTTTATACACCCATTTACAACCAACTAGATTTTTATTAGCTGGTAAAAGAATAAGAGACCAAGTATTTTGAGACATTAAACCATTATATTCAGCTATCATAGCATCAGTCCATTGTTTACTCTTAGATGCTAAAGTGAAAGAAGTAGGTTCATAAAAAGCAGGACTAACAGTTTGTGTAAAAGCAACAAATGCCTTCTTTTTTGAAATTCCAGACTTAGACATAGTTTGCATAAGGTGTGTGGATCGTGTACTAGCGTTAGAAAGATATATGTATGTGGAATAGCAGCAGAATCATCAAGTAACAGACCAGAAGTAGTAGAATTAAATCCAGAAGAAACAGTTTGCACAAAAGGCATAGAAGCAATAAGTAGAGAAATAGTAGTCACAGATGCAGTTTGCACATATTCATCATTTAAAGAACCATTTTCAGAAGAAGTGGGGAGTAATAAACTAGAATCAATATTAATGTTAGAATCAACAAGCATAGAGGGAGTAAGAGCAGCGAGCACAGTTTGATTATTAGCAACAGAGTCAGATTATAAAGATGATACATTGCGGGAATCAGAATGCACATTAAGGAGACCAGATTCATTAAGTAAAGCATTCTGAGATATAAAAGGAGGTAAATCCATGAGATAAGATGAAGTATTATTCTTAGTAGGAATGGACAAGGCAACATGATCATCAACATTTAAACTAGCAGGCATATTAGTGGAATGTGAAAGCTTAGAAATGGATTTAGAAGGTTGTGTTAAAGGAAGAAGAGAGACATACCTTGGATTGGAGAGAATTGGTGGAGAGGAAACAAAAGTTACATTACTAGAAGAATTGGAAGATTTAGCCAATGGGAACAAAAACTTATCAAATAAAACACTTTGTGGAAATCTAAAGTTTATTAGTTACGAAATCATAACTGAGATTCCATTTTTGGTCAAGAAAATAACCCAAGAAGATGCACTGAGTAGTTTTAGTGCTAAATTTATTTTTCATATAAGGTCTTAGGCTAAGATAGCAAGCACAACCAAAGACCCTAAGAAAAGTATAACCAGTAGGTTTACTAAACAGATTTCATCAGGAGTAGAGTCATGCAAAATAATACTACGCATACTATTAGTTAAAAAGCAAGCAGCAACAAAGGCATAATTCCAGTAAGAATGAGGTATAGAAGCATGATTCAATATAGTCAAACCAGTTTCAACTAAATGACGATGCTTCCTTTCACCAACACCATTCTACTGAGGGGTGTAGATGTATGATTTTTTATACATTATGCCATTAATATGCAAAAAGTTTTGAAAAGCAGTATTGACATATCACAATTGTCAGTACATAAGTCTTAATCTTGGTTGAAAATTGATTTTCAAGAAGAGTAATCATTAATAAACAGAACATAATATATATGTCCTAACATAAATATAGTGGGAGAAGATCTCCACACATCACTATGAAGCAGTTCTAAAGGAAAAGAAGATAAAGAACTAAAAGAATGAAAGTGAAGCATGGCAATTTTATTAGTAACATAACTGATACATATACAACTATCATGATTTGAAAAAGAATAAGGTAATCTAGCTTTCTGTAAAACATATCGAACTTTGCTATTATTGTTGGAATATATCCATAAAGTAGCGTGGAATAACTATTTATTTATATCTAGTTATTTCTCAAACATTAGTATTATTCAATTCTTATGAAAAAATTGAAAGTTTTATTTTAAATTAAATTGTGATAATAAATTACTCAAGTCTTGGAACTTTCATCAACGAACGAAGAGTAAAGACAGAGGCGTCTCCAGACGAACTCTTCTGAGAAAGTTTAGAATGAAAATTCGCAGTCTTAGGATTAACTGAGCAATTGAATTAGATTATAATTGTTAGGTGAACCAATGGATGTCAGTCTTGGGGCATAGGAGTGGAGACTCAAACGGTTAACTTGTAACAAATTAGTTTAGAGCCCAAAATCGTTTACCAAGCTTTAAATCTAATTGTTACACCTTAAAATTATTTTCATAATTATCTTAATCTTGAGGTGAATATGTAGGATCACTTAGTTAGTTGTAATATTTGATATTTCAAATGAGTGAGTTCAAATTGACGGGCAATACATCGGCTGTTGGGATTATAATTCAATTAAGTTGGTGTTACGTGATTCACATATATAAAAATTCGTGGTTCAATTGTGAAAACAACAATATCACCTTATACTTTATTGATGGGTGTGTGAAAAAATTAACTTGGCCAAGTATTCAATGAATTGAGTTATTGATTAAGACTCGTGAATTGTACGAGACAATTCACTATTATGTCTTTCTAATTCACAGTTAATAAAGGAGTTAAGAAAATAATAACAAGATGGGTACAACGATAATTTTATATTCTGCTCTTGTTACTGATATTTATGATGGGTATTATGTTAAAATATTCTGTAGACCGTGAAAATAAAAAGGGTTTATTTACACCAACAAAAAATGCAGTGTGCATGAATCAAGAGTCGATTCGGCATCAACCTATAGTGGAGTCGTACAATGTCAAGATTATATAGGTCGGGAAATTATGGAGATAAATTTGCTAGGTATTTGAATCCTTAGCTTTATTTATGTAACTCCGGACTCAGAAAATAAATTCGCTAGGTAATTGAATCCTTAGCTCTGTCTATGTAGGTCCATTCGGACTCAGAAAATACCTTATGAGAACATGAATAGAGATTAAAGTAAATTGGATCAAAATGTGTTTTGATGCCAAGACATATTTCCTACACCTATATGTGATAGGTGATATTACTTAATTAGTTAAGTGTGATTATATGTATTATAATTAATTAGTTTATTAGTTTCTAATTATTTGATAATTCTTCAATAAAAATTAATTAATTAATTAATTGATAATGATCAATTAATTTATCAGTTGGATTGATGAATCTCTATACAACTCAAACTCTATGAAATATTATAATTTTTGGCAATTATGGATATATGGGGTGAATTTTTAAAAATTTAAAAATATTGTGTATATTTGTAAATATCAAAAATTATATTTTATCAATATTTAATAGTAATATGATTGCAGATAGATATTGGATAAGATACAATTGCTTGTTAACAAAGCAAAAGGAGAAAAACGTTTTCCCCTCCCTCCTTGTTGCCGCCGAAACTTATATTGATGGATAAAATTTTTTATTTTTCTTCTTCTATCATTTTAAGAGCCCACACTCAAATTCTTACACAAAATTCTCGTGAGATATATTTCTGCAATTAACAGGTGGTTGTTGGTGGATGAAATTTGTAAATCATTCTTGGCGTTCGAGTGCACGATTTGGATCCAAAGCTTGAAGAACACGAAAAACGCTCGAAGAAATTCCGTCAGTTCAGAAATTCTCCGATACAAAGTATAGGTAAGAAAATTATTTCTAACCTTATCTTCTCGTTTAATGTCGTATATACATCATTGCACGCTGTTTGATTTTAAGTTATTTAATTTGATGAAATAAGTTAAATAATTTCTTTTTATATTCTGCCTACGAACTGTTTGGGGTTCAAACTTATTTTTAATTAATTTTAAAACCAACATGTCCCAACAATTATTAGGATGCCCTAACCTATAATGCCACAATAAACTAGAAGACTTATAACCATGACAAGTACCATTAGTTTTAGGTAAACATGTAAGGATGGGATAGAGACCATTCACACTTAATCCTTTATAAAGAATTGCCCATGTGCACTTGTCCTGAATATAGAAAAATGGATCATCAAATATGAACAAGAAATTATATTCCAAACATAATTTTTATACATAAATTAAGTTAGAGGAGAGCTAAGGAACACAAGAAACTTGATAGAGAAAAAAGAAGTAGAAGGAGTTTTAAGAGATGCAGAACCTTGATAGGTGACAGGAAGAGTTTGGCCATTGCCAATGGAGATGTGATCTTCACCATGGTAATAAGTAGGATTGAAGATATTATTCAAGTAAGTGTAAGATGACAATTACACCATGTATCTATTAACGATACTTGAGTGTTGTTTTGAGGAGAATTTGTAGTCATGCTGTCATGGCAGTAAGAGAAGAAGAAGGCCCCTTTGCTTAATAAGTAAAATTCATTCAGTGGTAGCATTCAATAGCCGAGTGCCCAAATTTTTGACATATTTGGCACTGAACACGGTTTGAAAAGGCATTGTTGTTAGGTTTAGTATAGAAAATGATGGGGTTCTGGAAAGATTGGGTTTGATAAGAAGGTGGTGGTCCAAGAAGAGAGGGTAGGGGGGATTCGTTCCAATTCTGATTCCTACCACCTCTACCCGACTTGTTGTGACCATTATTGAACTTATTTCCTCTACTCTAGAATTATGATCGCGATTATTGCCTTAAAATACAGTGGAAAAGACGCAACTAAGGCAATGTTCTGGAGAATGGGATCTTGATTCTTGTGAAGAGTTCTCAAGAACTGCTCTTCTGATTTAAAGAGAACATGTAATTCTTCAAGAGACAGAGGTTCAGCTCGGGTTCGAATCGACATTCGCAAGGTGTTGTATTCATAGGGAAGACCATTAATGGTGTATAAAACAATGTCTAAATATCAATATTTACATAAACCATACAAAGCTTATTGTGTACCTTTTTAATTCTCTGAATGTAAAAATTGATGTTTTTGGTTGGTTAATTATAGGTCAGACTTCAATTGAAGGATATTCGTGCGCGAAATTGAAGTAAACCTCCGCTCAAGGGAATCCCAGATTTCCTTGGATGTCTTGATGTAGACAGCGTAAGAGAGAGCTTGCAAAGACAGTGTAGCATTGATCAAGGTCATTAAAGCATGATTTTGTGCTACCCACTGCTCAAATTTGGGATTAGGAGCATCACCATTCTTGACAGTTCTTGAAGGTCAGGGGATGGTGTCGATGACATAACAATAAACCTGGTCAGCTTTCAAAATTGAAGAAATCTGGTACTTCCATAGGGTAAAGTTATTAGAGTCGAGGTGAATAGAAATTAAATTACAGATGTTGGAGAGCAAGAAGATTGGGGTCGGGGGAAAGGATTCTGAATGGGTTAAGGTGGGAAGAATCAAATCTTGAACATGATGAGGGTGTTGAGGGTTATGCTATCAAAGCAAGTGTATTGATATTTTGATATGAAATTCAATGATGATTACATTTTTCTTATAATTGTTCTTTTACATTATTGTTGAATAATTTATATAAATATCTGAAAACTCCATATTCATTAACGAGACTATGATCTTGTATCAGCACGAGAGGATTCAGATCATAGATAATGAATAAAATTGTCAGCAACATATTAAAGTATGAAATCATTAATGAATAGTTTCTAGTACGATTCACTAAGCATTATGAATGAATGTGATCTAGATCTGAATCATTGATGTGTACTGACATATTAGTGAATGTACTTTGTATAATGAGATTATATATGATTGGATCGATGTGAATTGATATATTTATCAGTGTGTCATTTATCATACAGATTTAATACAAATCAATTCCATGATCATATGTTGATCAGTCTGAATCCTGAGTAGTCATAAACTTCTATGCATGTCTGCTGGATCTTTTTATTCAAGAATTAAGGTTTGTTTGGAAAATAAGCTAGTGACTTTTGTTTTGGAGATTCAGTGATATGGATGGCTGAAAACATGATCTTACAAGATTTGGAATCCAAGCTTTCCTAAAGGATCGTATATTGATTCCCTCAAGTGTTAATTCTGAAACTGAATGGTTATTGAGCTCAAATTTATAATAAGAATATAAATTAGTCATCGCTAGTGGATTAATGGTACTTAAGAACTAAGAGGTAACTAGAAGGGTAAATGGTAATTTTGATCAGTTTCAAATGTACGAACCAATAATTAGATGACAGAACTACGTAAAATGATTATATCAGTGGATTACATGAGAATACTCTGTAAATACAATGTGCAATCTCTAAGAGGGCAATCCATATTTATAGTGGAGTGATAATGAAATTTACAAATATCTAGATATTTAATTTGATTAAAATAAATATTTAATACGTATTAATTGACATGTGTCTATTGGGTATCAGAGATTGACAATGACTATTGTAGTGCCACACGTAGTAATTGACATGTGTTTATTGGGTATCCAAGATTGACAATGACTATTGTAGTGCCATGTGGCACTACTGTAGTGGGTGTGTAACACTACAACGTCATGTGGCTTGTAGTTGTGCACAATGGCAGTGGTACTGCTTTTGGTAGTTTTATAATTAAATATTATTTCAATTATCCCAAAATATCTTTATACGTCATTATGAAAAAAAAATTATACAGATATTATTCTGATGGCCTAAAATAATGAATTAATTCAATCAGTTGAATCACATAGTTAGTTCATCAATTAAGAGTTGAGAGAATAACACAATTCTCAAGGAGTGATTTTCTACGACTAAGAGTTCATCAAATCTTTAAAAGAATCATCGTCACGTTCTTTTAGAGAATCGTCTCACAAAATTTTTTCTCAGTAAAATCTTTAGATCTCATGTGTTGAGTACATCTAGAGACAGAAAAGTGTCTTCGTTATATTCTACGTGTCCACACACGTCTTAATGCATTGAGAATTGACTTTGAAGATCTTGACGTGGATCTTAGAGTCTGCTGATCTTTGGAACGATTTCGTGGGAATGAAGAATCGATTGGTTTCGTGAGGACGCTTAATATAGACTACAAGAGGTATATGATTTCTAACATTGTATGTTGTTAATTTAATATATAAATATATAATTGATCTTGACTGATTGAAAAGAGTTTTCAATAAAAAAAATTATTGTCGTAGCGTTGCACGATTTTATTTTTTTATAAGATTCAATTTTTATTAAAAATTTAATTTTTAAAATGATCACACGCCACACGCTTCCGCAGCGGCGGCCAACATAGGGTTGATTTGGGTTGATGTAGTATGATGGTTGATTAGGGTTTCAAGATTTTTAGAATTGGTTTGTGAACCAGTTTGAATTTCGTGATTCTAAAAAATTTCAGAACTTGGAGTTTCTGTGTTATCGGCCATGAATCATGACGTTAATCAAGGAGCTATGATACCATGAAGAAAAACAGAAAAAGATGGAGGGGAAGAAAATTAGAGAAGGAATCCGAGAGAGAAAGAGAGAAAAAAAAAGTAGAAGAGAAACAATTCTAACATTAACTCAAAACAGTTGAACAATAAAAGGGAAAGAGAATAAGCCAAACGGCTAGTAAATGGGAAATATAGAACTAGGCCTGACTAACACAATAACAACCTAACAAATTACAAAAGTAACCTTCTTTTCTAACAGATGATTTTCCTAATCATTCTCAAATTGAAAGAGAGAGATTATTTGCTTCATATTAAACTTACTCTTATGAGAAGCAATGAGACTATTAGTTGGGTAATTAAGTAAAAAAAATTGACATTTTGGCTTTATTCTTAGTATTCAAGACTATTCAAATATTTCATTCATATTTTAAAAGATTAAGTTGATTGAAAATATTTTTCAGAGTCCACGCGTTATTATAATTAGTATCCCGAAAAACAATCTTACTTATTCTCAAAAGTTTTGCTGGTAAGTTTACTTGATTGACCATTTATTAAATAATATATATATGGCTGAAAATATAAACAACTAAGAATAGTTACATTACTTTCTTGTTAAATTTACGGAATAAAAATAACGTATAACTAGATAATTCGTACTTAACTGAGATATAACATCATTGAAATTTAATATTAACAGACCATAAATGAGAAAACACATAAACTTTATTAGGTATTCACAATTCCTTTTATAAATATTGAGAAATTTAAAAGTTCAAATTGGTATAAAAAAGCCAAAAATGATTAAGTAAAAAACATGCATGGTTGAATATAAAATATTTTATTATATATTTTAACTTATTTGCCATATCTAATTAAAATTATTTGGGGAGTTATACAATTAAGTTATTAATGTGTATATATAAAGTTTTTTTTACTCGAGTCAAATACCATCGAGTGTAACGCGTATTTTTTTGAATATTTTTTTCACAAATGATCAAGAAAATAATAGCCACCGAAATTCTCTATTTTTGTGATTTCTATTTATTGGATTATCTCACATCTATTTTGTAAGAAACTAGTAATTAATTTATAAGTGTGAGAAAAAATCTCATATCTCAAACTAGATTTTGAGGTTGAGAAGATTCAATAACATCCAACATTATCTAATTCCATAAAGACGAAGGAAAATATTTAGGATAAAAAAAGTTTAATTAAGACCTACAGAAGTAATTAATTTCCCAATAAGTAAAATAAGAAGTGTCATAAGTTTTATGTACGGAAGGGGATTTCTGAAAATTTGCAGTGTGACAAAAAGATAGATATACTCCTTTGTTAGTCAAAAGACAGTAAATATTAACCAAAACATGAATAATTTGCGGGAATATTTAATAAGTTTTTTCTAAGCTTACAAGTTCTAAAGGATTAGCATACCATTCGAGTTCACGATGTTAAAGTGTTGAGTATTGAAATTTAATTACGATGTTAACTCATCTCATAAAAAATATTTATAAGTTGACAAATGTATATTTTAGTGTTTTACGAGACTTATTTAATATATTAATATTTACCTAAATCTTGAAAATTAGGTGATAAACTTATTTACTAAGCTAATGTAAAAAAAATTGTTCTGATATTAGTCTAACCTCTAAAAGATGACAATTTTTGTTGTCTTCAAGCTGTTTTAGTTGGGTCAACTTCATTAATACCGAAGCAATTTTCAACACCATTCACAAATTCTTGTGTATTTCTCAACGACTAGTGAGGTTATGTTAGTTTATATTTGGATTTAAATCCCTCCTTTTGGCTGAACACGAATGAGTTGTGTTCAGTTTGAATCGTTGATTTAGATTTTAACGATTCAAATCAGTTTTAAGAAAATGTGTTAACTTTATTCAGTTTGAATGGTTAACTTGGACAGTTAATTCAGATCTTAACAATTTATATCAAACGAAAACCATCTCCGATATGAGATGATTGTAATCCTTACTTGTAATTGGCTTTCCAACATAATGGTGTAGAACTTAGAATGATTAAATCCTCTAACTCATAATTGTCACTGTAAGTTTGAGTCTCAAATTTGTGATCCAAGTTTATTAAGCTCTTAAAGTTTTAAGTTCTTTGAGAATGATTCCTCAAGTTACAAATCATTAGTGATTAATTGTACCTTCATCTCTATATATGTCCACTAATGCAAAATTGAAGTCAATTTCTCATGCGAATATTAAGGAAGTTTTTTTCCCATTTTAATATAAAGCAGTTAATGAAGAGTACTTCTATTTATCCCGACTCGTGCTTATCACGAATGGGCCTAAGTTTTTTTATTTGTCACGTGACTAAAGCATTCTCATTCACAAGTACTATTTTCCTATTTTACCCCCTCATTTGCATAGAAGCAGGTTGAATACGATACACGTGCAAAAGCACAAGTTGAGATAAAAAAGCTTTTCTCGTTAATGAATGTTGGCAGAGAGAGTACCAATCTAATAATTCAGAAAGTCATGGACCAAATTGACAGAATTAAAACTTGCAGGACCAAATTGAGAATATTAGGGATCTAATTCACAAACTAACAAAAACTTTAATCTAGAAAAGTTATTTTACTAAAAAAAAAAGGTTCGAAACGGAAGAGAAAAGTTATAGACGTGGACAGGGTGAAAGAAAAATGCATCCAAAGCAATAGAAAGTCCAAGTCGCTCCCCCTAACAAAACCTTCAATTACACGACAGGCACACAAAAATAATGTTGTAATCTCATACGTAAAAAAATTAATACTAATTATCACGTAGCAAATAATTTACTATAATTTTCCTCTTTGTTTAATACAAAATATAAAATAAATAAATAATTTTTGTTTTGACAAAAAATTGATTAATAAATTAGAATATAGAGAATCTCAGACCAAGCCAACACTGTTCTAGTCTTCAAATCCTCCAATGCCGACCATCTCTCCTTTCCTCAGTCTTCCATGGCTAAAACCCAAGAGAAAACTCACCAATCCTTCCCCAAAACCACACATAGTTTTCTCGGCTGTTTTGGATTTTCCGAGAAAGTTGTTCATACTAAGTCCTTCGAAACTACCAAAACCCCCGGCCACCGCCGTAAGAGGAACTGTTTGTTCTCCTGGATTAGGCTGCAGCACAAGAAGCACCCTGCAACTACCAACAAAACCGTATCTTTCGATGCCGGGCCGATACCGGAGAAATTCAAGTCACAGCTCAAGCCCAATAAGTCAAAGCCTCCGGTCGTCTCCAAGCTTGAAGATCCGACCGCCAACCAGGGGCCAACTCTTGTTCCTGACACCCCACCAGCCACATCGGACCTGCTGCCCCCTAATGAAAACCCGGACGAGGTACTTTTTGCGTGAGAAAAAAGGTGTCGTGTTCTAGATATGATCGCTAAAACAATATGGGCAAGAAATTCAATTTCTTGACAAATAATCATTTGGCCACACTGTTTATGATTCATTTGGCTTTTCAGGCAAAGAACGAACCTCCTCAAACGATCATCCTCGAGAATCACAAACGTTCAGACACTTCAAAGGCCAACACGTGTCAAATAGAAGTACCTCGAAGACTGAGAAACAACTCGCTCGGGACGTTCACCGGACCAAGTTCACCGACCGTGGAACGTAAGTCCACCCGAGCTTCTACCATACGGCCCTCTCAGTCGTTGCCTACTCTAAACCCAAATCGTGAAATTGCGGTGATGGGTTCCGCGACAGAGTCTCACACCAAATCAAACCATCAGTTTGAACGGGTAAATGATGAATTAAGCAACAAAATTGATCCTATCGTGGGAATGTCTATTATTTTGGTGACCTTGTTGATATTGTTACTGTGGGGTCGGTTATGTGCCATATTGTGCACATCTGCGTGGCTATATTTTACTCATCGTGCACGATATGAAGCCAATAAGATTGCTGAAATAAGTTCAAATTCAAACAATACAAATTTGGATTCAGAATTGAAAAAGAAAAAGGTTGTTTTCGAGGGATTTCTCGAGAGGAATCGTACGAGTGCAGTTGGAATTCTAGATTCCCGGTGACATTAGCCTCAAAAAACGCTAGTTTTGTTGCTGTTGTTTTTCTTGGGCATGACATGAAGTTAGTCGTGGCATTGACCATCGTTGTTGTGCGTTGCGTATGATAGTTTGTGTAAATTTAGCTATAGAAATGTCCTGATTTGTAAGAAAAGAAAAAGAATTAAACATTTCTACAAGTATTTTAGTTTAGATTTTTCTTGTGTTATTTAATTGATAATTGTGTTTCTCAGCTGGTGTTGATCTTTAGCACGTGGTGGATAAACATTTTGTTCGTCAGAAACACATGTTTTTTTTTGTTGTTTCTTTGTTTTTTGCTATACGCTTCATTGTAAATTTGTTACAAACAAATATTGCAATTATTAATTGCCTTTTCTCTTGTCACTTTGATTTGTCTATTTTTCAATTCATCCAAATCTATGTGCACAGAGATACAATTGCAGATTTCAAGTACATAATTTATTTAACAAGTTCAACAAATTAATTTTTTAAAAATTAGTATTTGGTAAGTAATGGAGTGGAGATACATTCTTCTTGTGAGGGTCGTAGCAAGTGAGTTTAACATAATAATATGTAAAGTGGTAGGTAGGTGGGTGGTTGACTGGTTGGTTGCTTATATAATCAAATTACATACAAATTGTGGAACTTAGTTAACTAAGGATAATGATGAGTTTGAATAATGTATATATTTGAATTTTGTAAATATTTACATTCTTTTTATCAAAGTTACATTATAAATTCTAAGATTTGAAAATATAATTTGAATACACGACATCTACGGTATGGGTGTAGAAGCTTAATCAACTGCGACAACTCAACTTATCGTAAATATTTACATTAATCTATTCTAAATACGAAAATGAAATGAAAAGGAACATTCTAAATACAATTTAGAAAAAAAATAAAAGGACAAGTCAGTCTACGATGAATTGCTTTCTACTTATACAAACACTTCGATCTCGTTTAAACATAAGCACGGTAAAAAAATTTAAATTTGATAGTGAGTTTTTCTTTCCATGTAATATGTTACAAGATCTCTAAAAATTCTGCCATTCTTCTATGACAAAAATAGAAGAGGAAGAAATCATGAGTCCGAAGTCTAATAATAAAAATGATTTTTATATAACGGCGTATTTGCCTCATCAGTACCATACACAAGTACATTAGCCAAATAACATAAATTTGGTTATGAAACATATAAATTCAAGAAATATATTATTTACCAATTTTCTCTCATGCGCGGTCAATAACACAAAAATAACCGAATGATAAAGATATATATTTCGTGACCTCATATACGTGCACGTATGATAACTAATACAAAACTTGCTCCTATTGATGATCTTGATATTTTATCTCTCTTGGACACTCCTATCTTATGTTATTCACTTAAATGTTATGCAAAACTATAGAAATCACATGCTAATTTGATTAGGAAATCAAACATAGTATTTGTAAAAGGAATCTCTACTCAGATAATTCCTGACAAAGCAAGGTTTGAGTCTGCACGATCTCACATATTATTTTTATAAAAGAATTTCACATATAGTTAATGTCTTCCAAATTCCATACATTTTTCAGTTTAGATACTCACACGTTAACATTTTTCAGTTTAGATACTCACACGTTAACGTAGGAGTACATAACATACAATTTATTCAAATTAATTATGTAGTACGTGCGTTCATATGGTATGATATTTTGATTTGTATATTATTTATTGTGTTGTATAGTTTAATATTATTTATAATAGATGAAAGTATCAAATTGAGGGTAGGTTACAAAAATTCTGTTGATTAATTGCTTTACATTAAAATACTTACACATTATAATGATAATAGAATATTTTCTTATTCAACAAAAAAAATGAATGAGAGATAAAAAGTCATAGTTAGAATATTCATAAGCACAATTAATTTAAAAAGTATGTTAATTAATGTATATTAAATTTTAGTAAATGCATCGGTTTGATTTAGGCATATCAAACAATAAAAGGTATAGTATTGGAGTAGTAAATTGTATATTAGATAAATAATTCATAAAATGATTTTATTCTTTTTATTTGAGTCTTAATATGAAAAAAAATGCGTTTTGCTCCCTACTAATTCACAGTAGTTAACATCAGTCAGTTAAAACAATGCTAATCTATAGAGAACTCATAGCAATAAATTAAACTAGGATTGCGAAGTTATCAGAAACTCAACAGTCCTAGTGAAATCTCTATAATAAGAATCACGCTGCACGAAACTTAAATCTTTTAAGTTAAATTAAACTAGAATTACGAAACCCGTTGAATAAGAGAAAACCCTCTTGGATTCACATAGATTTTGAAGAAAAGAAAACCTGATAAAATTTTAAGACTTTATCCCAACAGAAAACTGAGATTCAGGGCAAATGGTGGATGTTTTGTGTGAAAGACAATCATAGAGATTCAGAAAACCAAGATTCATGTAATACCCAAGTATTAATAAAGGGTATTTTTTGTAATTTAGAACCCTCACTCATACTATATATGCGCATACATCTTAAACCACCTCATTTATTTCCCCTCACATCACGTGTTCTCTCTCAACCATTTTTCTCTCAAATCTTTGTTTTGTTTATCTCGAGCTAATCAGTGTAACCACCTACAACTCTCCCTCCCCTTTCTCCCATTTTCTTTTATATTCACGAGCCCTTCCCTTTTTATTTTACTGCACATCTCTAATTCTTTTGCAGTTTTCTTCACCCAACGAAAACCCATTTTGCTTGCTACTTCATCTAGTTTTTTTCTTCAACAACTATCCTCCATTAATCTAGGTAAATGATTTCTTGTTTCTTCTATGTTATATTCTCTTTCTTTTCTCTAATCAACTTAGATTTTGATCAATTCATTGAAGAATCAATCTGAGTTTATTTTTCTTCTCCTCTAATTTTTCCAGCAAGCTCTCTGTTCCATCTTCTTCTCATTCTTCTTCTTTGTCTTGTTTTCCATTTGTTCCACCATCAATTTAAGGTAAACTAATTCTTCCCTATTTCTTCATTCTTTTCTCGTTTCTCATGCTTTCAACCTTAATCTTTTATTCAATGTTTATATTATATCCAATTCTAGATTTTTCCTCAATTTTTCAGCTGTAGGCATTTTCTTCAACTTTGTTTTCGGCAACGTCGTTTCATTGTCGGTGTGTATCGATTTTGGTAAGCCCTTGATTTTTTTTCTCTCCTTCTCTTGTTTCGGTTATTTATTCATATTTCTCTTAATGATTTCTCACTCTCAAATTCTGTAATTTTGGTAGCCCTTCGATCGCTTTCATCGGATCGTAGTTGTTCGTCTTCACCGTTATTGCGTTCGGTAAGTTCATTTCTTTTCTTTCTGTTTTCGTTCACTGTTCATTTTCTGTACTGCCTGTTGCTAGGTCTTGTGAGTCAGTTAATCCTGACCCAAACCAAGGTTTACCAAGACCGAACTGGTTCATCCGAACCAGATCAAACCAGCCCAGTCTAAGCCAACCCACAATCATTCAGACCAGACCAAACCGAACCACCACAACAGAATCGAACCGGTTCAGACCACCCGAACCTAGTTGAACCGGTCTGAACCACTTGATCAGTTTGCACCTGGTTCAGTTTCATCCTTTCTCTAACCTTGCTCGCCCTCCTAGTTAATTTAATAATTGTAGTTATTATATGATTATTTTGTGATCTGAGATCCTTGAATTTCAGGTCATTAGTTGTTAAATTTATTCGTAGCGATCCAGGTAAGTGGATTTACATAATAATTCGGTTCATATGTTATAAGTGTAGAATATATAATGTGAAATTATTTTATTATTTCTTTATATTCAATCTAATGATCAAGTGTTTTATTTATTTTTCATATCATGATGAAATTATTGACCATGTTATATATGATTATATTTTGAGTTATACATGAAATAGTTATATCGTTTATGTTCATGAACAAGTTATATGTTTACCCATGTATATGTGATAACGTGAATTATGAATATTAATTCAAGTAAAAGTGATGAGTAAACAAGAAGTAGACTCAGTCACGTCTCTTGGTTATCAAGTAACCAGATTGTTCACGTCATGTTATCAAATTATACGGTTGGGTGTCACCATGTTCATGTTAGCGTCCTTGAGGTTCAGATAACTTTAAGTGACATCAAATTTCAGGACACCAAATCTGTCATGTTCACGTTCATATTACAAGATTAAGTTCAAGTTGTGAATTAGTTCTGGTTAGGTTGTTAATCGAGGGATATGACTAGTCAAATTATAATCAAAAAAGTATAAGTATCGGCATGTATAAGTACAAATACAAGTTATATGTTAACCATGAAATTGGTGTGTTATTACAAGTATTTTATGTGACCAATGAACGCGTGAAGTTAAATTTGCATGAGTTATATGTTTACATTTATGTCATGTGAAGCTTATTAATATGTGAGTTTACTTACTGAGTATTTTTAATACTCACCCCCATAGATGAATATGTAGCAGGTGATGGGAAGCAGCAGGAGTGAGGGACTGCCATAGGCAGTGAGAATATGAGATTTTTCACAGCTTATGATTACATGATGTTAGAAATAGATTTTCAAGTTTAATTACTGTTGTTTCATTAATTTTATGAATTTTCATGCTTGACTTTCATATTTTATGGATTTTCGTATTCGACATTATTACTGTCTAATGAATCATTCAATTCAAATTAATGAGTTAATTTTCCCTTAAAATAGTTTTATGCTTCCGCTATTTAACGTTAAAATTAGGGCAAAATTAGGGTTTTCATTGAATTGGGGATTATTTGAATAGTGAAATTTTAATCATTTTTAACCCTCGGGGATCGAGACGTTACAGTTTGGTATCAAAGCAATGGTTTTAGATTTTGTAGACTTTTTTAAGTGATAGATATGACATGTCACTCACTCTGCTCCTCCCTCATCTTACAAGTCAGGCACGCATGTTATATGTGTTTTAATTATTGATCGAGTATGATGTGTTTTGTTTCATTATGGGATGTTTGAATTACGTTTATGATATATTTGCGCGATACAATTAGACTTTTGGTAAGTCTTAGGTTTATGGGTAACAATGCGATGGCGCCCCCTACGAGGAATAACAACAATCATGCACCAGTTGGTCCTACTGCTAACCCTCCAGTAGCTATGATGGATATGTTTCAAGAATTTTTAAAGTTGCTGAGGCAGACAGCTACGGCTCGCCCAACTCAGCAACAACAACTACAACAGATGACAGAGGTTGATATGCATCAGCTGATCTAGACATTCGGGAGGCTGAAACCACCTCAATTGGATGGTCACTCGTCTGACCCACTACTAGCTGATGAATGGATTGCAAGACTGGAGCAAATCTTCTAATTTATGCCGTGTTATGAGATTCAAAAGGTTGTTTGTGCAATAATTATGCTAACGCGGGAGGCTCGAAAGTGGTGGGAGCTCATACGGAGAGCTCATGACATCGACCGTAATCCAATGACATGAGATTATTTCAAGGAACTCTTCCTTGATAATTATTTTCCGATCACGGTCAGGACAGAGAAGGAGACTGAATTCCTCAGACTTGTGCAAGGAGCTATGAGTGTAGCTGAATACGAGCTGAAGTTTGAAGAATTGTCTTAGTACGCCACGCACTATGTGGATAGTGAGATAAAAAAGGCATGGACTTTTGAAAGAGGACTGTGTCCAGAGATTAAAGGATCATTGTCGCTCCATAAGCATACCACCTACGCAACGGTGGTTGAGGTAGCTTTGTTGATGGAACAGGATCTTTCACCACGTGTACCGCCACGGTCAGAGCAATCATTTCATGGAAAGAGGAAATCGCAGGATTCTCATCAGGGTCCCCACAATGCAAAAAGTGAGATGATCAAATCAAATCCCTTATGTGCCATATGTAACAAGCACCATGACGGTCAGTGTTTTAAGGCGAACAATGCTTGTTTTAAGTGTGGGAAGACTGGGCATTACCTCAGACAACGTCTTCTGCTTGCTCAAGGACAAACTAGTAATGTTGTAAGTGGTAGAGTTAAAGGGAAGTTTTTCACATTAAATTGCTAGGCAGCTGAGCAGTCGGATGCAGTTGTGGCAGGCACATTGCTTATACTAGGACATTCAGCGTTTACATTGATTGATTCTAGATCCACACATTCTTTTATATATGTTTCATTTGTGACTCATGCATTTTTTCCTGTTGTGTCATTGGGTTTTGAGTTATGTGTTTCTACGTCTTCTAGAACTTCTCTCCTGGCTAATAAAGTGGTAGAGAGTTATTCAATGATGATAGCAGATCGTGTTATGAATGCTAAGCTTATAGTCCTAGGGATGCATGATTTTGACGTAATTCTAAGGATGGACTGGCTGGCTTCCAACTGTGCCAACATAGACTGTTATCGAAAGGAAGTTTGATTCCAACCTCAAGGTCGACCTAGCTTCAAGTTTAGGGGATTCAGCAATGGCCTATACCGAAGGTTATATCTGCTTTGTAGCACAACACCTACTTGATCGTGGTAACTGGGGTTACTTAGCTTCTGTTATAGATACAACTAAGACCAATGTAGATATTTGATCAGTTCCAGTAGTTTCTGAATTTTTGGATGTCTTTCCCGATGATTTGCCGTGACTTTTTCCTCCTCGAGAGACAAATTTTTGTATTGAGCTGGTACCAGACATTGGCCCTATATCCAAAGCTCTGTATCGTATGGCTCATGTAGAGTTGAAAGAACTTAAGGACCAACTTCAAGAATTACTGGATAAGGGTTTCATTAGACCCAATGTTTCACCTTGGGGTGCTCTAGTATTATTTGTTAAAAAGAAAGATAGATCAATGATGCTATGCATTGATTACAGAGAGTTAAATAGAGTCACTATAGAGATAAGGTATCTGTTATCGCATATTGAGGATTTGTTTGATCAACTTCAGGAAGTATCAGTATTCTCTATGATTGATTTAAGAACAGTATACAATTAGCTCAGGATTCAAGATGAGGATATTCCCAAGACAGTGTTTCACACTTGTTACAGCCATTAAGGGTTTGTAGTGATGTCATTTGGATTAACTAATGCTCTAGCAGCCTTTATGGATTTGATGAACAGTGTGTTCAAAGAGTACTTGGATTATTTTGTGATCGTCTTCATTGATGATATTCTGGTGTTCTCTAGATCAGAGACTGAGCATACGGATCACCTCAGGATTGTTTTGCAAGCATTGAGAAAGCACCAGTTATATGCTAAATTCCAGAAGTGTGAGTTTTGATTTCAACAAGTATCATTCCTTAGTCATGTGGTATCTCGAGATGGAATCTGAATTGATCCATCTGAGGTCGGAGCAGTGGTTAACTGGCCTCCACAGGTAAATGTTGGGAAAGTTCGTAGGTTTGTAGGTTTAGCAGGATATTCTAGGAGGTTCGTTGAGGGTTTTGCAAAGATTGTTGTTCCAGTTATTCAGTTGACCAGGAAGAGTGTCTCCTTTACTTGGACTGCTGAGTATGAGAAATGTTTTCAGAGACAAACAAAAATTAGTGGCAGCACCAGTGTTGACCATTCCAGATGGTAAGAGCGACTTTATGATTTACATCGATGCTTCCAAGAGAGGATTGGGTTGTGTTTTAATGCAACAGGGAAAGTTCATAGCATATGTTTCTCATCAGCTCAAGCCTGATTAACAGAATCATCCTACACATGATTTGGAATTAACTGCAGTTGTATTTTCCCTCAAGATCTGGAGACATTACTTATATGACAGTAAGTGTCAGATTTACACAAATCATAAGAGTCTTAAGTATTTTTTCACTCAGCAAACACTTAACATGAGGCAAAGCCGTTGGTTGGAATTGGTGAAAGATTATGACTGCGAGATCATTTATCACCCAGAAAAGGCAAACGTAGCGGCTGATGTCTTAAGTCGAAAATTAGCCCATTCAGCACCTCTTATTACATCTCAAGAGCATCTCTTGGAAATTTTTGAACGTACCAAGATTTTGGTTTTTCTAAAAGATACTATAGTATAGTTAGCTCAGCTCACAGTTCAACCGTCATTGCAACAATGTATTATCAATGCCCAGAACATAGATTCTGAGTTACTTTTTATTCATAACAAAGTGGGTTCGGACAAAGGACAAGGGTTTAATGTTAGTAACTATTCAGCTCTTTTCTTTCATTGGAGGCTTTGTGTTCTGAAAGACGCAGTCATTAGACAGGAATTACTCACGGAGGCTCATAGTTCTCCATACTCTGTGACCCTGGCAGTACTAAGATGTATCATGATTTGAAGTTATATTATTGGTGGAACGGTATGAAGCGTGATGTCGCTGAGTTCATTAGTAAGTGTCAGCAGATCAAGGCACAGAGACAACGACCATCTGGGGTCTTGCAACCTTTAAGTATTCTTGAATGGAAATGGGAGCATGTGGCTATGGATTTCGTTTCAGAGCTACCGATGACGGTAAAAGGTTTTAACTCCATTTGGGTTGTGGTAGATCGTCTCACCAATTCTACACACTTTTTACCTGGCAAGACTACATTTTCAGTTGAGGATTGGGCTCGGTTGCATATCTGAGAGATTGTTCGACTTCATGGGGTTCCGGTGTCTATAGTATTAGATTAGGATATGCAGTTCACGTCAAATTTTTGACGGAGTTTACAAAGAGCTTTAGGTGCTCATTTGAATTTTAGTACAACTTTTCATCCGCAATCTGATGGGCAATCTGAGTGAATGATTCAGACGTTTTAAGATATGCTTCAAGCTTATGTCTTGGATTTCTCTGGTAGTTGGGACGAGCACATGGCACACTCTCGAGTTTGCTTACAATAGCAGTTACCAAGCGACGATTGGTATGGCTCCGTTTGAGGCACTTTATGGAAAAAGAAATGTTGGTCGTCAGTTCATTGGGATGAGGTTAGCGAACGAAAGCTTTTAGGCCCTGACTTGGTTCAGTCTACAAATGAAGCTATTCAGAAAATCAGAGATAGAATTAAGACCGCTCAAAGTAGGTAAAAAATTTGCGTAGATGTCAGGAGGAAGGGTCTCGAATTTGAAGCGGGTGATTATGTGTTTCTCAAGGTTGTCCCAATGAAGAGAGTTATGCATTTTGGTCTCAAGGGGAAGCTAAACCCCAAGTTTATTGGCCCTTTTGAGATTTTGGATCATATCGGTCCTTTGGCATACCAGCTCGCTTTACCACCAGCTCTTTTAGGTGTTCATAATGTGTTTCACGTCTCGATGCTCAACTACGTGCCTGATCAAATGCATGTCCTCGATTTTCAGCCTCTACAAGTTCATGATGATCTTATTTATGAGGAGAAACCAGTCAGAATTCTAGAGCGTAAGAATCAGACTCTTCGTAACAGAACAGTTCAGTTAGTCAATGTTCTCTGGAGAAATCATCGACTCGAGGAAGCAACATGGGAATGAGAAGCGGAGATACGTGTCAAGTATCTAGAGTTATTTCTGTAAGGTATATTCCTTTCGGGGACGAAAGTTCTTAAGGAGGGGAGAATGTAATACCCAAGTATTTGATAAAGGGTATTTTCTAATTTAGAACCCCCACCCACACCATGTATGTGTATACACCCTAAGCCACCCTATTTGCTTTCCCTCACACCACGTATTCTCTCTCCCCTTTCTATCATTTTCTTTTATATTCACGAGCCCTCCCCATTTTATTTTATTGCACATATCTAATTCTTTTTACAGTTTTCTTCACCCAACGAAAACCCATTTTACTTGCTACTTCATCTAGTTTTCTTCTTCAACAACTATCCTCCATTAATCAAGGTAAATGATTTTTTGTTTCTTCTCTTTCTTTTCTCTAATCAACTTGGATTTTGATCAATTCATTGAAGAATCAATCTGAGTTTATTTTTCTTCTCCTCTAATTTTCAAGCAATCTCTATGCTCCATCTTCTTCTCGTTCTTCTTCTTTGTATTGTTTTCCATTTTTTCCGCCATCAATTTAAGGTAAACTAATTCTTCTTTATTTCTTCATTCTTTTCTCGTTTCTCATGCTTTGAACCTTAATCTTTTATTCAATATTTATATTATATCCAATTCTGGATTTTCTCAAATTTTCAGCGATAGGCATTTTGTTCATCTTTGTTTCCAGCATCGTCGTCGCATTGTTGTTGTGTATCGATTTTGGTAAGCCCTTGATTTTTTACCTCTCCTTCTTTTGTTTCGATTATTTATTCATATTTCTCTTGATGATTTCTCACTCTCAAATTCTGTAATTTTGGTAGCCCTTCGATCGTTTTCATCAGATCATAGTTGTTCGTCTTCACCGTTATTGTGTTTGGTAAGTTCATTTCTTCTCTTTCTGTTTTCGTTCACTTTTCATTTTTTGTACTGCCTGCTTCTGGGTCTTGTGAGCCAGTTAATCCTGACCCGAACCATGGTTTACCCGGACCGAATTGGTTCATCTGAACCAAATCAAAGCAGTCCAGTCTAAGCCATCCCAAAATCATTTCAGACCAGACCAAACCGGACCACCGTAACAGAACCGAACCGGTTCAGACCACTCGAACCTAGTTCAACCGCTCTGAACCACTTAATCAGTTTACACCCGGTTCAGTTTCATCCCCTTTCTGACCTCACTCGCCCTCATAGTTAATTTAATAATTATAGTTATTATATGATTATTTTGTGATATGGGATCCTTGAATTTCAGGTCATTAGTTGTTGAATTTATTCTTAGCAATCCAGGTAAGTGGATTTACATAATAATTAGGTTCATATGTTATAAGTGTAGAATATATAATATGAAATTATTTTATTATTTCTTTATGTTCAATCTTATGATTAAGTGTTTTATTTATTTTTCATATCAGAATGAAATTATTGACCATGTTATATATGATAATATTTTGAGTTATACATGAAATAGTTATATCGTTTATGTTCATGAACAAGTTATATGTTTACCCATGTATATGTGATAACGTGAATTATGAATATTAATTCAAGTAAAAGTGATGAGTAAACAAGAAGTAGACTCAGTCACGTCTCTTGGTTATCAAGTAACCAGATTGTTCACGTCATGTTATCAAATTATACGGTTGGGTGTCACCATGTTCATGTTAGCGTCCTTGAGGTTCAGATAACTTTAAGTGACATCAAATTTCAGGACACCAAATATGTCATGTTCATGTTCATGTTACAAGATCAAGTTCAAGTTGTGAATTAATTCTGGTTAGGTTGTTAATCGAGGGATATGCCTAGTCAAATTAGGATCAAGAAAGTATAAGTATCGGCATGTATAAGTACAAGTTCAAGTTATATGTTAACCATGATATTGGTGTATTATTACAAGTATTTTATGTGACCAGTGAACGCGTGAAATTAAATTTGGATAAGTTATATATTTATATTTATGTCATGTGAAGCTTATTAATATATGAGTTTACTTACTGAGTATTTTTAATACTCACCCCCATATATGAATATGTAGCAGGTGATGGCGAGCAGTAGGAGTGAGGGGACTGCTATAGACAACGATGATCTGAGATTTTTCACAGTTTATGATTGTATGATGTTAGAAATAGATTTTCAAGTTTAATTACTGTTGTTTCATGAATTTTATGAATTTCTATGTTTGACTTTCATGTTTTATGGATTTTCATATTTGACATTATTACGGTTTAATGAATCATTTAATTCAAATTAATGAGCTAATTTTCTCTTAAAATAGTTTTATGCTTCCGCTATTCAACTTTAAAATTAGGGTTTTAATATAATTGTAGATTTTTGAATTGTGAAATTTCAAGCATGTTTAACCTTCGGAGATCGGGGCGCTACAATTCATGAGCAAGAAAAATGTAAGACAATCACAGATCTAGAAATCCTACCTAGAAGAAGGAGGCAACTCAGGTGTTCGCGGTCGTTTAAGGCGACTGTAGGCGTCGCAAGAGGGAGAGGGAGGCGTTGCGAGATTCAGGGCAAACTTAGGTTTCGTCTAAGTTTTTAACCTAGAAAAGATACACACACACACACACACACACATTACTGTCGGCCCAATCGGTTCGGTCCTCTCTAAGATGAGGACCGAACTGGCCAAATATGAGAAAAACCCCTTCTAGACAGATCAAATTCGGTTCAGTTCGGATCGAGTTACATAGTTTATATGATTTTTGAACACTCCTAATAGCTGCAAGTCTGATAGATCAATCTTTAGTGATTTTAACCTATTAATTTATATTACTCACTATTAATGATAGATCAATCTTTTCAAAGTCAGTATAACTATTCAAACAGAAATCTTAGGTATTCAATTAGATTTTCTAAAATTAAAATTTTAAGTCTAAACATTTAATATATATGATGTAAGTTTAATTTAAGATAAATTATTTAGAGCAATTGAATATTATTGTGGATATTTATGAGAAAATTTAAAGGTCGTGAAGAAATTTTAGGAATCATAGACGAATAAAATGGTCTAAAAATGATTTTCATTATCTTGTTATTTTTAATATATTATATATTATAGATAAATTTGGTTCAATATAATTGAAGTAATGATCACAAATATGACATATTGAAAAAAAATAATTAAAAATAGGCACAAGTATAAAAAAATAAAAAATAGCCACTCCACACAGCCCAAAATAAAAAGTATCCTGTGGCAAAAAGAAATTTCATCGTCAACCCGCGAAAAACTGTTCCAGCCATCAATTGTATATATGATGTATACCGTAAATATTAAATAAACTTAATTCTGCTGGCGCGCGGGGTCTCGATTTTTTGCGTTGAAAATTATTTATTTTTCTTTCAACTTTAACTATTTTTTAAGTAATGATCTCAAATAAGTTATGTTAAAAAAATCATAAAAAATAGCCAAGCATGCCCCCAAAATTTTAAAAAAAATTGGGCCCAAAAAATTATAAACACCACTCACAAAAAAGTGTTATAGACGTCAAAAGTTTATATAATATATAATATATATAAAATATAACGCATGAATATTTTATATATGTGGTAGATATTATATAAACTTTATAAACATTGCACTTAATTTCACTAAATGAAGTTCGTTTTTTGGCACTAACTTTTTTTTAATTTAAGGATGATTATTTTTTTTTTCTTTCAACCTTAACTATTTTTTTTTTAAAATGGCCTAATGTTGTTGATGTTGTCCCAATTGTCTATTAAGTGCAGAGTGCAAGTTACTGGGCCGCGCAAATTGAGCGTTCGTTGGAGCATAGCCCAACCTATACCAACATTATTCGCCACCAAGTCCAAATGTTGGACCTCGACTATAAATATAAGATTTTCTTTCGGCTCTTTGTAGTTCACCGATTAGGGCTTTTTGCGGAGCTACTCAGACTCAAGCCGCCATGGTAACCAACGCTTTTTTCTTCCTCTTATGAGTATCTCTTAGATCTGGGAGCATTTAAGTGCGCAGTGTTCTGTTTTTGTATTTTTGGTGAATGTTTTTCTTTCTTTTTTTGTTTATCTTGTTTGTATATATGCCTACGACTAGTTTGGTTGCTATGAATCTACGAATGAATATAGTGAATTTACATTTGTTATCGTCGTTAGTGTGTTTTGCGGGTGTTCAAGCCTCAGATGCGCTTGAGATTAATTCTTATTTTCGTCGTTTTATGCGGTTCAGTTGATGAATCTTTTCTTTCATAAAGCCTGTTCGCGCTCTTTAACATTTTAGTTAGAAAGTGAAGATAAGAATAAGAGAATTTAGTATGGTTTGCTTTAATGGCTGCAATGTTTCATTTTTGAACTGTAGGAGATTGACCCTCTAGTTTGCTAGCTATCTGTTTTCGAAGTACCATTTATGTATTTGGGGCATTGTAACAAATCATAATACTTGTGTGCACTTGCCCTAACTTGTCTAGAGCTAAGTTGCTCAGTCTGTCTCCAGCCAGCTTCATTAAAGTTAGCCTAAGTAATTACAAGTGTTTTTCCAAGGGTTGGGAGTTGGGACTTCTCTGAGCTGTTTTTTAAGAAAGTTCCTTTCTCTCAGTTGTTTGTTTTTTTTTGTTTTAAATAATTTGTTATTTAACAGTACCCAGAATTGAATGCTGCAGGCATTGTGGCGTCCTGTCTATAGTTATGATTTTGTTGGATTATACTCTCTAATACAATTCTTTAGCTGTTTAAATTGCGTGGGTTTTTGTTGTGTGAAATAGGTGAACGTTCCAAAGACAAAGAAGACTTATTGCAAGAGTAAGGAATGCAGGAAGCACCAATTGCACAAGGTCACCCAGTATAAGAAGGGTAAGGATAGCCTTGCTGCACAAGGGAAGCGTCGTTATGATCGCAAACAATCAGGCTATGGAGGGCAGACAAAACCTGTGTTCCACAAGAAGGTGAAGTTTTTTGTTCAAAAGGATTAGCATGTTTAAATCCCCGTCAAACAAGATTTCTTTTGTAAAATTTGCTTGTGGACTTGAAACTTAGCAGATAGCTCAAGTTTGTTGTCTATCTTGCAGGCCAAAACTACTAAGAAGATCGTGCTGAGGCTGCAATGCCAAAGTTGCAAACATGTTTCCCAGCACGCCATTAAGGTTAGTATTAGCATAATTATCATTGCGGTTTCTTTATTCAGGATAAACTCTTTGCTTGGGTAAACTTCTGGCCAATGAATCTGACACTCAAATTTATACTTTATACCGCAGAGATGCAAGCACTTTGAGATTGGTGGAGACAAAAAGGGGAAGGGAACTTCTCTTTTCTAAATGGGTTGGGTTTCATCATGTGTTACTTTACTGTTTTCTCTTTTGGATCCTATAAGAGTTTTGGGATTTATTTTTCATTTCTGTTAGTTTTTCTTTATGTAGTAAATTTAAGTTTTCTTTGCACTCCATTATATGATATCAACTGAGACTGTTTGCAATTTATGGGGATGTTAACTTAAATGTCCATTTCAAATCCTCTTCATTTTACTGGCCTTAATATGACTCCCTGATCTGATATCAGCACGATTTTCACATAATATTGGCTATTGTGATAGAAAATTGTTCGTTGTTCAATAAAAGTTTGGTGAATTACTTAGCTGGTGCAGAATTATTAAAAAATAATGCACTATATCCTAACCCATATGATCATGAGATATTAAAATCTCAAATTAGAGAGCACAATTATTCAGTTCCAGTCATTCAATTCTACTTGTGCATCAAACTTCTGTTTGTGCAGCCAACTTCATACAATTACACAAAGAACACAGTTATCGAGCTCCAGTCATTAAATTTTACTTGTGCATCAAAGTTCAGTTTGTGTGGTCTACATCAACTTAACACATTTGGAACATCAAGGAGAACTGAAGAACCTCTAGTTATACGACTGCATTATTAAAATTATCTTAAACCTTTCAGGGGGTCCCTCTAACATTGAGCTGAAATTCACGGAAATTTAGGACATTTTCCATCAAATTTGTCTCATAAAAATGCTCTAACCTCTCATTATGAATTTGTAATTACAGAGTTTACTAATACACCATAGAACAACTTGGATCATAGAAATGTTCATTGGATGCTTTAGTTTGTTTTTATTTAAAATTTTCACCAAACCAATCTTGTTATTTTTTAGATTGAATAACTCAAACCAAACAGATTAAACTTATAAATCACTTCAAATCAAATTGTTAATTATTAGGTCGAGTTGGGTAATACTAGTGATTTTTCTTGTATTTCAAGTTAATGTTGAAGTATTTCAGTCATAGGTGCTTTCTCGAGACGAGTTGGGTAATACTAATGATTTTCCTTATACTTCAAGTTAATGTTGAAGTATTTCGGTCATAGATGCTTTCTCGAGACGTTACGATGGTTGTCTGTCATCGATCACCATTGAAGCATTAGCCTTACTTGAGGGGATCACCTTAGCAAATCTTTAGAATTTTCAATTTAGTTTTATTCAATCTGATTCCAGTGGTGTTATTAACTTGTTAAATTCGGATTGTGAGAATGCTTTTGAATTGGGTCTTATTATTACGAAGTGTAAAGAGTCTCTCCATGTGTTTTCTAATACTTTATTTTCTCATTCTTGTTCTTCTTACATACATATTGCTCAACGATATAATTTGGTTTGGTTACAAACCGAGTAAAACAAAACTAAACCAATTTAATCGGTTTATAAAAAAAAGGGAAAATTAGATGTATGAGCCATTTATTTTACTGATTTAGACAATGACCCAAAATTAGTTCATTTGCACAGAAGGTCGAAATTACACATTCATTCCGCAAAAGAAGAAAAAAACGGAGAAAATCCAGGAGTCCATGGCTTTCGCCTTTTTGTGATGGCTTTCTTCTCAATCCTTTAGGCTGGGCCATCAAGATCTACGGAGAGGCATCATGATCGCCGTTATAATCAAAGCATTTGAGGTCAAGGCTCACTTCCTGAAAAGCTTTGACAACACACCAAAGCACTCTCTCGCCGCCACCGCCATTGTTGGTGTGTAGGGATGGAAGAAACTCACGGCTCTCTTATGATCCTTCTACCATCCAACGTATGCGAACTAAATCTTAGAATTAGAGTTGATAGAGTAGTGATTACTGTTAACAGCAATAACCAATTCGCCATTGATTTACGAACTTCGATTCAATTTGGTTAACATGAAATTTGGTGTTCGTTGAAGCTGTACGAAGGTAAACAAAAACGAGAATTGGATTTTGTTTGTGATGGGAGGACAATTCGGTTTGATTTCTGGATTTTTAGGGTTGGAGCAAGAGATAGGTGAGAAGAGAAGGAGAAAATGGGTTTGGGTGTAGTAGGTGAATTAGTACTATGATTTTTATTCATGGTCTATAATTATACAAATATGCTATAAATATCATATTAGAATCTCGGCAACAAAAATAAACTATTATATGTTAAGGATTGCAAGGGAAAAACAGAGGTAGTTAGAAAGTCAGGAGAAAACACTCTTCTATATTTAATTATGAAAACTTTTTTTTTACAAAAGATGAGAAACCCTTCTTATATAGAACTGAAGGGAGAATACAGACAAGCACGTTAAAGTAAATAAATAGTAAAGTGCAGACTTAAAAAAACTTTCAAAGTTTAATATTAAAATCTGGAACGATGGTGAGAATAATAGAAACAATGTTGAAAGTAGTTAAAACAATCCGATCAAAGCATTACTGTATGAAGTGATAGTGGTGTTCAGGAGAGTAATTCGAGCAGTAGCTGTAATTCTTTTTCTGTCATGGAGAGTCAAGGCAAGACGAATAGCATCAACATGAAGGTGAGTATAGCCTTGTGTCTGCCAACATTAAGCAATTCTTGAAGGATATTATGATCTATAAAATATATATGTAGATCTCTATATATAATTTTTATATTTTTATCAAAAATATCATTCTTTTATTTATTTTTTAAAAATTGATTAAACCAAACCAAATTAGTGGGCCTCCAACAAGTAAAAGACGAACTATATTACAGCCCAAAATGCACTTAGCTTGAGAACCCTCCATATCCAATTCCGACTCGGCATTTCTCCCTCCTCAAAGCTCCAAATCCCTACCTAAGAACACCAACACTTTCCTTCTTGGGGAGGACGAATCACCATGATTGGGAGGGGTTTAATTTCAGGAGCGAAGCTCCTAGCCAAATCGAGTTGTTCTGCCAGATACGGAGGAGCTTTGGATTGGCATCGCAACTACAGCTTGATCCCCATGGTGATAGAGCACACTTCCAGAGGAGAGAGAGCTTACGACATCTTTTCCCGCCTCCTCAAAGAACGCATCATCTGCATCAACGGTCCCATTGCTGACGATACAGCTCATGTCGTCGTTGCTCAGCTCCTCTTCCTCGAGTCCGAAAACCCCTCCAAGCCCATCAACATGTACCTCAACTCCCCCGGCGGAGCTGTCACCGCTGGTAAGACAAAAACGTGAGAATATCACTAAATTAAGTATTATTTGTTTCTCTGTGCAATGTGTTTTGGTTTTAGACTTAGCTAGATTTTTGTTTTCTTGGTTTCTATATGCTCGTTCAGGGGTTCTGATAAGTCCACATTTATGTATTTCAAAAAATTTACATTCAAAGTTCGATTAGGTAATACTTTGATGAATCATATGATCTTTTGAGAAAAGCTGGGTGAATAGCCTCCTTTTTTGTGTTTTTGGTCTGTTTCTTAGGTTGTTTCTGCCCTGTCTCGGGGTCTTTTTTCTAATATAATTCTTACTTACCAAAAAAAAAAGTAGTTGATAACCTATACAGAGTAATAAACGGAGTGTAATAGCTAAACTTATAATTTGTTGAACCTCACGTACATCAAGAAAATAGTTTGTTTTATTATCTAGATTTTGCTTAAATGTTACTTGCATTTCAAACTCAAGTATTAACTTCCTTTCTGTTTTCTGTCACTTCCATAGAAGTTTGTGTTATCTTCTTATTAGGAGTTCCGCTTTAAATGTCATTTCTTTGATTAGTCTGGAGTATTCATTAGATACCACAATTGCTAGTGAGATTGTTACTCATGATGTTGCTGCGTCTTATTGCCTGTCATTCATAAGTTTGGCGTAGATTGGACATGATTTCTTAATCTGGATAATTATGGATAAAATGCTTCAACTTGCACCGCATTGCTAACATTTGTATCACTTTTACAGGACTTGCTATATATGACACAATGCAGTACATAAGGTCCCCCATAAACACCATTTGTTTGGGTCAGGCTGCCTCAATGGCTTCTCTACTTTTAGCTGCAGGTGCCAAGGGGGAGAGACGGTCACTTCCTAATGCAACAATCATGATTCATCAGCCTTCTGGTGGGTATAGTGGGCAGGCAAAAGACATGACAATCCACACAAAGCAGATTATTCGGGTATGGGATGCGTTAAATGCATTATATTCCAAGCATACAGGGCAGTCAGTAGATATCATCCAGAAGAATATGGATAGGGATTATTTTATGACCCCAGAGGAGGCAAAGGAGTTTGGGATTATTGATGAGGTCATTGATGAAAGACCGATTGCTTTGGTTAGTGATGCTTTAAGCAATGAAAGCAAAGATAAAGCTTCAAGTTAAGATTAGTGATCTTCGATAGGAATCGTCACATTTTTCAGGTTCTGTCATTACCATATTAGAATATCTGATAATTGATGTTTTTATCCTGGGTTTGACAAGAATTTTGTTTTATTACTGACAGGTGATAGTTTTTTATGTGGAATTTGGTAATTTATTGTGTGTTTTTTCCTTTAAATGACTATTTTCTGCATTGAAACACAATATTCTGAAGTTCAAATAATGTTTGTGATCTGGCATTCACTTAATGACGCCTTGTATCAAATTGTTATATATGAGTACTAATCAAATTTTTTTTGAGATATCACACACATCAGAATATTTCTTTGGGAGATATGTCCGAGAACTTTAAAACTGTTTATCAACTTCCAGGAACTCCTTGGGTTGCTTAAAAGTTGCAGCAACGTCTTAAGTATCAGCAACATGCATATTGCATTTTCTAGTGTGCAAGGCTTTGGAAATTTTTAATTTTTTCATGTATAATGTATGGGCTTGAATCTGTTAATTCTTGAAGTACCCCATTGAAGTATATTAAATTGCAACGTTGAGAAAATCATCTTATTAAATTATGTTTATATCTAAACAAACCAACCAAGAACTGTCAATCCAGTCTAGCAGGAGTACTTTTCAATTTTGTCATGGATCCTTTTGACTTGGGTGTATGCAGCTAGATTCATGCCATGATCCATGAAAGAGTAGTAGGATGTGTTCTTCCTATATATATATATATATATAGAAGAACACATCCTACTCTTTTCCATCTGAGTTTGGCACTTCCTTCGACTCGGTGCAGCTTTAACAAATTGGTTCATATCTAACTAATGTTACTTTGACAATCCAAGCACTTGCGTTGAAATTTTATTCTTGATGCTATTTTGTCATGAACCTTCAATACAGTACTATATATTAGTACATAAAAGATGTATTTGCCTACCATATCTCATAAATTATGGTTATTTTATTTTCTGGCTTTCTTTTTACCTCTTATCAGCTTTCCTACTTGTATACTGATACTGAAGAGAACTTTGCTGGTGTGTATGGATTGGATAGTGTTGTCACCTATCAGAAAAGATTTGTATAGTGCCAAATTTTGCGTTCAGAAATCTACCACAGCTACTTAACATTCAAGAGCTCTTTGATAGGTTGGATTGATACTCATCCACAAAAAATGTCAATTCATTACGTTTCTTCATCACTCATTAAACTCACTGGCCAAAACCAGAAAGACAGTATTTCTCAGCCTCCCTTTATGTAAAGTAACAAAAGTTTATATAGTCGTGAGTAATACAGTATACAATGAGTCCAGTAAAGAAAATACAGTACACAAGAGCATCATGATTAAGTTTCAAATGCATTTATTTGAGACAAATAAGTTTCATCCACATAGTTGAACGGGAAATAAAGCAAAAACGAAGGTTGGTAAGAAATATATATATATATGGACAGTTGTTCCTCTTTTGGGGGAAGGCCTATATACCCAGTATACAATGCAGTATCTATACGAGACCAAAATGCATAAAACTTCTAGCAAGAGTTCAAGTCTAGCAGACTTCCTACCTAGCTACTACAGTCCTCTGTTCTTATCACCCAGCTTGAGCTACCCCATCGACAATCAAGAAAATGTGCTACGGGACAATCAAGAAAATGTGCTACGGAAAAATGACCATTAAACAATGACAGGGACCTTATTCGTTCTCTCTTATTTCCTCATCTTTGCCCATGTAGAAGATGATAATACAGGGCCTCATTGGATAAAAATCGATAAAAACGTCGATAGCTTCAAACGAACTAATCAAGGGCTGTTTTATTTCTTCGACCTGTAATAGGCTTCGGCAAGCCATTGGCAATAGCTGCAGTTGAGAGGGTCTGCAGATCTGGCTTCAAACTCCACTTGGATGTTGACCAGATGGATGGAGAACTTCCATTTTCAGGATCCTGCAAACTAGATGTGCTTGATGACTTCCTTACAGAAGAAAATCCATCAGCCACAAAAGAATCCCCCATACCTACTGGTATGTGATTCAACCCACCTGCCTCAACATCACTTCCAAAAAGATTCCTGCAAGCCATTTTGGGTCTCAGTGCTGATCCTTTTCCTGCTTTACACGAAAACCCACTACTTCCACCATTGTCATCTTTCAATAGCATCTCAGAGGTAATGGAAAAGTCTGCTACAGATTTCAAACGCCTTCTCACCAATTTCTCACTCCCCTTATCTGAATCACCTTCTCCCGCTTCTGAAGAAGGTGTAGTAGATTCAGCTACTTCACCATTCTCACTCATAATATCATCAACTAGGCTTTTGGATTTCCGATGACGGTTCAAAGGTGTGTGAAAAAATGGTGAAGAACCAGTTGTTGGTTCATCTTCTACATAATTGGAGCCTCCTCTTCTGTACACAGCCATTTCGCAACCTTCATATGTACTCCTTCTATCTGTTGGCTTCAGTCCGTAGTAACCCTGTAAAGAGCTCATGGCTCGGGAGACCTTTTGAGGTGTAGTCTTCACTTTCAGGGTTTGAAATGATTGAAACAGATCAGACGGGGTTGGGTGAGTTGGAGTTTGTTCAGAACTGTTTTTTCTGCAAAAGAAAAAAAACAGTGTTGCACATGTTAAGCAAAGAAGGATTGCATTTCAAATTGTGGTACAGATTTATTTAGAAAGACCCGTATGATGAACACAAAGAATGAGACCTTAGGCCCTCACTCAGAATCTAAGTTCAATTACAACCACCTATTGACAACGAGATTAGGAGTTTCTCTTGATGTTCAGGTTTTTACTACCCATTAGAACATCAATCTCACGACAGGCACCTTTAATGCTAAAAAAATAACAGCCCTCCCGTACTACCAGTGCATAGCTCCCCACCCTCCCGTTCTACAATCACAGTGATATGATTACTACTCGAGCCCTCCTCAACTTCACAGGAGACGGAAAAAACTACTCTACTCTGACAATCATCAAACACCGTCATTTCTGTCACTTCATCATTGCAAAGCCATGCCAATCAAAACACTGGCTTCCCCACCACACCCGATTATCTTATAGATGTTACCATCCAACAAATGATGAGAGTATAATTGTCACAATCTAACAATCCACAACGCTGAACATTCAATTCCTCGCTATCAAATTCATATAAAGCACTCTAGCATTAATAGATATTTGATTCTACAAATTTATCTTCACTTAGTGATCCAGACTCCAGAGGAAATAAAAACATTGGTCTTGTACAAAATAAAAAATCAAACAAATAATTACAAGATCATAAACATTTATAAAGAGAGAAGTACCAAGTGGAAGAAAAAGAAAAAGAAAATATGTAACTAACCCACGGGACTGTCATAAAAGTCTTAAAGGAGATGGATCATAAAAGATTTTTAAGTCTCCAATTAGGTATAGCACATCATTGACAGCCAGAAAAGAGATAGCATTCAAGTGTAACTAAGAATATACCGTTGCACGTTGGAACCGTTTGATAAACAAGCAGAGGGAGGGTGCCTTCCCGGAAGCGGGATCTGCAGAGACTTGAGAGCAAACATTTGAAGGTCCGTAACCAAGCCATTCATCTTTTTTATGTCTGCAACCTACCAAAGTACACCTTGCAATCAATAGCAAATAAAGAGACCCTACCTACCCATCATGTTCTAATGATTCGGGGGGGGGGGGGGGNAGAGAGAGAGAGAGAGAGAGAGAGAGAGAGAGAGAGAGAGAGAGAGAGAGAGCTAATGCAAATTCAAATGGTATTCCGGAAATTGTTTGCTTTCTTTTACTAGTTTATTTAGATGAAGTTCAACCTAATTCGTTGGCAATAACAACCAAATCGGAGATAAATATTACAAGATTATTATTTCCTCTTACAGAAACAGAAGCGGAGTTAGAAATTACCTCGACACCATACTTAATGGCAACTCCAGCAAGGGTATCAAACTTGGACACATGATGCTCGATGTAATTTACACCAGGCGAAGACGCAATCGGCAAAGCCTTCCCAGAGCTTATTCGATTAGCACAAATTCTATCCTTCTCGTTTATATCTCGATCTACCCAACTATAATTGTTGTTGCCGTCGTATCTATAATCATAATCGTGATTCCCATTACCATTACCATGACCATTCCTCCACTCCCTTTCCATCTTCACCTCCCAAATCCACCATCCAACTCGATCCCTAAAAAGCAAGCATAAATTGCCGACACAGATCGACCCAGGCGGAAGGTTTGAAATTTGAATCAATCACATCAGAGTTGAATTGCGGAAATTTGTAATTCGGAGATAAAAATTCAAATGTAATTGGGAAGATAAAAAAGTACCTAAGTATGAAGAGAAAAGGATAAGAATTATCTCAGATCTAAGATGAGGAAGATGAAGACGGTGAAGACCGTGTGGAATTCATTCCCTTTCTTCCTCCCCAGTTTTTCCGGGAAAATAGATGATAGACAGTCCGCCCTCCCTCCGTTTCTTCAAAATAATTTACTCGGCGCAATTGGACTCTTATTTAATAACTGCCAAATATCTTTGCATGTTTAATTTTAATATTATTATATATGTCTATAATTTTGTTTTTTTATTTAAGTTATGAATTATTAATAATGAGAAAAATCAGAAAATATGATTCGAACTCATAACTTTTAGAATACGGGTGTGGGATTTAATCAATTACTCCAACTTAACTTATCGAATTACATGATAATCGAGAAATGTTATAACTTAAACACACAATCTTATAGTTAGTGTATGAGTTTTAGCAGACAAAAAATATGTGATTATAAATATACTTAAGTTGTAATAATATCTTTTTAAAAAAAATATTCATTCGTCAGTAAAAAAGGGATTAGAATTGTTTAAATAAAAAATAAGGATTACAATCATTAATTGTGACATGGGATTACAACTGTTAATAGTGTGACGTTTTAAGATCTATACAAGGACTAAAATCTTATAGCCAAATCACACTATAATTAAAAAATTTATAACAGACAACGTAGAACTACAAAATGCATTGCAGATAATTGTGATAATATTTACATACCAGGTGGTTTTGTGCTGATTGTTTTAGATAAACATTTACCCTTTTTTTTACAATTTTTTCAACTTTCTTATACGGTACACCTCGTGTAATACTATTTTCCATAGTAAATAAATATTACTATTAATCGAAAATTACAAGCCCAGCCCAGTTCCCATTACAATGGGCTGCAGTGTGTCGGTGGGCCCATAGCATATAGTCTGCTATTTTGACGAGAATCTTATTCAAACAGAGCAGAAGAGAAGAAGTCTGGAATTTTCTTATTCCGAAAGCGAAATAAGTTACACGTGGTTGTCATTATCATTACCTATGCATTAAAATATTACTTATAGTTAATGGCTCATTGCTTTTATACCTAATGGCTTATTAATTGAATTCTTGATGCATCCCCGTAATAATATAGAACTTACATGGTTTATATCTATAGTATATATAAATAAAGATTAGAGAAAAATATTTTTTAATTTTTTAATTATTCTACATAAATGTTAAGATTAATTATTAATAATTAATAATTAATTGAATAATTTAAATACAATTATAATTACATTCTTTATTATGCATGAATGTAAGCAAGATACATAAGAAAAAAAAATAAATCAAATGTAAATTTATTAGTCAGAATGTACAGTTAAAAAATAAAGGTTGAAGTAACTATATTTGAATGAAATCTAATAAATTCTTATGAGTTCTACAAACATATAATGTTCTATATAATTTCTTTTTGCACATATAATTTACATTGCATAATTAATACTTTTTTTATCTTTTAAGATATTACATTTAATAGATTTTTTTATTTAATTTATTATGCGATACATATATGAAGGATTATCAACAAATATATTATGTCATATTCTAACATAATCATTTAAAAATTGATCAAACCACGTGGTGCATCGCATGTTAAAATTAATTAGTCTATATAATAAATTGTAGTAATAGATATGAAAGTGATTTTAGTGAAATAAATTATTGTTTTTTATATTATAATTCAAAACTGTTACATTTTTTAATGACGTGTCCAATACATGAAGTTAGGTTTGCTAACATGTTTCTTTTATCCCACATGTTCGATATCAGGTTTCGACTCATATGGGTTAAATAAGGCACCGAAAAACAAGAGGGTTGCAATTACAAATAAATTACCATTCCACTTGCCATGATTATCCATTTATCATGCAAACTAAGACTCAAGAGCATGACTTTCGAAAAAAAGGCTCAAGAACATGAGTTAATTTAAAAAATTACACGTACTTCCTAGAACCACTATCAAAACTCTCAGCTTTTGGTGTGAAGATATAAAAATAGTTTTACAATGTTTTGAAATTGTTACTCATTATTAATGGGTGTTCCCCATATATCCTACCCATAAAATTTTTGTGACTATTGTGATAGTTATTGAGATAGAAAATATCTGTAGGTTTGGTGTGAATATGACACTATCCATATCATACCATATCAATTGACATTTTTAATTTTATTTTTTTATGAACAGATTATGAATTGGTCAATTTTTGTCTCACCGTCATATGAGCTAAATACTTCTTTCTTGGGGCTTTACTATACATACAATCACAAAGTGATGTGATGTTTCAAAAATATAACCAGACAGAAGAATACTCAAAATGCCAGTGAAGAGAAACAAATTGAAAATAGAGAGCTGGAAAAACTAAGCAAGAAGGAGAAGAGAGAATCGAGAGAGAAGAAAGAAAAAAATATCTCATTCTTTGAATAGTTGAATGTTTGCACAGTAACAAAGATTAACTAGAAGGATCAGTTTAACTAAAGCCAGTTAAACTAACTCACTTATCCTTTTCTAAACTATTTACAATTATACAATTATGTCTAACACTTAAACACTTATAAAAAAAACAATACACTTATCATCCAGAACAGTAATCTTATCATTTCTTCTCAAACTGATCCCAAGAACTCTTATCATTCCCCCTCAAAGTGATCCTAGGAACGAAGGGCATCAGGTTGTTCTTCAAGAAATGAAAACGAGGTGTTGAGAGAGGTTTAGTGAAGAGATCAGCCAACTGAAAATGAGACTCAACATGCTTAACTTGAAGATCCTTTTTAACCACTTTCTCCATAACAAAGTGAAAATCAATTTTAATATATTTACTCCTAGCATGAAAAATAGGATTGGAGGCCAAGGCTATGATAAAAGTATTGTCACAGAATAAAGTAGGAGGACAAGACAAATAAAGATGCAAAACACTGAGAAGTTGTCTAATCCAACTTAATTAGTAGCAGTATTAGCTAAGGCTTTATATTCAGCCTCAATAGAAGACCTAGAAACAGTTGGTTGCTTTTTAGCACATCAAGAAATAAGATTAGATCCTAAAAAGATAATAAAACCTGTAGTGGATCTTCTACTAGATGGATCCTCAGCCCAGTCAGCATCACTGAATACTTGAAACTGAAGAGATCTATGTTTAAATAGTATGCCGTGGTTAACAGTTCCAGCAACATATCTCAGAATTCTTTTAACAGTAGAAAAATGTGCAAAAGTTGGAGCATGCATAAACTGACAAACACGATTAACAACTAAACTTATATCAGGTCTAGTAAATGTTAAATACTGTAAAGAACCAACAATTTGTCTATATTAGGTGATATCAGATAAGGGAGAACCAACATGCTTATATAAAGGACTTTTGGTGGAACATGGAAAATTGCAAGGTTTAGAATCTGCCATACCAAATTTGAGAAGCAATTCAAGAGCATATTTATGTTGGTTAATGAAAATTCCAGCAAAAGATCTATTAATTTCAAGACCAAGAAGTACCTAAGACTACTAAGATTTGTCATGTCAAACTATAATTTCTGTGTGTGAACCAGAATGTCAATATAAGTACTATCTGTGCCAGTGAGAATGATATCATCAAGATAAAGGAGCAAATAAGTAATAGCATGAGAATCAGCTTTAACAATCAAAGATGTGTCGGCCTTAGAGGAAACAATGCCTAAGGTAAGAAGATGAGAAGTAAACCTATTAAACTAGGCTCTAGAGGCCTGTTTAAGCCCGTATAAAGACTTATGTAACCTGCACACATAATTAGGATATGTAGAACTGACAAATCCAGGAGGTTGTTCCATATAAACCTCCTTTGTAAGAAAACCATGTAAAAAAATATTTTTCACATCTAATTGTCTAAGAGGCCAGTTAAAGTGAGCAGTAAGTGAGAGAATGATCCTAGTAGTTGGCTTTTTAATAACTTGACTAAAAGTTTAAGTGTAATCTAAGCCTTCCTCTTGATGAAAACCTTTGATAACAAGTCTAGCCCTGTGCCTAGCTATGCTTCCATCAGGGTTGTATTTAAGTCCATTCAGAATGACATACAAATTTTGATACTGTCACTCTTAATCAAACCACATCTGATAAGCATGCTGCAACTAATGTTTCTGTTTTTGAATTTTCATACATGAATTCTATTTCTCACATTGAGTATCCCAATTTTTCTGACAAATTAACTAGTGATGTTAATTTTAAGCATGTTTCTTCTCCTTCACTACCTGCACAGGCTAGTAACACGGAATCCTCCATAAATAAGCACCCTATGTGGACTAGATCAAAATCTGGAATATGTAAGAGAAAAGCTTTAGCTACTTCACATTTATCTAAGTCTATTGAGCCCTTTAGCTTTAGTTTTGCCTCTAAATATCCTGCTTAGATTAGAGCCATGCAAGATGAATTTACAGCTTTACAAAATCAAAAGACTTGGTCTTTGGTTCCTTTACCTAGAAACTAAAATGATAGCATGAATTCGATCTCTACCAGACTTAGCAACAGGATGCACAACAGATTGAGCAATAGCATCATTTATAACAGGGAGAATCAAAGAATTACCTTGAGTTATTGGCAAAGCACTAGCTGTATCAGAATTGAAAATGGACTTTTCAAGTAACTTTTTGTAGGGAAACACTTTCTCATCAAAGATAACATGTTTACAAGTATAAGACTTTTTAGAGATAAGATCATAACATATGTATCCCTTGAACTCTAAAGCATAACCAAGAAAAATACATTTAATTGTTTTGGGTTGAAATTTGTTTGAATTGTAAGGTTTTAGGCATGGATAACATGCACATCCAAAAACTTTGAGATAATTATAGTCAGGGATCTTATTAAAAAGAAGTCAAAAGGAGATTTATTACCAAGAATAGGTGTAGGCATGCAGTTTATTAAGAAAACAGCAGTAGAAAATGCAAAAACCAAAACTGAAGAGGTAAGGATGCAATATTATGTAAGGCCAAAGCAGTTTCTACTAGATGTCTATGCTTTCTTTCAACTATACCATTTTGTTCAGGAGTATATGGACAAGATTTTTGATGAAATATGCCATCTTTAGCAAGGAAAGATTCAAAGGCAAGATTAATGAATTCACCACCTCCATCTATTCTAAGATTCTTAATTTTGACACAAAATAAATTCTCAACAAAGGGTTTAAATTTTTGAAAGATAGAGAATACACATAATATCTATAACTGTTAATAGAAGAAACTGGAGAAGGCCCTCATACATCACTTGTTGGTCGTAGCAGCACGTGCGCGGTGGATGCGTCGAGGCGTGTGACCTTCATAAAAAATTAAACTTTTAATAAAAATCAAATCTTTTAATAAAATAAAACTTGCGCAACGCCACGACAACAAAATAAATTTTTTTATTGAAAACTCTTTTTCAATCAGTCAAGATCCATTAAATATTTATAAGTTAAATCTACAACATACAAGGTTATGAATCATATACTTCTCGTAGTCTATATCAAGTGTTCTTGCAAAAACCGAGCGACCCTTTGTTCTTACGAAATTGTTTCAATAATTAGTAAACTCTGAGATCCACACCAAGATCTTTCAAATCAACCACCAACGCACTAGGACATGTGTGGGCACGTAGAATATTACAAGACACTTTTTTGTCTCTAGATGTTCTCAACGAATGAGAACTAGAGATTTACTGAGAAACACTTTAATGAGAGGATTATCTAAAAGAACGTGATAATTATTTTTTTAGAAATTTGATTAACTTTTAATCACAGAAGAAAATCTCCCTGACACCAACCATGTTCTCAATTCAACTCTTAATTGACGAACTGATGATGTGATCAACTGATTCCCTCCTCTTCTTTAAACAACTTAGGCAATTAGAATAATATATGTATATATGTTAGATAATGCGGTATAAGATTTTTAGAAATAAACTGAAATAATATTTAATTATAAAATTATCAATTCTAGTGGGACACACTGCAATTGTACACAACTACAGTGCCACATGGCACTACAGTGTGCCTTGAGCCAGCACAGTGCCTCACGGCACCACTACAGTGTTACACACTCACTACTTGTGTGGCACCACAGTAGTCCATGTCAATTTCTGAAACCCTATAAGTGATTCACACGTGACAATTACTGTGAATTATTTATTTATTTTAATTAGATAATTATCTAGATATCAGTTAATTCAAAATTAACATATCTGATTATCTCTATCAACTAACTTATCTGTTATTTCACAAATAACAAATTTAGTTGAATTAAATTATTATCTAATACTAATTTAATTATCTAATTTTATAAATTAGATATTATGTCTCATTTATCAATAATTAAAAAAATTGATGATTATATATATAATTTCTAACAATTAGATTTAAATATATGAATAATTCAATTAATTACTTAATTAATTAATCACACATAACTATCTCATAATTATGTACTTGCCCGAGAATAAATATTCATTTTGCAAGTCAATTTTTCCGATCGCCGCCCATCACCACCGTTACCCGTCTCACCGCCTGTCGCACCGAATTGCCACTATTCACCACTGGTACAGTACCGCCGGCACTGTTCACCTCCGCCGAAATAGTAAATTTCCAGCGTGAACAATGTTTTTGTAGATGAATAGTGTTTTCGCATGAGCATTAAATTTATGTCGTTCGTCTCGTGTGTTCTTCGTCTTCTCGCATTCGAAATAATTACAATAATATTCAAAACAAAATTATAAAAATTCCTACACATCAAGTCGGCTTACACAAGATCTAGAAAAAGTTAAAATAAAGTCTAACCCAATAATCAACATACAATTAATGGTAAATTATTTTCCATACATTCAAAAACATAATCATCCATCATCATACATATCTCATATTATATGAACAATGCAAGAAAACTCACACATCATTTAACATATAAATATATAAAGACCGCCTTGATACCACTTGCTTATCGTCGCAGCATGTGCGTGGCGGAAGCGTGGTGGAGCATGACCTTTTTAAAAAAAGTAAACTTTTAATAAAAATGAATCTTTTATTAAAATAAAACTTGTGCAACGTCACGATAACCAAATAAAAAATTTTATTGAAAATTATTTTTCAATCAGTTAGGATCCATTATATATTTATAAGTTAAATCTACAACATACAAGCGTTGGAATTATATACCTCTTGTAGTCTATATCAAGTGTCCTTGCAAAAACTGATCGATCCTCCGTTCTTACGAAATCGTTCCAATGATCAGTAGACTCCGAGATACACACCAAGATTTTCCAAGTCAATCCTCAACGCACTAGGATGTGTGTGAGCACGTAGAATATTACAAGACATTTTTTCTGTCTCTGGATGTTCTCAACACATGAGATTTAGAGATTTATTGAGAATGATTTTAGTGAGACGATTCTCTAAACGAACGTGATGATCATTCTTTTAGAGATTTGATTAATGTTTAATCAGAGAACACAATCTCTCTGACACCAATCGCGTTCTCAATTCAACTCTTGATTGACGAACTGATGATCCGATCAATTGATTTTCTCCTATTCTTTCAACAACTTAGGTCATTAGAATAATATCTATATATATTCTAGATAATGGCATATCAAATTTTTAAGGATAAACTGAAATAATATTTAATTATAAAATTAGCAATTACAGTGGGATCCACTGCAATTGTGTATAACTGCAGTGTCATTAGTTAATTCAAAATTAACATATCGGATTATTTCTATAAACAAACTTATCTGTTATTTCACAAATAACATATTTAGTTTATTTAAATTATTATCTAATAATACTTTAATTATCTAATTTCATAAATTAGACATTCTGTCTCACTTATCGATAATTATTTATGTAAATATATATAATTTCCAAAAATTATATTTAAATATATAAATGATTTAATTAATTAATCACACATAATTATGTACTTGCCCCAAAATGAAAATTCATTTTGCAAGTTAGTCCTTTTCTCATGTCCATAAATACTCACACCCTAGACAGCGTAGTATAGATGTGACTTGGGTACCATGAACATATAATCCTAAGTTCCAATAAATCAGATTATTAATTAAACTATTTAATTAAATAATCGTATTTATTAATTTCATTATTACTCCAGTATAAATATAGAATTGCACTCTTAGAGATTATAAAATGTATATATAGAACATTCTCATGTAGTCCACTCACATAATCATTTCATGTAGTTCTGTCCTTCAATTATTGGTACGTAAAATAGAACTCGTCAAAATTACTATTTTTCCCTTTTAATTACCTCTTAATCCTTAAGTATCATTAATCCACTAGTGAATGACTATTTTATAATCTTATTATAAATTTGAGCTCAATAACCATTCACTTCCAGAATTAACACTTAAAAGAACCAATATATGATATGTTAGGAAAGCTTAGATTCTAAATCTTGTAAGATCATATTTTCAGCCATCCACATCACTGAATCTCTAAAACAAAAGTCACTAGCCTCATTAACAAACATACCTTAACGAGTGGATCAAAAGATCTAGTAGACATGCATAGGTGTTCATGACTATTCAGGATTTAGACTGGTCTACATATGATTATTGAATCGAAAAATGACACGTTAATAAAGATATTACTTCACATCAATCTTGTCATATATAATCTTATTATATAAAATACATTCACTAAGATGTCTATCCACATCAGTGATTCGGATCTAGATCACATGCATTCATAAGGTTTCATACTTTAATATGTTGCTGATACTTTAATATGTTGCTGATAATTTTATTCATTATCTATAATCTCATTAATGAGTATAGAATTTTTAGATATTTATATAAATTATTCAATAATAATTTAAAAGAATAATTATAAGAAAAATATAACTCTTTTTAAGTTTCATATCAAAATATCAATACACATGTTTTAAGTGCATAACCTCCAACATCACTGTGTATAATGTTCAAAGGAGTGCAAGATTGAGATTGAGATAAAGGAAATGGAAGCTTTGACATTTTACTCATAAGACAAATAGTACATATGCAGTTTTTATTCTCAACAGAAACATCAGAGATACATTTCATTCCAGATTTATTCAAGATACTTCTAATTACAGAATTAGAGGCTTCTAATTACATAATTGGAGGCATGACCAAGCCTACTATGTAACACTAAGTCAGAAATTATGGATCCTAGAAAAGCCATAGATGCGAGTAGTTTAACATTCTTTTGAAGGACCTGATTGGGTAAAGTCCATTTTTACTGGAGCCTCTGTAAATAATTTGACCCGTGGACTTGTCCTGAATTCAGAAATAAGACTCATCAAAGAAGAAAGTACAATGATTATCTTTGCAACATTTATAAAGATAAAGTAAGTTAGCAGATAAATCAGGCACATAAAACAAGTTAGATAAAGAAAAGGAATGAGAATGAGTAGTTAGGATACCTGGACCAATGTGTGTTATGGGCAAAGTGTTACCATTTCCAATTGCCACATTGTCTTCCACATTATATTCAAAAGGATACATCAAGTTGTTTAAATCTAGAGTTAGATGAGAGTTACAGTCAGTAGCCGAGTACCAAACTTGGGAATCTTGATTGGTCTTTTGAGAGATCATTGAGGCCATAACAGCAAGAGTTGAAGGAGGATTTTTATTTTGGTAAGACTAGTTCATCCTATGATAACAACCCACTGTTAAGCGCCCTGGTTTATGGAAAATTTAACACTAAATTCTTGCTCCTGAATTTGATTCTGGATTGAAATTTTTGAAGACAAATTCCGCAGCTTGAGGTGGAGTGCCAAGAATTTAAGAAGATTGGTTGGTGAATTGATTTGATGAATTTCTTCCCCTTCTTGAATTATATCTACCAGGATTGGATCTTCCCCTTCCAAATTGTTTGAACCATATACCATGATTACCTCCTCTGTTTAGATTAGAGTTCTGAGTAGCAACAAGGGCAATGTTTTGAAAGAGATTTTCGTGTTGTTTGTTTTGGGGTTCCATAATTTTTTTTTTCAGATTTCAGAAGGACATGCAACTCCTCTAAGGTCATAGGCTCATGCCTAGTTCTAATTAAGGTCCGGACGACATTGTATTCACTTGGGAGGCAATTGATGGTGAAGATTAGAACTGCTGGTCATCGCGGCACGTGCGGGGCGGAAGAGTGGAAGCGCGTGGCCTTTTAAAAAATTAAACTTTTAATCATAATCGAGTCTTTTAATAAAACAAAACTTGCCTAACACCACGATAACCAAATAAAAACTTTTATTGAAAACACTTTTTCAATCAGTCAGGATCCATTATATATTTATAAGTTAAATCTACAACATACAAGGTTATGAATCATATACCTCTTGAGCCTATATCAAATGTCCTTGTAAAAATCGATCGATCTTCCGTTCCCACTAAATCGTTCCAATGATCAGTAGACTCCGAGATCCATACCAAGATATTCCAAGTCAATTCTCAACGCACTATGACGTGTGTGGGCACGTAGAATATTACAAGACATTTTTTCTGTCTTTAGATATTCTCAACACATGAGATATAGAGATTTACTGAAAATGACTTTAGTAAGACGATTATCTAAAAAAATGTGATAATTATTCTTTTAGAGATTTGATATCGTTCAATCACAAAAGAAAAACTCTCTGACACTAATCTTATTCTCAATTCAACTCTTGATTGACGAACTGATGATCTGATCAACTGATTCTCTCATCTTCTTTCAACTACTTAGGTCATTAGAATAATATATGTATATATTCTAGATAATGATGTATCAAATTTCTAAGGATAAACTAAAATAATATTTAATTATAAAATTACCAATAACAGTGGGACCCACTGCGAATTGTGCACAACTGCAATGCACAGTGGTCTATGTCAATTTCTGATATTCGATCAATGATTGACACGTGACAATTACTGCGAATTAAATATTTATTTTAATGAGATAATTATCTAGATATCAGTTAATTTAAAATTAACATATTTGATTATTCATATATACTAACTTATTTGTTATTTGACAAATAACAGATTTACTTGATTTAAATTATTATCTAATAATAATTTAATTATCTAATTTTACAAATTAGATATTCTGTCTCAGTTATCGATATTAAAAAAATTGTTAATTATTTAAATATATATAATTTTTATAATTTCTAAAAATTATATTTAAATATATAAACTATTCAATTAATTAATCACATATAATTACTCTCATAATTTATGTACTTACCACAAAATAAAATTCATTTTGTAAGTCAGTCATTTTCTCATGTCCTGAAATACTCACACCCTAGATAACGTAGTATAGAAGTGACCTAGGAACCATGAACCTATAATCTCAAGCTCCAATAAACTAGATTATTATGTAGTCTACTGACATAATCATTTCATGTAGTTCTGTCCTCCGATTATTGGTTCGTAAATTAAAACTGATAAAAATTATCATTTTACCCTTCTAATAACTTCTTGATCCTTAAGTACCATTAATCCACTAGTGAATGACTAATTTATAATCTTATTATAAATTTGAGCTCAATAACCATTCAATTCCAGAATTAACACTTAAGGGAACCAATATACGATCCGTTAGGAAAGCTTAGACTCCAAATCTTGTAAGATCATGTCCCCAGCCATCAATATCACTGAATCTCTAAAATAAAAGTCACTAGCCTGATTAACAAACTTACCTCAATGAGTGAATCAAAAGATCTAGTAGACATGGATATGAGTCCATAACTACTTAGGATTCAGGCTGATCTACATATGATCATCGAATTGATGCGTATTAAATCTTTATGATACACGACACGTTAATAAAAGTATTAATTCACATCGGTCCGGTCATATATAATCTTATTATATAAAGTACTTTCACTAAGATGTTTATCTACATCAATTATTTGAATCTAGATCACACACATTCATAATTTTTAGTGAACCGTATTAGGAACCATTCATTAAAGATTTCATACTTTAATATTTTACTAACAATTTTATTCATTATCTATGATCTCAAACCTCTCGTACTAATACAAGATCATAGTCTTATTAATGAATATGGAATTTTTGGATATTTATATAAATTATTCAACATAATTTAAAAGAACAATTATAAGAAAAATATAATCCTCTTTAAATTTCATATCAAAATATCAATACAAATTGTTTGAGGGCATATTCCCCAACAAAAACATCTTCATCTTCTAGGTTTATAGAGACAACATCTAATTTATCCTTCATCTCCTTAATTCTTAGAATATAAGTATCAACACTCTCATTCACCTTCTTTGAAACAAATTGAATGTCAGATTTTAACTGCAATATGTTGGTTCTTGAAATTGAAGAGTACCTTTTCTCAATGGAACACAAAACTTCCTTAGAAGTACTACATCCAACAACATATGAGAGGGCAATAGGTGCGAGGGTTACGTTGATCAAGGTGATGGGTGCCTGATCTTGAGCTGTCCAGAGAGTGAATCTTGGATTAATGATGGCTTGTCCATTTTTGTCCGTGAGAAATTGATCTAGGCACGGTGTGGAGCCATCGATGAAGGAAAAGGCAGAGTGGGCCTTGAGAATTGAGGAGATCTAGTATTTCCACAATATAAAGTTTGATGAGTCGAGTCTGATGGACACAAGTTGTAGATATTTGACAGCGGAAACGTAGGGGATTGAAGCGGTGTATCGGTCCCATTAGCAACCGGGGAAGAAGCAAGAAGGGGTTGATTGTCAATCTGGGTTTTAGTAGGATTCTGTTTAGAACCAGGGGCGCGAGCAGGAAAAAGATCGCGAGACTCAGATAGAGATGTAGCGGTAGAGTCTTCATCCATGGACGTGAGTCACTAATGACTCTGATACTATGAAGATAAACAAATTGAAAACATAGAGCTGGAGAAACTAAGCAAGAACGAAGCAAGGAGAAAAAGAGATAATCGAGAGAGAAGAAAGAAAAATATCTCATTCATTGAATAGCTAAAAGTTTACATAGTAATAAAGATTAACAGGAGGGACCAGTTTAACTAACTCACTTATCCTTAACTAAACTATTTACAATTATGTTATTATGGCTAACACTTAAACACTCATAAAAAACAATACATTTATCATCAGAACAGTAATCTTATCAGCCAGAAATTTAAATTCTACGGCCACTATATTGACTTTGGATTTTGGAAGATAGTGCTAAATATTTCACATGGTCATGAATAAGCATCAAAATCTTAAGGATTATGGACATTTTGTAATGCATTTCAAAGCTAAAGTAAGCAGATACTAAAGAGGAGACTACAATGTAATACCATGAGTAAAACATTAGGGGTGTGTACGACTCGGTTCAGTCGGTTAGTAAAATATTTTTGTAATCGAACCGAATTCACCGGTTACCTAAAATACCGAACCGGTGTAACCAAAAGAGCCGAACCGAATGAAACCGAAGTAATCGGTTCGGTTCGATTACTTGTAACCGGCTCGGCTACAATTATAATTTTTTTAAAAAAAATAACAAAAATCATTAAATTAAAAATATCAACACTCAACACAATTAATATATATATGTCTAATTAATAATTATGTCTTTTTTAATAATATATGTCTAATTTTGGTCTAATTTATTAAGTTTTTAATAATTTATATTTAATTTATATATGTATATTAAAAAATGATTTTAATCGATTCGAACTGGTTACATGTTATTGTAAAATATAATCGAACCAAAAGTTCGATTACTTAAATTAACCAAACTGATTACAATTATCATAAAAAAAACCGACCGAACCGATTCATTTCGATTTGATTCAATTCGGTTCGTAAAAATTCTACACACCCCTACAAAATACAGCCTCATCCAACATAACGAAGCAAGACCCTCTCAATCCCTGGATCATATCCCTTCTTGTCATTGATAAACCTGCAGAGAAGGCCTACTTTTCCCCACTCGGAAGAGATTCCTCGGACTTGGCGTGACAAAGATATAACAGTGGAAGACTGCTCAAAAAACTTCTTACGATTGGGCGCATAGTTCTGTTTACGAGTAGAAAAAAAGAGGAGAACGATTGTATCATGGGGATGTAGCTCAGATGGTAGAGCGCTCGCTTAGCATGCGAGAGGTACGGGGATCGATACCCCGCATCTCCAGGTCTTTCAATTTTCAAATCTTTTTAATACTTTGTTTTGAAATGAGTAGCAATTCTGTTTTATAATAAAACTATAACCTGACTAATTCATTATGTGAACTAACAATTTAGCGATTGAAGTTCGAGACTTTAACGAGATTTTAAAGTTCATAACTCATCTTTGAAGTTAGACATCTTAATCGGTATTTCATCTGCACTAGACTAACTCAATTTTCATGAGGTAGTCCAAAAGTTTCATGAGTTGAGTGTTGAACTGGAACTCTTAACAATTATTCCTTCTAGCAGCGCATTCATAAGGATCTTTTTTACATGTTAATAAGTCTTTGCTGAAGAAATGAGGTTTACTTGATGAGTAGAACTTAGTTACCCGCTTTACCGACTTGTTGGGGGCATGTAATAAGCTGAATTTGTTTGCTTGTTTTTTGGAATAACAAAAGGTCAAAGCAGAGACGTCTTTTTAAGAAGTTTTCTGAGAATTGACAGATATCTTTTAACAAGTCTTTGGAGATTCAAAGTTTATAATCCGTATGGAAAGTAGAAAATCAAAAATGAGAAAGTTATGCCGTACAAATACTTATTTTGAATTATTTTCTTCCATTACTCTCAATCCAGACTCCAAGAGTACTAACAAGACTCTTTAAATCACAATATGCGTAGCCATAGCTTTTCAAGATTTTTTAGCTGTTAGAATGAAAGGAAATGAAATCCAAAAGTCAAAGTTTTATTCTTTTTACTTTCTTCCTTTTGGTTACACATGGTATTCTTCTTATCAGATTGCTGGAATTAGTTAGAGGCCTGGCTCATAGTTCGGGTGATTTTTCCAAATCAGGTATTTTCATTGATGCTTGCAGATCTCTCTTTATCTAAGAGGAGTCTGAAGCTTAGTCATATTCCCTCTTCTTTAAGAAGAATAACACCATATTGCCCCCTTAAGTTTACCCATTCACAGATGTTGTTGATGAGACCCTTATTGTGAAATAATTTCTTTGTAGTAGAAAAAAAATTTACTGAATATATATTTTTTTGAATGTCTCATCAGATTTATAGCCTAAACCATGCCCATTGAATAGCATTACACACTGGGGAAAGGTTGCCATGAAAGGCCAATAAAACTACAAATTTTCTCAATAAAAAAAATCAGTTGCAAACTAATCGAACAGGTTACAATTTAGCTTGGTAACGGCTAAAACGATTTCCTGTTTAACCAAAAAAAATGTAAATGATGAAAATTGAAGGATAATAACATGTAACTTAGAACGCATAAATATTCATTTAAATTAATTAATCCTCAAATCCATACCATAGAATTCCTGAACTATAAATTCAGTAAAAGCAGATATAAATATAAAGACAGCATTAAAAGTAAGAGGCGGTAATAAAAATACTAAAACATAACATATGGCGTTTCCTTGCCAGACAAAACTTTCGTTCTTTCCATCTTCTCTTCTTTAATACTATTTTCTGGACGGGAAAAAGAAGGGGGGGAAAGGGTTTCTAAATATTAGAGAATGATTCATGGAAGATGCCTCTATGAGACCAAAACATCTACTCGTCGTCATTAAACGTCGTCTTCTTTCCTGCTGTGATTAAACACAACATGAAACACATCAGTGTCAAAGCCAAGCAACATTTACTTCGTGAACAGAACAGATGGGAATCTAATAGAGGAAAAATAATCTCACATGAAGCATAGCTTGGTTTGTTAGGCCCACGTCCTCTGCCACCAGAAAAACGCCCACCACGACTAGAAAATCGACCACCATCACTACTTCGGCCACTACCACGTCCTCTGCTACTTCTTCCCCCATAGCGACCACCATCACCTCTCCCACCACTTCTGCCACCACCATCACGACTATCACCTCGTGGTTTTGCCTCTTCTACTGTCAAGTAGCCATCCCCACATTCAGTTCCATTGAGTTCAAGGGCTTTGCTGAAACTGTCCCCATCCTTGAAGTCTAAGTATGCGATCCTGTATTCATCAAGCATATGTATATATTTGCAGGGTCGTCAATATTCTAATTCCTAGAACATTGCTCTTCAAAAGAATACTTTTCTTGCTCTGATCAAGACAGAAGGCTAATAATACATGGTAAATGAGTCCATGGAAAAGACATGCATACCCTTTAACGGCACCAGTATCGTAGTCCTTTGGGATGGACACCCGTGTGACCTCTCCACAATTAGCAAAATGATCTTGCAAGGCACTTCTAACCTGCACAATTTTGAGTTCTCACTTCTCATTTCAAAACACAAGTTAAAATATAAACATTAAAAAAACCACCACAAAATCTAAAGCGGAATCATTACCTCATCCTCTCCGAGGGACTTATCAAAGCCCCGTACAAATACTGTTTGACTCTCACCTCTCCCTCCCTTCTGGAATGAGCCGCTATCTTTGCCACTAAATTCAACAATAAAAAAATCAGTGAGAATAATTACTAGCAAGCAGATGAGTAACCTTAGGATAGCCAAAAAAGAAGATTTACCCGTGTGGTGTAGGGGTATAAGCACCCCTCTCGCGAGCCAAATCAAGTCTGATTTCACGATTCAACAGCATTTGGCCATTCAATTCAAGAGCCTGACAGGAAGTAAAGCTAATAAGGATAACCAAAATGGCAACAGAAAAAACTTGTTCACTTTAAATTCCACCGGCTAGGATCTGCAGCATGCTTCCATAAACAAAAACAATGAAACACTACGCCCATACCTATCTTCCTTTATTATTTTTTCCGAATTGGATTGTGTGGGAAATTCATTTTTTTTTTGCCTAGTCTAGCCATGTGTGCCGTTTAACAACATAAATGCGAACAATATGGGAAGAGTTTAATATTTATTCTTGTGGCGCACCAGATATGTGCTGCTTTGATATTATCAAAGTAGTAAACTACAAATTTTAAAGTTTCTAGTCAATGAAAAATTAGAGGGCAAGCTTACTTTTTGGGCAGCTTCAGCAGTATCGAAATCAACATGCCCAAAACCCTTGAATCTTCCATCAGGATCAGAGGCAAAGCGGACATCTACTACTGTACCAGCATCTTTAAAGAAATTCTCCCTGCAGATTATTTTTTGGAAATGATATTAGGAAGTAAAAACATATTAACTAAAATACAAATAAAAGTTCTTTAAATGAGTTTACATACACATCAGATCTCTCCACGCTAAAGGACAGATTGCCAACAAACAGCGTCTTAGAGCTATTTTGACCTTGAGGTGTAGCAGGGGCTTTGGGCTGCATAATAGTCACAATTATAAAATCAGCAAACATCGGCTTGAGGAAGAAGCTACTGAAATGGAAAACATGAGTTATAAGAATCACGAATTACAGCTTCTTTCTTGGAGTATATCTTTGGTGTTGCAGCATCTACCATTTCCACGTCTGCATCCTGTCTCCCACAAAATAGTCATATAAGTTGAACATTCATAAGAACTACATATGAGTTGAAGCATATCATACAGCATCATTATTGTGTCTTTATTTAACAACAGTTCAAAACATGACCGTAAAGTTACTGACCACTTTACTCTTTTTCTGAGGCTGGGTCTTAGGCTCTTCATCACTTTCATCAGAACTACCATCTTCACTTTCATCATCATCATCCTCACTCTCATCATTATCCACATCCATCTTTTTCTGCGGCTGTCATGGATATAATTAGCTAAAGTTATGTTTTGACTTGGCAAAAAATGTATCAATAGACATACAAGAATAGTAACATACATAGATGCTCAACACTTGACGACAACAACATATTCACGCTAAAGTTATGTTTTGACTTGGCAAAAAATGTATGATTTGACATACAAGATTAATAGTAACATATATAGATGCTCAACACTTGACAATAACAACATATTCACTTTTGAACCCTTAGCAACCTGTTTAGCTTGTTGAGTTTTTGCAGCAGCAGGGACTGCACCTTTTCCAGTAGTCTGTATCATCAAAATGTTCATTGAGTTATTATAAAATTATAAGCTACACAAAAACAATGTCTTTCCATGTACACTAGCTTGGATATAAGCACATAAAGTACACAAACGATTTGGTGTAGAAAAACAAAGTTTGACATTCCATAAAAAGAAAATAAGAAATCAGCGTCAAAAAGAAGAAAAAGCACATAAAGTACACATAAACGATATTGTGTAGAAAAACAAAGTTTGACATTCCATAAAAAGAAAATAAGAAATCAGCATCAAAAAGAAGAAAAAGCCCAGAAACATACGTCATCATCAGAATCACTTTCATCTTCATCAGAATCACTCTCCCCTGAACCACTGGAATCAGCTTTCTTTTTAGCAATGGCATCTGGCACCTTGGGCAAAGTTTTTGCTGGGGCTTCCTGAACAAAGAAATATCACTTAACAAGTGGGGTATATAAGAGCAATAGCGACAAATTCATTTTTAGCAATCGTCGAAGGTAACTTCTTTTGTACTGAAGCTTTACGATTCCTTACCTTGGCATGCTATGCATTCACATTATACTTGACTTTCCACAGATAAATTAGCGAACAAATATAATAGCACTGAACAACATGAGGTTCAGGTGAAACCCAGGAGTTAAAAAACTTACAGGTTCTTCATCAGAAGAGCCATCTTCTTCGTCTGAGGAAGTGTCAGAGTCACTGGAATCCTTTTTAGACACAGCAGCAGATCCTTTCTTATCAGCAGTTTCAGGCACTGTATTTGCTTTTGAAGTTGGTTTGACGGAGACCTAATAATAGAAGAATTATGGAACAACAAAACCATTTGAATACAATACTCATGAGGAAATATAATTTTGACTACTAACATTTTCCTCATCCGAGCTCTCTTCTGACTCTGAGCTACTCCTGGACGCTTTTTTCTTTGAAGCCAAGGATGGACCATTCTTAGTTGCAACTATCTTGCTTTTCGGGGCCTGAAAAGCAAATAATGGACATTATTGAACAATGTACACAACTCTTCACATAATTTCAATGGGTACAAATTATTATCAATATTTACAACAGCTAGTGACCATAACAATAGTTGCACTCACTTCATCCTCTGAAGAATCTTCGTCAGAAGATTCTTCCTCCGAACTACTGGCTGGCTTGCTTTTCTTTGCAGGGGCAGCAATTGTACCATTTTTTGCAGCTAGAGGCTCTTTCTTTGAAGGGAGAACAGCTTTAGCAGCAGGTTTCTGGAGTATGAAACAAAAAAAACAATTATTATCTATCAGAAAACATAGATATGTAATGATTGAAACAGATCTACTACCCTTTTTCGGTTAGATCTAACAAACCATCCGATGCTTTGAAAACTAAATAAACAAACAAAATCATTCATATTTTACTGGAACTCCTACACCATTTTGGTGGCCTGGGTCATTAAATTGCAAAAACCTCTCATTTTATATTCACTTGAATTACTAAAGTCCAGGATTCCTGTACCAGCAATAATCTAAATATATAACCGTAGCCAATGCCAGAGGAAACTAGGATCAAACATTTTTAGCAAGCACATAGATTACCTCCTCTTCTTCAGAGTCAGAGTCTTCCTCCGAACTACTAGTTTCTTCTTTCTTCTTCTTTTGTGTTTTTACTTCAACTTTTTGTTTCTGAATTACCTGTAGTCAAATATTAAAGGGATCGAAAATTTTAGATGAATATCTAACATACTATAACAGTTTGTGACTACTTACCTGCAATTGCCAATGACACCAACTTTACAAGAGCCCAAATAAAAAATTAACGTATACAGGGACCTATTCAACACAATGAGGATTCTTAAGTCACCTTCTTCTCTTCCTCAGAATCTGATTCTTCCTCTGAAGAACTACTAGTTTCCACTTTCTTCTTCTTTTGTGTCTTGGCTTCAATTTTTTGCTTCTGAACTGCCTGCTCTAAAGCTTCATTTGTCTTCTGCTTCTTGGTAACAGTTGGTTTTGGAATCTCTTCCTCTGCTTGTCTTTTACCTACATTAAGACAAAAGGTTTATCTTTCACAAAAAATAATTCATAAGGCTCGCATACATGCCCAGGATAGACTTAATATACTATCCGTTCCATCATGAAAAGGAAATACAGTGAACAAAAAAAATAGGGTGGCTATACTCAACGTATAACTACGAAATTTAAAGCAAAATTGCAGTCATTAATATTCCACTGATTATATAGCTTGAAGAAAATAGACCGAGCAACCTCTAACGCAACGTAAAAGGCAGAGATGGACCTAAGTAAGAGATTCGATACCTTTCTTCCCAGACTTGGCGGGAGCCACTACAGCAGGGGCTGCGTCGATCTACGCAAACAAAAACACCATTATTGACCAAACAAACCATGCAAATACACTCAAACATATCAAAGATAGCATAAACGAAGAGAAATTACGATAACCACGCACTTTAGTTGCAGACTTCTTGCTTGACTTTCCCATTAGAGAAGAACTTTTGATTGCAAAGAATGATTCAGACTAAGAAAAGGAGGAAATATAGGAAACTGCGAGGCTCTGCAAAAACCCTACTCGGAATTTTTAGGGTTTTAGTGAGAAATGGAGTTTGGGAAAGAGCAGCTCGAGATATATAAAGGCGTGCTCAAGGGGGGCGCGGGCGCCATTCGGTGAGGGCTTAGGGTTTTACTTAGAAAGTTATGCCTCGCTAAACTGCAACTCTATACCTAATTATACACTGCTTTTGTTTAGCCGTCGGATGTCTTCTTCCGGCCCACTTGTTCTAAATGACGATTCGGATTTTATGTCCCATGGAAACCAGTGGGCCCTACCTCTTGTACCTCCGGAGATATTTTTGCAAAGGATATGAGTGTAAATACAGAATTTAACGAAAACTTGGGCTCGACAGTTGGTCCAATGCTCAACGTTTTGGACGCTTTAGGCCGTGATTGAATAGAGATGAAATTTATACCTGTTTTAAATTTTAAATACAATTTTGTCATAAATTTTAAAAATATTAAATATAACATTTTTTATAAAAACAATTAATGTAACAAATCGCATTAAATTTAATAATTTTTATATTTAGTTAGCTTCTATTATATTATTTTATATTTTAAGTACATATTTTATTTTTTTATCTTTCATATCTATTAATTATATCACTCTCTCCTAAAATATCTCTCTCTCTTATGTATATATCTCTCTCACTCATTATATATATATATCTTCTCACTCATTACTGTTTCTCTCTCACTCATATTATGTGTGTGTGTGGGCGCGCGCGCGTGACATGTTATACATTATACACATGCTTACAATATTTGCGTATGTGTATAATGTATATATATAATATGTATGCACACATACATATATGCACACATTTATAACCAACATGCACCTCTTAAGTGAGGGAGTTAACCACTATAAACCCAGTTAATTCATATAACAAAATAACCATAATTAGCACGTCTGTCAACGTTTTACATGGGTCAACGGTCCTAATGCAATCCATGCTCAACGAACCTTACCAATATGCAAGTTGTAAAAGAGTCATACTTAGATGCATAAATTTATGTAACGTCATCATCTGTACTATCTTTATTAGAACTGTCTTCAGAGAGACAGTTTAAGATGTTATGTTGGGTTTCTTCATCAAGAGATAATTCATGGAGTCTCAAGTTTAGATCGGCATTTATTAACAAAGTGACCTGGTAATCCACACTTATAGTAGATACCTTTAGCTTTCGGATTAATGAAGTGAGATTTCTTCTGGTGTGGCAGATCTCTATGTCTAGACTTTTTATGTCTAGATTTCTTTTTAGAAAAGTATTTTTTATGAGATCTGTAGGGCTTAGAAGTAAAAGTTCTATGTTGTTTGGAAGGAGAAGGATACTGGATTTTACTATCGTAGGCAAATTGGTTACATAATTCACCTAATTTTTTCTGTTGTCAAGGTTTTGATGTTTCATCATATGGTGTAATTTCATATCATTACAGAGTCCTAGTCCTTCTTTAATGAATAGGGCAATGAGATGTCCATAGGTATACTGATCATAAGGAATATCCATTTGATCATGCTTGTCATGGAGTTTTTACGAACTCGTTCAGCAAATAGACTTGGGAGGCCATCAATAAATTTTGCTTTCCAATGTTCACTGTTGGCATCACTTCTTTGCATGACTTTCATAAGAAAGACATCTTTATACCAACGGAAGTGGGTCAGAGAGGGGCATCTCAGATTTTGTAGCAGTTCTCTCTGTCTATCTGTATTCTTAATTCCTAGGCCAAGAAAAGTGATGGATTATGGATTAGGCCAGAGTGTAACATGTATCTTCAGTTCTGGTCTGGGTTTCAACGAGAGGGTTAAGGTTAATCTTAAAGGAATTTAAGATTTCTTGCCGTTGACCTTTAGTGAGACAGTTGTCCCACCAACCCCTAAGTGTTCCTGTGAAACCATTGACTAAGAACTGACAGATCTGGTGATCTATATTATCATTATATTTACATACAGAAGAGTACATAACCATTGGATGGATGGTCTCAAAGACTTGGTATTCGATTTTGTCATCTATATTCCATTCATAGATGGTTTTACCATGATAGGATTTTTGTGAATGAAGGAAATATTCTTCATACAAGAGGTCCTGAGGGGTAGGTCGTGAGTAATAATACCTACTAGGTCCTGTTAATGTCATACGAGCAGTAAGCCTTTTAGAATAGGAAGAAGAAAGTTCATTGATTGTGTCATCAAAATTTTTCTCAATGTCTAAACTTTGAGATAAAAAATATTCTTCGGATTCTTTAGGATTGGGTGAATCATCCTGCTTCATCATGTTTAGTTGACCTAAAGAAGTTTCAAGTGTGGAGATCTTAAGATTTTTTATTTTTCCCATAAGGGTCTCCATAAAATCATCTTCCTTTGGGATTTTAATTTAAAATTTTAAACATCTAGAGGAGGCTTGAGAGTGACAGGTTCAAGATTAAGCTTAGGTTTATCAACCAGTTGTGGTTTAGTAACCTGTGTTTCCTGTATTTAAGTAATTTGATCTTCTATCCTAGTTAACTGTGTGCCTACAGTTTGAAGGAAGAGATTCGTATAATTATTCTGTTTGGTTAAGGGTAGAATGTCTTTTATCTTAACAGGATCCTGATGGTTAATCTTTTCTGGGGCCTCAGTATAAGGGTTTATGATTCTCATTTCCTGGAGCAAGCTCTAAGGATAAAGGTGGTGGATGAATGGTATTATCAGCTTACTTTACAAGTCAAAATACATTTGGCTGCATAAAATAAAGATTTTTAAGATCTAAAAACTGTTGAGGATTATGGTTGAAAAAATACCAATTCCTAAAATCTTGATACTTCGGTTGCATAAAATCCTGGTGAAGACTTTGTCTTAAGACACTATTTAGTGTAAAATCCATTAAATATTAAATTGCATGCCATTGGCGGTTGGGCTAGTTGGCCTTCTGTTAGGATTGGTTTCATAAACACCACGAGGTTTCTGATTGCAGATATGTGAATTCCTTTAATATGATCTTCCGGGAGAAATGAATTTTCAGATTCTTCTGATCCTATATGTTTAGCTATAGATGATCTGGAGGATTCTGGTATGTCAACCTTATGGGGGGAACACTATTGTTACTTAAGCTAAAAAGACTCCTAGTCAACGGTTTCTAGAAACGAAGATAAACATTACCTCTCTGGCTTTGAATGATATTTTCGATGGATTGTCGTATGACAAGTCTGGTAGGTATAGCCTGAGGGATTTGCCATGTGTCAGAAAGGTAATTTCAGACCATGGTATCATTCAGGGAACAACAACCTGGCTGTTGAACAAATTAATATCAATAAGGACAGTGTATCCTTGCTACTTTGCTTTTGGGTGTAAGAATTTAAGGTTGTAAGAACCTTAAGATTTCTGATGTGTATAATGTATAAAATGTATAATATTTATATATGTATATAATATATATTATATATAGGCACACATATATCATATATGTATATATACATGATATATACACATTTTATATTATATTATATATATATATTAATTTTAAACCCCCAGATATAAAATATATCATATATATAGCCCCTAAATCTTGATTGAAAGAGGGAGAGAGACGTGGAAGGAGAGAGTGAGAGAGAGAGACGTGGAAGGAGAAAAAGGGAGTTGTGGAAGGAAAGAGAGAGGGGGAGAGATTTTAGGATGTTTTTTAAAACAATTTAGCATTTATGACATATAGGAGTTTCCAATTTTTTATTGTTATTCCGTTTATTATATTATATGTTAATCGAGGGTGTAACATGTAGTCTATTATTTTTTTGTGGGCTCATTCACACTGATTATTTTTTATTATTATGAAACTATTTGTCTATTTTTTTATTAATATAGTAAAAGATGTTTATTCCTGTTTAAAGCTCGTGATTAAAAATGGGTGTGGAACAAATATACGCACTATATTAACATACTCAAAGGAGAGACTTTTTTATCATTTCTTACAATATAACACATTAGTCATTTAAATTTTATGGTTATATAATAATAATATTCGACCAAAATATTGCATAATTAAATGGGAAATTTTTTTTACTCTCGTTATGACTCTTTAAATTTTCTTAAAATATAACAAAAATTAAGTATTTTACATCTTTTCTAAATTACTATTTTTGGTTCGAAAGTAAATATATTCAACCAAAATATTGCGCGTACAAGGAGCATTCCCCAATTATACACACAACGCCAACACATAGTGCGAATTAGGCCTAGCGGCGAACTAAACAAAAGATAAGAGACATTGTAGCGCCTGATCCATGAATTATACAGCTCGGTTCAGCTAAACTGAACCGAATGAACATTCAAGCCTGCAAGGACAACGCACATAACTTCTCACATATTATATTTTCATATCTATGTAAAAATTAGGTATAATTTGAAACGAAATTATACTTAGGCTCAATCATTGTTGTTAATCATTTCCAATGTTAATTAACTCTTTCTCATTTATTTGTTCCTTTTCCACAACATCTTCTCACTCAAAGAACTCTCTTTCCTTCGCCCCTTGAATCTATCTATTCCGGCTACAGAGCAAGGCAAGGTAGATGCCAGTTTGCTTAAGACTTGGAGTTCGAAGTGGCATGGATCTAATGAGCTATTCTCCTCCTTTAATAAGGCAATTGCCCACTAATCCTCATCGCTGTCCTGAGCCTGATTTTCATACTTCTTATAGGAATCCCGATCTGGGAATAAATTTCTTCTTAGCAGTTTATTCAAGTTTTGAACCTCTCAAATAAATACAATTACATCACCAACTCCTATTTAGAGTTAATCTTTGTCTTCTCTTCCATTTGAATTATAACTTGAGGACATTCTCGAACAAGAAAAATATGAAAGATCAACAAAATGGAAGTTACACTCTATTTCTGTCTCTAGTTCCCTGTCTCTTTTTTCGTCAGATTGGAAGCAACACTTAAACATTACTCTTTCAAATTTTTTTACAAGAAATGAACTTTATTAAACAAAGTCAAGGTTACAAAATACAATAATCCCAAAAAGGGAATAGGCTCCTTAGCACACAACTAAAATAAAAAAGGAGCCACATGAGCCTCTATCAGCATAACACCCATGTTAATGCAGATGTAAGCCAGAAAAGTAGCAAACTCTATACAACAGAAACACAAACTCTACAGAACTGAGAAGATCATTGTCTAACAATGGATATACTTCAGGGAGCAGTCAATAACCTTCTTTAAGTATGTTGGCTTTAACTACCAGAAATACTTCTATATCAGCTTTCCATAAACGAATAGCTATAAGAGGATCATAACGGACACCCTTAAAGATGAAACCATTCTAAGTTAGCCAAATTCTCCATAAACCATATGCCAGTGCACGAACAATATCAATGAAATGAGGATGAGTCACAAACCTCCAGATCAAGTTCCTCCAAATAGATCTGCATGATAGACTTTGAAAACTTCCCAAATCTAGCTGAAAATCACACGCAAACCAGAAAGCTTTCACAGAAGAATAACGAAACAATAGGTGAGAAGATGTTTCATCAGCCTGTGCACAAAGAGGGCATGAAGGATCCCCAACATCAACTCTGCATCTAAGGAGTGTTGCTCTAGTAGGCAAAAACTCATTCAGGACCCTCTACAAAAAGAACTTAATCTTTGGAGCAACATCCATTCTCCATATGCCCTGCCAAATCCTAGAACCATAAGAGGAATAAATGGTGGTTGAAGAACTTGATGTTCATCGTTGTTTCAACCAAAGAGCAATCTTATAACATGAGGATACCGTATACTAACCATTTGGATTGAACATCCACCACCAACCATCAGAAGATTGCCCTGAGAAAAGAAGAATATTGAGGATAAAAGCAGATTTCTCTTATTGAAGCTTTCATTAATGGTTACTCGATTCCAAGTATGGTTCAGGGGAGAGATAGGATCTGCAACACAACCAAGCGAAATCACTTGAGAAGATCTTGGAAGAAAAACACCAATCCTAGGGAGCCAAGGGTCCAACCACACATTAATCGATCTGCATTCCCTAATTTTCCACATAAAGCCCTCACATAATAGGAGTTTTCCCCACAGTAGATTGTGCCACGCCCATGAACCTATCACGGCCCTTTTAGCCTGCAGGTAACCACCTCGTAAGAAATACTTATTCATTAACACTTTACACAATAAACTTGAGGGGTTAGCGAAAAGATACCAGCAATTAGTAGCTAACAAAGCCTGATTAAAACCTTCAAAATCTTTAAAACAAGTACCTCCACAAGATTTAGCTTTAGTTAAGTACTCCCACAAAGAACAATGAAGTCTACATTTGCTAGCCGAGGTGCCCCACCAAAATTGGTTCAAACACTGATACAAATCTTTACATGTAGATACTGGTAATTTAAAACAATGCATGGAATAAATCGGTAAAGCATAAGCCACAGCATTTATGAGAGTTTCATTGCCGACTGGAGAAAGCATTTGTTCAGCCCACCTATTGATCCTAGTATCAAGATTCCTTCGTAATTCATAAAAAAATATCATATTTGATCACTTAAAATCGGAAGTTAATCCTAAGTATTTTCCAAACCCACCACAATGAGAAATATCTAACATGGCAGCATAAAAAAATTGGCCAGGTAAAGGGATATTAGGAGAAAAATAGACCAAACTTTTTTTAAAATTTACCAATTGATAACATTTATCTCATGCTAGTTAGCTTGATAAAAAGAATTACATCATCCACGAAAAAAAGGTGTGAAATAGATGGATTCAATCGCCTCGGGGAAAACCCATAGAGTTTGTTAGCCTCAGGTGCCACCAAAAGGTATCTGGATAGAACATCAACACAGAAAATAAATAGATACGGCGACAATGGATCACCCTATGAGAGACCCCGAGTAGGGTAAAAAGGATTTATGAGTTCACCATTCATAATTATGGAATAAGAGACTATCCTTACATAATCAAGGATCTATTTCAGCCACCGGGGATGAAAATCCAATACCAAAACAACTTTCAATAAAAGTTCATTCCAATCGATCATAAGCCTTGGCCATATCTAATTTTATAATCATATTCCTCACCCTACTTCAGGACCTTTGGCGAACAGAATGAAGCACCTCATGCACTATAATAATATTGTCTTGAATACGTTTACCTGCTATAAAAGCACCCTGGTATGAAGATATCAACTCAGATAGAAGTGGTTTCAGCCTATTACAAAGAACTTTAGAGATAACTTTGTATAATGCATTGCATGATGAGATTGGTCGATAATCTTCGAAAGACCGTAGTGTAGCACATTTAGGGATAATGGTAATATGTGTTGAATTAAGACTTATGGGAAGCTTACCAGAGCTGTAAAAAAATCTTACACCAATGCTTCAAAGTCCTTAGCCACTAATCTTCAATGATTTGAAAAAAAAAATCCAGCGTTGAAACCATCCGGTCCAAAGGCTTTGGAGGTTGTCATTTGAAACAAAGCTGTTTTAATTTCTGAACCCTGAAACGGAGCAACTAGACTTTCATTCTAGTTGGGTGACACTTGAGCAGTTAACACTGCCACATCCCTTTCCACCTCCCAAGGTTATTGGGAAGAATATAAACGATGAAAATACTACTGAGCTAACCTCTTTATGTCTTTCTGTTTAATGCATCAGCCTTCTCGATCATCCACTAACCCCAAAATATGAAGCCTCTACTTTTCTGTTTAAATTTAGCATGAAAGAAAGCCATATTACGGTCTCCCAATTTCGACCAATCCATGTGAGCCTTGTCTTTCCAATACTTCTCTTTTGCAATGATTGTTCGTTCAAGATCGTTCTCCATCTCCTTCACCCGAGCTTGGTCCCAGCTATGTGTAGCATACAAAGCCTGGAGTTGAAGAGTAAATTTTTTATCCAAGTTTGAAAGTTACGTTGATTTGTTCTTCTCCATTTGGATAAGATTAGCCCTCATTCATGCTAATTTATCGAGCATAAGCTCCTCTGGTTAATGAAACTCATTGTTAGTCCAAGATTGCACAATAACCTGTCGGCAACTCTGTATAATCCGAGTAGCCCGATAAGAAGGCTTTGTATCTAAAAGCAAAGTAGAATGGTCTAACCCAGGCAAATGGATATGGTCAACAACAACTTTATCATATTTTAATAAACAACAATAAGAACACAACGCATGATCCAACCTATAACATATAAGATCAACTTCCCGCCGATTACTCCATGTAAATGGTGAGCCAATGAAACTTAAATCCTAAAGTTTATAAGAATGAATTAAATTGAAGACCCGTACCATCTCCAAACCCAACGGAATTGCCCCTCTCCTTCTCCCGTGTATGTAGAATCTCATTAAAATCTCCAGCTATGAGAATGGGCACCGTCGACGATAAAACTTTATCGATTAGAATATGAAACTGAATTCTCCTTTCCCTTAACTCTTGACAGCTATAGATACCGATGAAGTACCAACTCTCATTTGATAACTTATCAAAAATCTTTGCTTCTACCATGAAATACACATACAAGACAACTCGCACCATCAAATGATTCCTCCACATCAGACATAAACCTCTGCGAGTGTTAATTGGATCCACAAAAACACTATAGGGATAATTCAACCGACGTTTCAGCTTTTCCATTGTTGCGATCCTATTTTTGGTTTCTTAGAGAAATATAATGTCAAGAGAACACTGCCTCACATTATCATGCAGGCTATGAACTGTCAGCAGTCTCCCCACTCCTTCACAATTCCAGCATAATATTTTCATGGTTGTAGTGGAGACATGTTCAGGTCGGTCTCCTCTACCTCTTTCTCAGTAAAACTACCTTCACAAACTCTTTTGCTTGATGCAATTGCATTAACATGACTGTTACTAACATCGGCCAGCATAGTCACTTCAAAAGCCTCATTGCTTAATTGCTTCCTTATTCTAGCTTTACTCATCTGACCTTTGAATGATATCCCCAACTTATCTGACCGAGACGAGACTTTTCTATCTTTTTTAGTTTTTGCAGTTGGTTGAAGTAGATGGGGGGAGTAAAAAACTGGCATGTCCGCATTAGTACATGTTGGAGGATGTATATTGACCTCAGAAGCCATGTTGGAATATGGCACAATTTGTAATTGCGAAAAAGGGTGCTTGAGAGAAATCTATGACCATTGGGTTCAGGGACACCTCCTTATTACCAGATCTGATATCTGAAGAAGTTGATTCAGAATAGTCCTCTATGTCTTCTCCCGCTGAAAGATAAAATCTGTTAGATTTACTAACTCCCCATTTGCCCCCAGTCTCTAAATGTTGACGAGTTCTACCCGAAAAATCCTTTAACTGCTCACCATATCAAAACACCAAGAGTTTCCTTTGTTGCTGATCAGTTTATAACTGTGAGCAAGTTTGATCGTCATGGCCTATTCAGGCACAATATGCACATACAGTGGGTGAACGTTCATACTTAAAAAAGACCTAGGTGTGAGTGCACATGTTTTGAATGAGGATGCCACGAAGCAATGACTGAGATATATCAAACTCAACTCTGATCCAAAGATATTTGCATTGTTCTATTCCATGCATCCGACCTTCTTTATCAACTCGAATAACAGTTCCCATCGATGCACAAAGCCTACTGACCATATTCTCTCCTTTAAAATCCAGTGGTAAATCATGAATTTGGACCCAAAATCAACAACAATTGATCTGCAACTTGAGGTTATTAATACTCCAAAGCTGATTCACTACCAACCAAGGTCTTACACTCATAAACAAAAGACAAATCCTATTGGGTGCTAAAAATAACTTGAAATAGGTTATTCCTGACTTCAACAAACCGTAGTTGATTCTTGATATTCCATGCAGAACACAAACCATCTTTGAGAGCCACACGACTAAATTTCCTTTGAGTAATTAAAGAACCCAAGAAAAGGAGCTCACAATTCGCGATTTCCCTAAGCTTCAAATCATCACTAACCTAGAAAATCATTTTTTCCTGCGCAAAAAGTTGAAATTTCTGGATAAGATCATTAAGTTCCTCAATATCAGGTTCATTGAACGACGACGAGTTGGAACCATCATCGTCTCCATGTCTGGAATGCATATGGTCCAATAGATCTATTAAGAAACACCAAGAAATAACCCCAGTATAAAATACAGAAGTAGAAAAAACAACGAGGTCTGCACACATGAAAGGAAAAACCACACCAACAAAAAAATGCACTTCAATCTCTATCTCTCTCTCTCTCTCTCAAAGAAACAAAGTTTTACAGGTACAAAGCTATGCAATTGGCTGCTGGGGACCATGGTGGAGAAGGTTTGGCCAACTGGAGAAGGATCTCTGGTAAAACCCACTCGGTCCTAAGCGGTGCTTTTTTGTTTTTACACTCTTTCAATTATGAAAATAATTTCTTGCCTAATTATACACGTGAACTCTCTAACTATTAGACAATTTTTGAAGCATAACACATCACTACCACTTCTAAATGGGGTTTAGGGGTGAGAAACAAATTTAGACACATTTATCTAGTCAAATTAATTAAATTTCAAAAATAGCCTACAACTTATTTAATGTAAAATCATTTAAATATATTTGTTGTTGATTAACTTATTAATTTAATTAAATATATTTATTATCATATATATTAAAACTATTGTCTTAATGTATTTAATATGAGATAAACTTAAAATGAGGTAAATGAACAGCCATATGCCTTAAATAGAATTAAACAGATAATATTTATTACCAAAATATAAAGATGAATAAAAGAACATCACTATCACCACTACTTCTAAATGAGGGTTAGGGGGGAGAAACATTTTTAGACACGCTTTGTCCAACCAAATTAATTAAGTTCCAAAAATACCCTACAACTTTTTTAAGGTAAAATCATTTAAAAATATTTGTTGTAGATTAACTTATTAATTTAATTAAATATATTTATTATTTCATATATTAAATTTATTGTCTTAATGTATTTAATAGGCGATAAACTTAAAATGAGAGAAATGAATAGCCATATTCCTTAAAAAGAATTAAAAAATAATATTTATTACCCAAATATAAAGATGAATAAAAGAACATCACGGTATATAATATAAAGATGAATAAAAGTTATATAGCACTAATTTTATTAAATTAATTTAGTTTTTAAACGAACTGATTGTAATAATTAACATATTTTCAAACAAAATTTTACATTAACATTGTATGGTGTATAAAAAATGATATAAGAAAACTAATGTAATAGACTATTATATATATATATACTCAGACAAAATATTTGAAGTTACGAATTATACAAAGTTCATGTGCTAAAATATTAGTTAGATATACTACAACTTAAATTTTTTATAAAGTGATAGATTCAAATGAGTATTATAATCAGACATTTGAACAACAAAAATTATATTATATCACTAAAGTGTAATTTATTCTATAAAAAATTTAGTGGTCATCATAAAAGTCTTATATTTGTAATAAAATCGAGGTGATAGTGATATTGAAAAGCATGAATAATAGAGAAATAGGAATAGTAAAAGAGACTTTAATGACAAAATGGAAGAGTTACATGTAAATGTGAAAAGAATATAAGAAGTGAAAACTCACACAAAGTTATTGAAAGAGTATATAAATTAACTATACAAGTAAGAACCTTAATTTGTTTTACTCATAATTATGTGCATTATTAAATTAATTCTTTAACTTTAAGAGTACTTATAAATATTACTTAAAGTTTCATTATCTCTAACTCATTCATACACGTGATCTCTTAGACATTTTTATGTCTCACCAATTAATTTGTTATATTTTCATTTTCTATTTTTATTCTAAATTTTTCTTAACCAGAGAGATGCGTTAGTTTTGTAGACGTGTTATTTTTATAGAGTAATTTATGCTCAATTATTTGTATATGTCCATTTAGCTAGATAACATTTGATAAGCGACATTTGTAAATGATGGTTATATTATATTTACTGAATACCAATGAAAAATGAATTGTCACAAACACTGATTAGGAACAACCCAAAATTATTTAAAAATTATTCATTCAATGTAATGTCATGTGATGTTATTTCTCTTTGCTTTAGAGTTTGAAAACTAAAGAAAATTATGTTGTTTCATATCACGTCCAACGCACATTTTTCATATCTAGTGATTTAAAAAAATGTTATTTATGAGAAATAACAAAAGAAAAGGCAGTATGAGTTTCATCCTTTCCAATGTTTTATACTATACAAAGTAGGTTTATACATTATAAGTTTTTTATGCAAAAACTTTTGTAACACTATGGAAATCGTAGTGATTGTTACTGCTATCTAAAGAAGGAGAGACCGAGATATGAGTATGAGCAGCAGAAAGAAGGAGGGAGATCATGAAAGTACAAATCGATGATTTCAATAGAAGGGTAATTCATAATAACTAGTTAATATACACTTATGATACATGTTTAGTTAAATATATTTTTTAGCTATGATTATTACATATAATCATGTTAATTTTATATAAATAAAAAATATATTTAGCATTCGTATGGGTGTTTCCCAATCACCAATAATGTAACGACACGTGTTCAGTCACGCTGAGAAACTCGCAACGGGGAATCACTAAAGGAAAAGGACCGACCTCATCTAGTCGGATACTATGAAGCTCGGGTTGCACAGACTTGAGTATATGTAAGAGCAGGAATAAGGTGCACAAAGAGAGCTCGGATATCCACGAGCACGAGGCCATCATTACTCATCGTAAGTAGCACCTAACATGTCCAATCGCCATGACAGAACTTCAGATCAATTTCTGAAATGTCACATCAAAAGTACATCAATCATTAATGCCATATCTGATGAAGGACGGTCAAGACATGTTTTGTGCCCCCTGAAGTTTCTCTAACATACCTCCAAGAGGATTCTTCAACATGATTCCTACGACCCCGAGGAACGGGTACAAATACTTCCCCTAATCAACTGAATGGGTATTTCTTCTCTCCCTTACAAAAACTATGTCAAAATATCGATAAATGACTGATTTAGGCATCGAAGGCCTTTAGGCGAGGTAACCACCCTGGTTCTTTATCTTTAGGGTTACTTGTATGTGTTTTACAATCATTGAGGCCATGAGGAGCTACTGTTAAAAGATTAGTACGCTCACCATAAATAGGAAAGAACTCACATAACATCACTCCGGCAAACTCCCCCGGGTAGGAGGACCCTCATACCTGTATTGTGGCAGTTTTGGGCTAAAACAATTAGCACCGTCCATGGGGATGATTGTAAAGTCGTCTTTGCCTCTCCCATAAGGAGAAAATGGGTCTGATATCCTACGCCGATGAATTCCAGGATGAAAGGGAAGATTCACCCTTCCCCCTGTTGGAAAAGGAGCTCACTACCATCCTCATGACTACCCAACAAAGGAGGAATGACATGGTGGTTGTAACCTCTGATACAACCCAGAAAAAGAGGAAAGGCGTACCAGTTACGGCTCAAGTCATGACGGTCCCTTGCATGGAGATGATCGCCCCTTAAGGAAGTCGGGGCCACACCGAAACCCGATTTCAGAAAGTCGAGTGACCCTTGTAAGATTCTGGTTGGGGTCTTCCCTAGAAGATGAAGATGGAGAATAAAGTTGTCAAGTAGCAAACAAAGGTCAAGTCCCCTAAAGTCCCTCCGGGGGTAATATATGAGTAACAACGGAAGGTGGAGGAAAATATCGATGGACCACCCTCCGTTCGATTTTTTGGCGCCCTTTTTTAGCCACCAACAATTTTGTAAAACTCTGACACAAGAGAAAAAAGACCGTGTTACACGGGTAAACGGGCCTGGGAACATCCCCAGTTAAATATACAGAGCCCTACACCAACCCCCACCACGGGTGTAATGCGAATCTAGGCTAACCAGCTCCAAGCTCTTGCGTCCCACCTTAAAGAAAATGGAGGGATGATAATCCCTGCCAAAATTGGTATACAGGCCTGTAGGACAAGCCTAATTTGGCACCTCGATTAAGAAAAGGGGATTGCAAGATTTTTTACACCAGCCTCTAAGGGGACCAGACTCTTGACACTAGGGGCATGCCTACATACCCCCCCCCCCCCCCNCCCCCCCCCGACGACTCCAAACGAGGCAAACAAGTCAACAAATAGGAAGGATCCAGTGAATGGTCAACTGCTTGGAAGACTGTCCAAAGAAGGACTCCCTAAGACTAGGGTGATCAAGCTTTCTCTAAACAGATGGAGAGGAAGGATCAGGACAAACCTATACCTCTTCGCGAGCAGAATGTGGAGCTCGAGAGGTCCTGCCATCGATGCAAAGATGCACCCCGGAAGGAAGAATGTACCAAGCCCAGCAAGGGATGGAACGACTACTCGGGAAAAGAGGGGTCCAACTTCCTTCAAAAGCATACTGCAACACACGCACACTAGATTACGAAGCTATTCAGATTCAGAAGCACCAAGACCTTATGAATTTAATAAATACACATAAATTGTATAGGATTTATTCTGGGAACATGTTCCATTGTTATAACGCTTAACGTCTAAGAGCAACAAACAACAAGGATTATACACTCGACCACATTTATTGAATAAAAGGAGGCAAATAATTCTTCCACGACAAGCGACGAAGGTAAAAAAAAGTGATGACTAGTGAGGTGCTCTATCCCACCAGTTGAGATTAAACAAAAAATGATGAATGGTGAGGTGTTCTAGCCCACCAGTCACGATTAAACAAATAGTGATGACGGGTGAGGTGCTCTGGCCCACTAGTCGAGATTAAACAAAAAATGATGCTTGCTGATGTGTTCTAACTCACTAGCCATGATTAAAAAAAGTGATGACTGGTGAGGTGCTCTAGCCCACCAGTCAAAATTAAACAAGAAGAAATATCTTCTAAGCACTCACTCTCATAGACGGGATCAAACATCTAGCCAGAGCAGACACACCTAGCTAGATATCAACAAGTGATGTCTATTGAGCACTCACAATCAGAAACAGGTACAATGATCTATCCAGAGCAGACACGCCTGACTAGATATCGACAAGTGATGTCTGCTGAGCACTTGCGCTTGTAGATAGGATCAATGATCTAGCAAGAGCAGGCACACATGGTTAGATATCGACAAGTGATGTCTACCAAGTATTCATGCTCGCAGACAAAATCAAGGATCTAGCCATAGCTAACACGTTTGGCTAGATATCGATAAATGATGTATGTCGAACACTCATGCTCGCAGACGAGATCAAAGATTTTGCTAGAGCAAACATGCCTGGCTAGATATCGACAAATGATATCTTTCGAGCACTCATGCTCATAGACGAGATCAAGGATCTAGCCAGAACAGACACGCCTAGCCAAATATCGACAAGTAATGTCTGTTGAGCACTCATTCGCTGACGAGATCAAAGATCTAGCTAGAATAGACACGCCTGACTAGTGATCGACAAGTGATATCTCTTGAGCACTCATGCTCGCAGATGGGATCAATGATCTAGTCAAAGCAAACACTCCTAGCTTGATATCGACAAATGATGTCCATCGAGCACCTCGACTTATAGATAGAGTCAATGGTCTAGCCAAGGCAGACGTGCCTGACTAGACAACCAGGAAAGTAATAATTGTTGGGCACTCACGCCCATCCAACAGAGTTAAGGAAAAATAAAGGTAACCTCAACACCGAGAATAAGGTCCTCTGATGAGCACTTTAGCTCAAGGATTTATCCAAAATAAGGACACATGGATAGGTAACGAAGGGACGACCCCTTGCCAAAAAATTGAGGAAATTCAATCTGCTTTGCCAGCTCCAGAAAAAGCTCAGCTAGAAGGAAACATACTCAACTAAATGACAAAGGGCAAGCCCCCCAATGTAAACGGAAGGTTTATCCGACCAAACCTCCAGGATAAGAGCACGAAAGGCCTCTTAAAGGCCGTGAAAGGTCTTTAGGACCCTAACCTATAGAGGGGGAAAACTCGTTGGACGAATCAAGTCCACAAAAAAGGGTCTAGTCTCTTAGAAGCCCACTCCAGCTTAGCGTCATAAATAATTCTGCGGCTCGGGCCAATAAAGATCGTACGATGCAACGATCGACTAAGGAAAATAAACTCTACCTACTAGAGGTATGTTCGTGACAAGAAATAGGCAAAAACAGAGATAAATAAAGGAGCCAAAGGTAAAGGAGATATATTTTCATTAATAAATAGAGGATTATAAGTACAAGTAAAGAAACAAAAATTTTCTTGGTTAAGGGAGCGAGCCACTCCTAGGCTAACTTAAAAGTAAAGGACCCACACACGTCGGGACCAGTGATTGCATGATCTCCAAGACTTATGTATTCCTCTGAGGCCTTCAGGTGCTCTGCCCTTGAGGACAACGCCAATACGAGATAGAAGTGGCTTCAAATCACGGGCAACAACCACTTTCTAAGCTAAGGAAAAAAAAAACCTTCAACTTCTCCACAAGGTGAACAAGGAAGGGGGACACTACCCCATGGTTCAAGACATTCTCGATGGACATGATTACAAGGGCTACCTTACTCACTTTTAAAACATGCTGCGATAAGCGGCTGGGAGTCCGAAAGAACCTAGGTGATAGAAGATGGGAGTGGGTCGCAGCCAGTAAAGTTGCTTCATTACGGATCGGGGATTAAGGCTACCTACCAGATTACTGACCCATGTTAGGAGTACAATCTTTTTATCCAGGGGTGAGTAGTCAACACGGACAAAGGATTCGCCGAACTGACTTATCGATGATAGGAAAATTATCGTGAATGGAACATCGACGGCTTTAAGACACAACATTTAAAAGATGACAGAAAGGGAAACGACAATCACAAGAAAGGAGAAGGATCTTGAAGGGAAATCTCCAAAGTGGAAGAAACCCCAGAAAAGGGGGAAGATTACTGTTCTTTGGAGGAGAAGAGCCAATGGCAAGAACGATGATTGACAAGAGTTTTGACTCTATGAAGGAGGCGAGGATGAAGGAAATGAGAATGAAGCTGATTATTTATAGGCATAGAGAGAGGAAATAACCCGCTTAATGGGTATTAAAGAGGGTCATAATGGCGACCGTTAAGGCTACAATCAATGGGCAAACGTCGAAAGATCAAACATCATCCAATTAACTCAATGATGGAATGACACGTCAGGAATAAAGTGACACATCATCATGTCATGATTCACCATTAACGGCCCTCACCTTCCTTTACCCACACTAATGTGCCACTAATGCTTCCCCTCTCGAGAGGGTAGTGGTCCCCAAAACATAGGAAAGGGAAAGCGACGCACGCGATGAAAATGACCAAGTAATTAATTCCACTCAGTGTAACCTCTTATGATGAGTATACTTCGAGCACAAATGTAAAGTACTCAGGATCAGCCCTTAGTTTATCACCGTACTGAGGAAGCTCGGACTCAGAGCTCGGACGATGAACTTTTCGGACCTGGATGAATAAAGCCCAAGAGTCTTCAACTAGGGCAACTGTTATGAGTGTTCCCAACCACAAGTAACGCAACGATGATGTTGGTTATTGTGGTGCGTGCGCGGTGGGAGCATGTGACTCGAGGCCATTTAAAAATTAAACTTTAATAAATAGTGAATATTTTAATAAAACAAAACTTGCGCAACGCCACGATAACCAAATAAAAAACTTTTTATTGAAAACTATTTTTCACTCAATCGGGTCCATTATATATTTATACATTAAATCTACAACATGCAAGGGTCAGAATCATATACCTCTTGTAGTGTATATCAAGCATCCTTGCAAAGCCAATCGATCATCTGTCTCACAAAACCATTCCAACGATTAGTAGACTCTGAGATCCACACAAAGATCTTCCAAGTCAATCATCAACGCACTAGACCGTGTGTGGGCACATATAATATTACAATACATTTTTTTCCTCTCTAGGTGTACTCAATACATGAGATCTAAAGGTTTATTGAGAAGGAATTTAGTGAGACGATTTTATAAAATAACGCGATGATTATTTTTTCAGAGTTTTGATTAACTATTAATTATAGAGAAAAATCACTCTGACACCAACTGTGTTCTCAATTCGATTTTTTTATAAACTGATTCATCAGCTGAGGCCATTAGAATAATATTAGTATATTTTCTAGATAATGGCGTATCAGATTTTTTAGGAGTATACTAAAATAATATTTAATTATAAAATTACCAATTGTAGTGGGACCCACAGTAACTGTGCCGCAACTACAATGTCACACGGTACTACAGTGTATCGTGACGTAGCACAGTGCCTCACGGCACCACTATAGTGTCGTGCGACACTCTAGTGTGGCACCCCGACTATTGTAGCGTCACGTGGCACTACAGTAGTCCATGCCAATCTCTGATACCCAATCAGTGACTGACATGTGGCAAATACTGTGGCTTAAATATTTATTTTAATCAGACAAATATTGAGATATCAGTTAATTCAAAAATAACATATCTGGTTATCCTATCAACTAACTTATCTGTTATTTCATAAATAATAAATTTATTTGATTCAAATTATTATCTAGTTATAATTTAATTATATAATTTCACAAATTACTCACTTATCGATAATTAAAAAAATAATCGATAATTATTTATGTGTGTGTGTGTGTCTATATATATATATATAATTCAATCAATTGATTATACATAATTATCTCATAATTATGTACTTACCCCAGAATAATTTTTTTTTGCAAGTCAGTTCTTTTCTCATGTCCTGAAATATTCACACTCTAGACTGTGTAGTGCATAGGTGACTTGGAGACCATTGACCTATAATCCTAAGTTCCAATAAACCATATTATTAATTAAACTCTTTAATTAAATAATCTTATTTATTAATTCCATTATTTATCCACTTTAAATATAGAATTGAACACTCTTAATGATTATAAAATATATTTACAGAGTTTTTCATGTAGTCCACTGATATAATCATTTCATATAGTTCTGGCCTCCAATTATTGGATTCATAAGGTGCAGAAAGAGAGCTCGGATAACCACGAGCACGAGGCCATCATTACTCACCGTAAGTAGCATCCAACAGGTCCAATCACCATGACAGAACGTTAAATCAATCTCTGAAATGTCACCTCAAAAGCACACAAATCATTAATATCCCTATCCAATCAAGGACGGTCAATACATGCTTTGTACCCCCTGAAGTTTCTCTAATACGCCTCAAAGAAGCTTCTTCAACAAGCTACCTATGACCCAAGGGACGAGGTACAAATACTTCCCCTAATCGACTGAAGAGGTATGTCTTCTTCCCGTAAAAAAACTATGCCAAAATATCGACAAATGACTCACTTAAGCATCGGAGGCCCTTAGGCGGGGCAACCACCCCGGTTCATCATCTTTAGGGTTCGTTGTCTTGGTTTTACAGACGTTGAGGCCGTGAGAAGCTCCAGTCAGAAGGAAGAGTACGCTTACCATAAAGAGGAAATAACTCTCACAACGTCACTTCGACAAACTCACTCGGGTAGGAGGACCCACACACATATATTGTGGTAGTTTTGAGCTAAAACAAGCATCATATTATTTATTTTAAATTTTTATAAATAAAATTAAGACAATGTTATATTGTTATTTTTTTTTTGCTTATATTTTATTATTATTATTACTATTCAGCCACATTGTATGACATCAGATATGTTTTCATAAGAAAAAACAAAAGAAAAAAGTGTACATAGTAGATCTGTACTCTAAAAAATTAATACGAAACATGACGCAATTAAGATTAAGTTATTCACTTCATGTTTAATTTTAAACTCGATCTTCTTTTGTTGCATTGTAAATTTAATAAATTGTTCATAAACTTTGTGTAACTATATTTATGTAACATTCTAATTATACTAACAAATTAAGCTTAGTACAACTAAAGTTTCTAAAAATGTGTTTAACTTGAATTATATTTTAGATTATATTTTTTAAATTTTATAAATGTAACCCGCTTTTCCTCTAAATTATAATAAATTAGTGGTAAGTTATTATTTTCTCTATAACTTCTTAAATTACTTGGTACAATTCATTCAATATTGTCAAATAAAATTAACTTAAAAACCATTTATTTTTTTGAAATTCATTTAAAAGGTTTATCTTTAACTAATTAATTAATATATTAAACGTAGGATGAGAAGGAGAATAATTTTTAGACCATTTTGTCGACTCCTTATTTTACAATTTCAAAATTGCCTATTGAATATATTCATGGCGCATCATTAATGGTTAATTTTCTTCTTTTCTTATTAATCCTAATGATGTATCTCCACTACTACAAAAGTGGGCTACAATGAAAATATCCTATTTAATTTAATGGCACCTTTGTAAAACATGTCAAAGAAAAAATGTGTTGGATGGGGTAATATGGATAATATGACAAGTTTTAAATAAGTTGTTATCAATGTTTTACCTACTATGACAACTATTATTTGTGTTGTCATCTAATTTCACTTTATTTACAAAAAATCCCATCTCATTTAACCCAATTAAACCCTAATTTCATTTATTTCACTCCAATTTGCCTTTCCCAAAGTTCAGCCTCTACATCTATCACTTTCAAATGCACGAACATTCTAGACTCTCTCTCTCTTTCTGAGCTCCTGTTCGTAGGCTCTCATCTCCCTAGCGCCAACACTCTGAGCTCATGTTCATAAGCTGTGCTGGGCAATTAGGCCATGGGAAAATGGAGGAGCTGGTTTCACGGTTTGGTGAAACGCAATGATGGGGTGTCAACGTGAAGGAGAGGGGTTTTGATAGTGCTTATCTGCATCTGGGTGAGATTAGGCCATTTTAACACTTTCATTCATTTTTTATATTGGAGATAGAGAGGAAATCGAGTATCAGAGAACCTAGGGTTTGTTCTCTCTTGCCTCTCTTCTCTTCTTACCATCTCTCTCTATCTCAAATTCGTGATCTCCCAAACTCACACACACTCTCTCTCTTATTCTAAAAAATTCTTGGTGTTGAGATCGCCGTACATGTGACTTTCGCAGGGTTGGAGCTCGTGCTTTTCTAGCTACATTTTCTGACTAGGTGAAGCTGACGAGGGTTTGCGTTTATGATTCCGAACATGTTTTGCATTCGTGTATTTGATTTCAAGCTAGATTTGTGTCATTGGAGCAGGGTTCAAGAGCTGTTCAGTTTATGTGTTCTCTGTCTATGAGCTAGGGTTATTGCTTTGGTAATTTATGTGGTTTTAGTCTAAAATTGGTGTGTTTTTTTGGGTTGATACTCTCTGCAAAAGTTAGTCCCACGTGATTTTGACATTTATGTGTTCTCTACCCTCGAGCTCAGTTTAGCCAAGCACACAAGAAAAAGAAAAGACTCATTCGACATGATTTATGCTTCTTACATGTGCTAGAATTCCAATTTCTTCTTCTTTGTCTTTGTTTTAATTGGGGAAGCTGGAGGAGATCAATCATCAGGAACGCACTTTCATGTCCATTTTTTTCCATTAATTGTAATTTGTGTAATTCTGAATTATCAATGTTGGGAAACTTAGAAACTCATGTGTCAGTGTTACAACAAGTAGATTTCTCTCTTTTCTTCTCATTTGTCAACATTTATGGCAGTACTACGCTATGACTGGGCTTAGTACATGTTTGATTATACAGAACCAAGACTCCACTCCACTACTGAGTATCTTCTTAATTGCAAGATTAGAATCTTTTCCCGTCATATGCGGCAACAACCTTTCGGTTGTTAGGTTAGAAACCACTAAAGTGTGTTTTTAGTCATTTATTTTTTACCCTTTTATATTGGAGTTCTTTTTACTGGTTTAAGACTTGTGAAGAGTTCATTGTTTGACAATTACAGATGCTTCTTGAACCTCTCAACTGTCTAAAGCAAGTTGATGCATGTCTTAATTTGACACAAGGAATTCTCGAGGGGTAGGTATGTAATGTATTTTTGATGATGTGGTGAAGTATGAATTACTATATTGCTCGCAAAATTTAACGTGGAAAGGCTTGATGCTCGTCTTTCTTGATATTGTAGTAGATAGTTGGATAAGAGCTGTGGTTCTTCCAGGAACGGATTCTATTTTTTTGACATTTGCACTCGAGAGATTCCTAGGATTCTTTCAAAAATTGTCTCCAAAAAATCACCAAAAAGAGAAATTCGACATAATAGTATATGATGGTATTAGCACAGAGGAAATAATAAGGATGATTGGAGTAGCCAACAAAGCAAGGGTTGGGTCTCTCTCTCTCAAGTTAAAATATAAATTCCACAAGTAGGTTGTACCTAAAATATATGCAGAATATGGCTGAGAAGACTGATCTTGGGAGATTAGCCAGCCCTTCTCTCCTGAGACTTATAGATGAAGCCATGAGTGTGAGCAACAACTCTGATCTAAATGGGAGAATGAGTGCAGAAATTTAGAACAATCTAGAAAAAATGTTGGAGGTAAGCATAATCCTTGCTTCTTGCATACGCGGTTTTTAAGTATAGCCCATAAATCATGCATTATTTATTCCTTCGTCTTTCCCAAGGCTATATATTTATATTACATATATGAGGACTAAGAACTAGTAATTTTTTAGTCTGATTATGTGATGTGTTAATTTTCTTGTAGAAACATGGTGAAGAAGTACTTGTCAGCAGAGTTCACAAGAAACACATAATAAAGGTTGGAACCTAAAAGGGCAGCATAAGTAATAGGTGATGCTCATGTTGCACGCAGTAGTGATACTATCACGAATATTATGGAGAATTTTTACAAGTAATCGGTTTGGATTCTCAGCTTGTATAATATTGTGAATGCATATACATATTGGATCTTATGTTGTTAGCTTTGAAGCTCTAAAGTTTGTTAGATTCTGAGTTATATTCAGATGTGGTGCTCCCTTAGTTTATAGTTTTTGCTTCGCACAGCAAACAATTATCTTCAAATATGGTAAGTATTTGAACTATTATTTTCAAATTACATGCTTAGTTTATGATTAGATCTTCTGTTTCATATCTACTCTAAATGAACTTGAATTAAACCTTCTTTTGGGGTAATTTTTTGTTCTGCTCTCTTTGATTTATATGCCAAAGTCTTCATTTTCAAATTACATGCCAAAGTCTTGATTTTGTTATCTGCTTTAAATGAACTTGAATTAGCCGTAAAATCTTGATTTGGTTTATAGTTTTTAGTGGACACATGCGGATTTACAGAATTCTTAAGTGTTTTTCTATGTCTATTATCTATCTAGAAACATCTCATTGTGATTAAATTTAAAAATTTGTCATGGAAATGCATTTTTTCCCTTTTCATGATAGTTTTTTACAAATAATTTGGACATTAGATAACGGAGACTCCGTGTCATGTAAATACTTTTGGGGGCACCTATGATGATGGGGATTCCCGTCATCTAATAGCTTTTGGCGGAACTTATGGTGACGGGGTTTCTTGTCATCTAATTGATTTTTGCGGTACCTTATTATGACAATTTTTGTTGAAAAAGAGTAAAAATGATAACCTGATAGATGACAGGCGGTCAACCGTCATTATAGGGTTATAATGACGGATTTTCACCATCGTCTAAGGCCAAAATTGTAGTAGTGCTCTTGAGTGAACTTTTCATTTTTTTATCGTTTCTAATTTAAAATTTATATTTAGACATGAGAACATATTAAGTTATTTCATCATTAAGAGATATCTTAGAAAAATTCAACCAATTAATAAAAGAATAAAATATATCTTAGTTCATTTACCACATAGATTTCAAATAATTAATATACTAAAAAAATCAAACTAAAAAAATGTATAGAGGTTGTTCTTCTAGTATAATTAACTCAATTAGAAAGATTTTGGTGTGTATGACTTATGAAAAATATGAAAGTTACAATTGTAGTTTTCTAATCTATCCGCTAATAAATGTGTTTTATTCAACGTGTTTTTATATGAACAATTAATGTATAAGTAATAATTGAAATAATAAACCCGTACACATCATGTGCACAGTACGTGTAGTTTAATTAGTATATTAAAAGGGGAAGTAAGGGAGAAATTATTTTGGACACTCATGTCCGCATGTTTTTCTTCTAAATCCTAAAATGCCCCTAGAAGTACACTTGTCGCATTCCTATTCGTTGCTACCATTGTTTCTTACCACTGCCATAAACTATGACCATCTAGTACATCTGAATAGTCATAAACCTAATGAAATAACTTTTGGTTGAAACAATACCATATTTTAAGTGAAACAACACAATTTTTTCAAGTGTATTAACATCATTTTTCTAACAATGAAACAATACCACTTTTTTAAGTAGAGAAGTACATATTATTATGATGGAAACAAATAATATACAATGGTATAAATATAGTTACACAAAATTTACAATACAAACAAAAAATTGAAGATCAAAGTTTAAAATAAAATATGAAATAAATAATTTAATTTTACTGACATCATTTTGCATTTTAATTTTTGAGAGCACACTTATATTGACACTCTTAAATTTTTCCTACAAACATTCATGATGTGGTATGACATGGTTGAATAAAAATATATCAATAAATATAAATAATAACAATATAACATTGTATTGGTTTTATTCAAATAAATATAAAACGAATAATATGATGTTATATATTTCTATTTAATTCATATAAACACAACATGATTATAAATAGTAATCACACCTAAAAATATAATGTGTTTAATTACACGTGTGTATTGACTACTGAATATAAAAAGTCAATGCCTACTTTATCAATTTGCTATCATTTTAAAAGTAACCAGTTATTAAATGTCACATGTAAATTTAAAAAATATTTTAGGTAATGCATCAATAATAAGTGAACGAACTTGTCTAAAAATGATTCTCATCTCCTCCCCACTTTTAATATATTATAGATTATATACATTCATTTTATAGATCCTCATCAATGATTGGAAATATAAAGAAGTATGTAAAATAAAACATTAAGAACTTAATAAATATAAGAAAGGGTAGTATTGAAATAGTTTAATTGTAGTTTGGATAAATGTGTCTAGAAAATATGACTTTTAATATATTACTAGTTCTAATACGTGTATCGCACGTGATTAGCTAAACAATAAAAATTCAATAAGTGTAATACCCCAAAAGATTAAATGGTACACAAATACAATAGTTAAGATTTGTGAATAAAGACATGATATAGAGTATTAAATGTTTGTAGAAATTATAAAAATATAATATACTTTGATTAAATATATATATATATATATATATATATATATNTTAAACTCTATTAGTTTTAAATTTATGTTTTAACTAATGCCTTTATTGTTGATGCTGAAAACTTCAACAATGATCTCATGTAATTTCCCCTTTGGTTCGAGCTCAGTGTATCTTCAAAGTCTGCAAAACATAAATAAGGAACACAAGCGGCGAGGAACCGGGGGTGGTTGCCCCATCTATGAGCCTCTGATGCGTAAGTCAATATTTGATCGATATTTTGGCATAATTTCCTTATGGGAGAGAAGACACACCTCTTCTGTTAATGGATGGGCATATTTGACCTCAATTTTTGTGTGAAAGGGAGATCGTCGAAGAAGTCTCAGAGGTGTGTTTGGGAATCTTCACGGGACATAATGTCTGTGTAACTGTTCCTGATTAGATGGAGGGGAGGTGACATTGACATAAATCGTTAGGCATTAAATGTTGACATGCCTTTGAAATGACTAGACAGAGACTATCCTGACATTCTACCATGACGATTAGACTTGTTGGGTGCTCGGGCCTGTGAGGAGGTGCCACCTCGAACGTTACTTTCAACGGGTAATGATGACCCATCACTTAATAAGCTCTCCTCATGAACTTCAATCTCTTATACGTGCTCGGGTTTGTACAATCCGAGCTTCCTTGAGGCTGAACAGTCGAGGTCGGTCCTTATCCTTAAAAACTTTCTTTCATCATAAGCTTTCCGATGTGGTGTGACACGTGCCATCGCGTTGTTGGAAGTCGAGAAAACACCCATAATAGTTTCCTCTAGTCAAGGACTTGCGTAGCTTCATTTTCCCAAGTCTGAAGACTTCATTATCCTAGCTCTTGTCTAAGCTATCTTGGCTTGGTGATAGACTTCATTTCACGTCCTGGGCATCTCACTTTTGTACCTCAAGTTATCCATCAATAGGGGTTTACACTGAATGAAATTATTTACCTGATCATTTTTGTCGCGATTCATTCATCGCACATGCGTCGTTTCACCCTTTTTATTGTTCAGTGTCATTAATGGCGCGTGGGCGCGCGTGACGGAACCTTAAGTATGTGGTTGCTTGAATCACCGTTTGGTCTCTCAAGATCTTCTCATTGATTCATGAAATGGGCGCTTATTGGGCGTGGGGTGACCTTAACGATCGCCATCATGGCCCTTCTTAATTCCCATTAAATAAGCGGTAGTAAACATACCTTAAGTAAAGAGAGTTTTACTTTTTCCTTTGTCGAATTTTAACTTGGTCTAGATGAGACCTTTATCCTAAGCTACGTAGTTGTTCCGACTATTATGCCGAGTGTTGTATTCTTACTAACTAGATATGAGTGCTAGGAAAACACATTTACCTGATGTCTAGCCAGGTGTGCGTACTCTAACTAGACCCTTTATTCCATCTACGAGCATGAATGCGCATAAGACATCTTTCCTAGATGTCTAGCTAGGCATGCCTACACTAGCTAGACCCTTGAATCCATCCGCGAGCATGAGTGCTCGAAATACATCAGTCCTTGATGTTTAGCTTGGCATGTCTGCTCTGATTAGACCATTGATCCCACCTGCAAGCATGAGTGCTCGACAACCATCTTTCCTTGATGTCTAGCCAGACGTGCCTGCTCTAGCTAGGCCTTTGATCCTGCATGCGAGCATGAATGCTCGGCAGACATCTTTCCTTGATGTCTAGCAAGACGTGCCTGCTCTAGCTAGACCTTTGATCCCGTCTGTGAGCATGAGTACTCAACAAAATTCTTTCCTTGATGTCTAGCTAGGCGTTCCTGCTCTAACTAGACTCTTGATCTTGTCTGTGTGTATGAGTGCTCGGCAAGCATCTATTTTTCCTTGATGTCTAGCGAGGCGTTCATACTCTAGCTAGACCCTTGAATCCCGTCTGACGAGCTAGAGTGCTCAATAGAAATCACTTTTTATTTAATCCCGACGGTCGGGTTAGAGCATCTCGTCAGTCATCATTTTTTGTTTAATCCTGAATTTTAGGTTAAAGCACATCGCCAATCATCACTTTTTGTTTAATATAAATTGTTAGGTTAAAGCACCTCACCAGTCATCACATTTTATTTAATCCCGAATGTCAGGTTAGACCATCTCGCTAGTCATCACTTTTTGTTTAATCTCGGCTGCCGAGTTATAGCACATCGCCAGTAATCACTTTTTGTTTAATCCTGACAGGCGGGTTTGAGCATCTCGCCAATCATTACTTTTTATTTAATCCTGACTAACAGATTAGAGCACCACACCAACCATCATTTTAATCCTCCGTCGTATTTTGTAGAAGAGTCGATCATTTTCTTTACTATGAACAGGGGGATCGGCGTGGAGAACCATTCCCAAATGAATTATGTGCAACTTTTGTGCATTTGTTAAATGCATACCTTCTAACCTCGATGCCTCATTCGGGTTGGGAGCATCCCAAAATCCTAATTAGCTTCGTGATTATGGTATGCCTCCAAATACGAGTGGGCTCCTCATTTCCCGAGCTGCATCTTCGCATCGATGGAAGGATCTCTTGAGTTCCACATTCTGTTCGTGGGCAGACATGGGTTTGTCATGATCCTTCCTCTTCAGCTATTCTGGCGGGAGTACAACCAACCATCTTGGCCCTTCATGTCTTTCTTGGGTGGTGCGTCAATCACAAACTCATTTCGTGTGGGTTGATCTGTCTTGCATGAAGGCCTGGTAGAACTAAAATATAATCCTCTCATATGGGTTTCATGTCTCAACTTGGCTCGCAAGCTCGTGTAGGATTTGGGACCTTTGTGCTGCGTAGCCCAAGTTTGTATCTCACCTGTAGTTGGAGGATGATCCCCGACCTATTCATCCATACTGCCTTTCACCTGCACGGGAGCTTTGCAAAATCGTTGATGGCCAAGAACGACACCGGGGACTTAAAAGGAGGGTGGCCCCTCAATACTTTCCTCCACCTTTCGTCATTGCTCATATACTACCCGTGGAGGGTCCTTTGAGGGTCTTCGCCTTCGTTTACTCTCTAACGACTTTGTTCTCCTCCTTCGCCTTCTGGTGATGACCCAAACCACAACCTTATAAAAAGAGAGTCTGGTCATCATCAATCTGGCTTTATGTTGGTCTCGGCTTCACTGAGAGGTAGCACTATCTCCGAGTTAGGAGGTTGTCATGCCTTTCCCTGGGTGATTTTTCCCGAGGGTTCCGTGAATACCTAGCGATTCTGCCAACGAGCCTTTGAATTGTGGGGAATGACCATTTTCGTGCAAGAGACCATTATGACCTGAATGGTGACTGGCATGTCTTTCCTCCCCTTCATGGTTACCTTGGAGATTGCACCCACCATGTCCTTCTTCTTTTACCAGGTGATTGTTATGGTGATAGGAGGTCCTTCTTTTGGTAGGGGAAATGTGGGTACTTCCTTTCATCCAAGAATTCATCGACATAGAGTACTAGACATGTTCTCTCATTGAGGGAAAGTTCTAAATACTTTGAATAGGAATGGCTTTGTAGTCGTTCTCACAGAAGTCGCTAACTGTTGTTACCAAAAACTTCAACAATGATCTTCATGCAATCACCCATTTGGTTGGAGCTCCTTGTATCTTGATTTTGCAAAACACAAACAAAAAACACATAAGGTGAGCAACCAGAGGGTGGTTGCCCCACCTAAGGGACTCCGATGCCTAACTTAGTATTTGGTTGATATTTTGGTATAGTTTCCTTAGAGGATAGAAGAATACCTCTTATGTTAGTGGATGGGCATATTTGTTACTCAATCTTCGTATGAAAGAAATCGCGTCAAAGAAGTCTTAGAGGCGTGTTTGGGAAGCTTCACGGGACACAATGTTTGTCCTAATTATTCCTAATTAGACGGAGGGGAGGTGACCTTGACATAAAGCGTTAGACACTAAATGTTGACATGCTTTCGAAATGACCAGACGGGGACTATCTTGACATCGCACCATGACGATTGGACTTGTTAGGTGCTCGAGCCTGTGAGGAGGTGCCACTTAGGACGTTACTTTTGGTGGGTAATGATGACCCTTCACTTAATACTATCTGGGCTCTCCTCATGAACTTCAATCTCTTATATGAGCTCGGGCCTGTGCAACCCGAGCATCCTGAGGCTGACCATTCAAGGTCGATCCTTCTCCTTAGAAACTTTCTTTCATCATAAGCTTCCTGATGTGGTGTGACGCGTGTCATCACGTTATTGGAGCTCGGGAAAATACCCATAACGTTTATGTTTGATTTATTTTTCAAGTCTTTTGAATAAGTGTTATTTTCAGTTCATGCATTCTAATGTATGTTATCTCAATTTAACTATTTGATACATGTAGAGGAGAGTTTAGGAATTCTACAAATAATTTGGACAATACTATCTAAAAACTTAAATTGTTATATTCATCTACTTTAAAATTAATTAATGTTTAATCTTAGATTTTATGAAGGACGGTGTAGGAATTCTATGAAATAGTGGGGATAGTTTGTGTCCAAAATTATTTCTTCCTTTAGTCTCATTTATATGCACTGTAGATTATAGATTATAGACTACACACGAGCCACGTGCATTGCACTGGTATGATTTTTATATTGAATAACTTGACAAGTTGATGTTGAATAGTTGACTCTTAGTTTCACAAGAACTAAAGTCAGCATTATTGTAGTTTTACAAAATTAATACATGAAAATAATTATATTGTTGATTCCCAACATATACCCCCTAACATGTAGGGTTAAAGTCATAATTCAACCATCCAAACTATATGATAAAGTTTCATGTCTAAGGGTGTAGTTATGTTGAAGTCTGACATGTCTATGGCTTATGATAGAGTTTCATGGGGTTTTCTTAAGAAACTTTTAATCAAATTGGGTTTTGGCTATAAGTTTGTAAAATGAGTTAGGTCACGTGTTACTTCTGTTAATTATAATATAGGTATTAAATGGTGATTATAAGATTGTTGTTAAACCTAGTAGAGGTTTTAGACAATGTGAACCTTTATCCCCTTTTTTGTTTATACTTATTGTTGATTGTCTATCTAAGTGTTTATTTGGAACTATCAACAAATGTAAGATTAAGCCTATTTCCTTGAAAAGAAATAGTCTTCCTTTGTCTCATTTATTTTTTACCGATGATAGTCACTTTATTACTGAAGCTATTGTTCTTCTTCCTTTAGCCTTAATATTTGTATAGAGAATTATTATAAGGCTACGAGTCGTAAGATTAATTTAGACAAAAGTAGTATATGATTTTGTGAGAATGTTTCTAATCAGGTTAGGAATGATATTTCTCATAATTTCAAGGTTCCTCTTCTTCTCATAAGGATAATTACTTGGGTTTGCCTTTGGATTGTGGGAAACCTAAATCTAAGATTTTTTATCTTCTTCTTGAAAATATGGACAGAATGACCTCTTTATGGGAGGCTCACTTGTTGTCCCTTGGAGGTAATGATATGATATTTCTATAGTGCAAGTTTACACTATCGTGGTCAAATAATAAATTTATATAAAAATAGAGTTTCGTCCATATGATTGATTAATATGAAATATTGAAATTAACTAAACCTTAATTCTAATTGAGAATGGAGAAAATTTGAGAGTTTAAATTAAACTAAAATTCTAGGTAAATTAAAACGATAAAAATTTGATAAAGATAAATAATTCAAATTTGAATAGATAAAAGACCTAGAGATTCCGATTTCACCAAACCAAACATGCTTAAAATTCTAAAACTCAATCAATTAATGTTTATCAAATTATTGATAACGAATTTCTCTAAAGTAATTATCAATCTTTCTCAAGCATCGATAATCATGAATCAAAAATATTAATCTCACATCTTTGTCAAAATTAAATAAATTGAAACTCATCAAGCACAAGAAATTATAATTACTACACTAGATAAATAATTATCTCTAACTTATGAAATTCTACTGATATTACTTCTCAGTCTCAGAATTAAATCTAAAATCATGCAATTGTTGGTCAGACGGTCGTAAGCATTAAGAACATATTATAACACTCAATAATATTGAATAAACATAGATTTGAACTAAAAATCAGAGTTTATGAACAATCATGGTTTGGTTACGTCGTAACCCTAGATAATAGATTTAGAATATACTAGAATAGGAAAATATCCTAATAATATTCATGAACATAAAGGAAAAGAGAAGAAAAACTAGGTTTGTGGATGAATTGATCTGTCTTCATTTCCCCTCCAAAAAGCTTTCTCATCTGCCTCTCACATCCCAAAAGGTCCTCCAAGAATCGTAAGATATTATATTTATACACTAGGGTTCGTCAAGAATTGGATTGGAGTGAAAAAATTGTAAAAAAAAATTTAAAATGCGCTAGCGTTGTGACGCTGGCTTGCTGTTTCATGTGGTTGCTATAGCATCGCGGCGGTGGAAGCCAGGGCCGCGACGCTGGTCATTCTGCCCAGATCTATCTTTTTCTCATTTTATCCGCACTTTTTCCTTCCAAATCTCCAAAAATCAACCCAAATGCATTTGAATATCTAACCTAGAAGATAAAAATTAAAACAAACATAAATCAAAAGATAAAACTCAAAGAACCAATAGAATTAAAGTTAAACGTATCTAAAATATAAGTGTGAAATACACTCATTAGGTAAGGAAATTCTTTTAAAAACCATGGCATAATCTCTTACCTATTATGTTGTGAGTTCTTTTAATTACCTAAGAATATTTGTTCTAAGCTTCATGCTGCCATTATGAGGCTTTGGTGGTCTAAAGGCAATGATAAAGTAGGTATTAATTGGGCCACTAATGCCAAAATGAGTAGTAGTAAAGCTAGTGGTGGGTTGGGGTTTAGACACTTGAGATTTTTAACCTTGTCTTATTGGCTAAACAAGCTTGGACTATTTTAAAGAATTTTAAGAGCCTAAGTGCTAGGTTACTTAAAAGTCTTTATTTCCCCAATTCTGATTTTATCAATTCTAAACCGAGTAGATTTAGTTCTTAGGTTTGGAAAAACTTTTGTTTCGATAAAGATATTATTAAAAGGCATGGTCATTGGAAAGCGGTGCATGAGCCAAATTCGTTCATAGTATTTATTTTTAATATAAAAACTTGAAGAAAAACAAAAATAAAATAAACGAAAGAAAATAATTAAAAAAAATGAAAAACATAAATAGAAATGGGTTGCCTCCAAGTAGCGTTTGTTTTAATGTCTTCAGCTAAACATAATGATCATCCAGGCTTCACCCATTGTCCTCTGACTTTAGAATTCCCTTTGCGTTAGAAATTGAACAGCCTAAGACCATTTGTTGCACTCTCAACATCCTCAGCAACTTGTCTTCTTGTTCACCATTTAACGAAGCATAGATAATGACAGGTAGAGTGGATGTTTCTCCCATAAAGGTGTACCAAAGGTGGAGGTCTAACACCGATGGTTTTTCAATAAATGGTAAGTGTCTAGGTTTACCTTCTCTAAATTCTGCACTATCCACCTGCAAACAACTATTCATATCATTTGGGTGTTTTATTGCTTTGAAGACATTAAAAATTACCTGATCATCTTGCACTCTCTAAGTTCCCATTTTTGCACATCAATGAGAGTTCTTTTCGTAGCTAAAAATTATCTACCAAGAATAATTGAAATTTCTTGGTTTTCCTCCATGTCAAGAATAATAAAATCAGCTGGGAAAATAAATATATCCACCCTTACCAAAACATCCTCAATAGTCCTTAATGGATATCTGATAGACCGAGTAACTAACTGTAAAGGTACTGTCGTGGGCATAACTTCTCCAAGACCTAGCTTCATGTAAAATGAATACGGCATCAGATTGATACCAGCCCCAATATCACATAAAGCCTTTTCAAAATATAAATTATCAATCGTACAAGGATTAGTAAAACTCTCAAGGTCCTTTAACTTTGGAGGTAATTTATTCTACAAGATAGCACTACAATCTTCAGTAAGTGCAACTGTCTCATACTCCTCTAGCTTTCTCTTATTTGAGAGAATATCCTTCATGAATTTGACATAGCTTGGCATTTGTTCCAAAACATCAATAAAAGGGATATTTATATGTAGTTTTCTAAACACGTCAAGAAAATTAGAAAATTGCTCGTTCAATTTCTGCTTTTGGAACCGCTGAGGGTATGGAATAGGTAAAACATATGATGAATGATTATCAGGAAAGAGCTTTGACTTAGGCTTGCCTTCCTTCTTTTCTGAGCTTTTGGCAAGATCATCACCCATTGTCTCAACTTCTGCTTCAATTGGATGGGAGTTTTTAACAGTGGCTTCTAAGGTTGTGCTAATTCCTTACCACTGTGAAGAGTAATGACATTTACTTGTTCTTTTGGATTTCTCTCAGTGTTGCTCAGTAGAGAACCTTATGATTTTTGAGTGAGTATTTCTGACAGTTGACCAATTTGAAACTTCAAATTTCGAATAGATGCAGCTTGACTCTGAATACTTGTTTCTTGTCTCTGAAGTGTAGCATCTATCCTTGTCATAAATTGAGTAGTATTGACTATGAGCTGGGTAAGAGCATCTTCTAAAGAAAATTTAGGATGTTGAGGCTAAAATTAAGGCTAAGTAGCAACTGGTGTATTAATCACAATCTAACTATTGCAACTGGTGTATTAGTCACAATCTGACTATTCTTCCAAGAGAAATTTAGGTGATTTCGCCACCCTTGGTTATAAGTGTTGGACGATGGGTATATTCGGCATGTTGTAGATCTCAACAAAATTAACATGTTCTGACTGAGAATGAGCAAAAGGATTACCGGCTTGACATTCAGTACTACGATGAGGTCCATTGCACAAATTACAAACTTCTCGTGAAGCATGAATAGCACTAGCATTGGCGGTGAAAGAGCTCAATTACTTGGACAATGTAGCTACTTGAGTAGTAAGAGCGGTAAGAGTATTGACTTCATGAACTCCACGAATCTTTCTTGGTACGTTGCACGCAATTGGCCATTGATAGGCATTAGCAGTCATTTCTTCAAGCAAAGCATAAGCCTCATCATGTGTTTTACTTTATTAAAGCTCATCCTGCTGCTACATCCATTAGTGTTCTCGTTGAATTTCCTAAACCATTGAAGAAAGTTTGGGCTTGTAGCCATCTAGAGAGTCCATGATGTGGGCATCCTCTCAACATCTCTTTAAACCTCTCTCAAGCTTCATAAAGAGACTCCATATCATATTGGACAAAAATAGTGATATCGTTCCTCATCTTGGCTATTTTAATTGGTGGAAAGAATTTAGCCAAAAATTTCTCAGAAAGTCCATTTCAAGTGGTGATTGATCTAGCGGGCAAAGAGTTCAACCATTGCCTTATCTCGAAGTGAAAATAGGAATAATCTCGGCCTAATTGCATCGGTTAAGACATTGTTGTGCTTGAATGTCTCACAAATTTCAAGAAAAATGGCTATATGAACATTGGATCATCATTAGGCATGTCATTGAACTGATTTGCTTGCACCATGTGAATGATAGACGGCTTAATCTTAAAAGTTGTTGGCATTAATAACAGGGCGTTGAATAGCAGATGCGGCCGCATTGACCATTGGCAAAGCATAATCCCGAACTGCTCGGTTATTTTGGTTGTTCACAATTTCAGAATTTTGTCTAGCATTTCCATGGCTTATTGAGGTTGTTTAGAAGCTTCCAAATTTTCTCAGGCACCTTAGAAAATGCATAAAAATTCAAAATAGTAAACAACCGTAGCTAAAACAAAATTAAGACTCGAAGTAAAATTAAGGATACGTAACTCTAATATTAATAAACAAAATCAATCCCCGGCAACGACGCCAAAACTTGTTACGAGTTTTCCATAATGCAAGTATACACTATCGTCGTTAAGTAATAAATTTTTATAAAAAGAGAGTATCATCCACATGATTGATTAATATTAAATATTAAAATTAACTAAATTTTAATTCTAATTGAGAATGATGAAAAATTGAGAGTTTAAATTAAACTAAAACGATAAAGATTTGATTAAAAAAATTTAATTTGAATAGATAAAAGATCTAGGGATTTTGATTTCATCAAACAAAACATGCTCAAAATTCTAAAACTCTATCAATAAGTATTTATCAAATTATTGACAACAAATTTATCTAAATTAATTATCAATCTTTCTCAAGTATCGATAACCATGGATCAAAAATACTAATCTCACATCTCTGTCAAGATTAAATAAATTGAAACTCATTAAGCACAGGAAATTATAATTACTACACTAGATCCATAATTATCTCTAACTTATGAAATTCTAACGGTGTTATAAACAAAGATCAAATTTAATCATCACTTCTCAGTCTTAGAATTAAATTGAAAATCATGTAATAGTTGATCAGACGATCACAAGCATTAATAACATATTATAACACTCAATAATACTTAATAAACATCGATTGAATTGAAAATCAGAGTTTATGAACAATCATGGTTCGGCTACGTTGTAGCCCTAGATAAGAAATTTAGAACATACTAGAATATGAAAATATCCTAATAATATTTATGAACATAGAGGAAAAGAGAAGAAAAAACTAGATTTGCAGATGAATTGAAGTTGAGAGCCGTCTCCTGGTTAGATCCGTCTCCCGATTGGATCTGTATTCGTTTCCTCTCCAAAAAGCTTTCTCATCTTCCTCTAACATCCCAAAAGTCCTCAAATAATCCTAAGATATTATATTTATACACTAGGGTTCGTCAATGATTGGATTGGAGTGAAAAAATCGCAAAAAAATAAAAAATCGTGCCAGCTTCACGATGCTGGCCATTCTGCCCAGGTCCGCATTTTCTCCGCATTTTTCCATATTTTTCCATATTTTTTCATATTTTTTCATATTTTTTCCTTCCAAATCTTTCAAAATCAACCCAAATACATTTCAATATCTAACCTACAAGATAAAAATAAAAACAAACATAATTTAAAAAATAAATTTCAAATAACCAATAAAATTAAAATTAAAATTATCTAAAATATAAGTATAAAACACACTCAGATAAGAAAATTCTTTTAAAAACCGTGGCATAAACTCTTCCCTAGTATGTTATGGGTTCTTTTAATTACCTAATAATATTTGTTCTAAGCTTCAGGCTGCCATTATGGGCTTTGGTGGTCTAAAGGCAATGATAAAGTAGGTGTTAATTGCGCCGCTAGTGCCAAAATGAGTAGTAGTGAAGCTAGTGGTGGGTTGCGGTTTAGACACCTTGAGGATTTTAACCTTGCCTTATCGGCTAAACAGGCTTGGACGATTTTAAAGAATTCTATGAGCCTAAGTGCTAGGTTACTTAAAAGTCTTTATTTCCCCAATTCTGATTTTATCAATTCTAAACCGAGTAGATCTAGTTCTTGGGTTTGGAAAAACTTTTGTTTTGTTTAGTAAAGATATTATTAAAAGGCATGGTCATTGGCAAGTTGGTGATGGGAATTTTAGTAGTACTTGGGAAGATAATTGGATTTCGGGATCTATTAATCTTGCTGAGTTTAGAGTCCCTCATAATAATAAGGTTTTTGATTTGATGATTCCTAACTCCTTTAGGTGGAATAAAGTCACTATAAACTCTATTTTCTCCATGGATTTCCAAATGCATTTATGCTATTCCTATAGACTACTCTGGTAAACATGATGAAATCGTGTGGCATACAAAGATGGTATATTTTCAGTTATAACATGTTATACACAATTCAAAATTGCAGGAATCGGACAAGGGTTCATCATCTAAATCAGTAATTAATCAAAATTTCTGGAGCAAACTATGGCACACAAACGTTCCAGCTAAGATAAAGATATTTATATGGAGAGCTATGCTGAATATTCTTCCTACTAAACAAAATTTAACTAGAAGACATGTTATTGATGACCCGTTCTGTCCTATTTGTTTGAGTAAAGAAGAGGATGTGTTTCATACCATTGCGGGATGCAAATGAAGTAATCTCTCGTGGATTACTTCTTAGCTCCGGCTGCGTCCAAGTGGCTTTTTGGAGGATGATTTTTCTTCCTGGTTACAGAACATAGTAGAAGACCTTTCAACTCATTCTTTCTCTATTCATATGCTCTTTTATACCTGTTGGGGGATTTGGAATAGTAGAAATAAATTAGTTTTCAAAAACCTTACATGCAATCCTATCAATACAGTTACGAATTCGGAGATTGCATGTCTGGAATTTCTGGATAGTAATGGTAAAATCTTACCAGTGGAGAGCAAAAATCAGTTTCAAGTTTCTGTGTTTCACAATTCTAGCCCTAATTCATCCTCAATAATAACACATTACTCTCATTTTTAAATGGCAAAAACGTTACTGTAATGGATTTTTTCCACTGATCAATGATTAAAGGAAAAAAATATTGATGATGGAAGACTTATGTGGGTATTAATGAGAGAAAGTTTAGGAATAAGAGATTGTGAGGGGTAAATGCTCTATGTTATCTATGTTTGAGTTATATCGAATATCTGAGTTTTACTTAGTACACTGGCTTTATATAGGCTTCTCTAATTTGTATGAATTAATTAGAGTAATAATAAAAAAGGGGAGATGTTCCTGGCAAGTATGGTCCTACTTCTCTTCCTTATTTGTCATTTTCATCTGTCTCACTTAACCACCAATCAGTCATAGTCACTTGATGATTTCTTGTAGTTTGAGCCAGTCAGTCGTAGCCACTTGGTGGCCTACCATCTTGTCTCGTCCAAGTCATTCAGCTACCTAATCGATCATGCCACTTGACTGTCATTCCAGATCCCTTTCATTTGTTCTCGTTCTTCTTCTAATCCCCCATTCCCGCTCTTGCACAGTTTAGCGAGGGCTTTACCCGTTCAGGGCAGTTCTCCGAGTCTCGACATCATTTTTCCGGAGGAGTGGGTCCCTTACCCTTTTCCCATTCTTAAAGGCTTGGGTCACCCTTCCGTCAATCCCCGTTAACTAGTCACTTTCTCCCGTTTTGATACTCTTTCCTGTTCTGATAGTCTTTCCTATTTTTATACTCATTCCCGTTCTTGAAGTGATGATCCTCATTCTTAAGGTACTGGTTCTATTCTTAAGGTGTTGATCATCTATTTATGGGTGTCTCGCGACTTGAGTCTTGTCACCCGTTTTCATTTTTTACCGCTTTCTGCGAGCCCTTAGGTAGGTCCCCCTTGTCCACGTGGCAGTGAGTATTTTTACCTGTTCATTTGCCCTCTATTGCTCTTCGACGATGCTCATCGAAGTACAATGAATGTTTCCAGCACACATCTAGTTTTGAGAGAGTGATTATCTTTTATTCATCTTTACCAATCTAGGCTCTTCTTTTATCCTGCAAAACATTAATTATTGTGCAAGAAAACATTTATTTTTAAATAATAAAATGACATACCATCAATGTCTCTTTTCTGATGTTGCTGGCATGCTCCTCGAAAATTTTATTTTGTCTTCGTGTCGTCTTATCTTGCCGTGACACGCACACGTCCAAGATTTTATTTTCATTCCCCATGTGTAGTTTCATTCACCATTCTTGTGTAGTGCATATTTTTTGTCCCTTAGCTTTCTTCTTTCCAATTGTCACGTTGCCATTGACTTGCCCGTTTAGGTAGACCGACAGTAATCATTTCATTACATCTCTTCTCATGCGTCTGTCATTTTTGCTTTCCCTTTTCAGAACTAGTATCTTTTCACTTTCAAATTTATTAAATGTTTTGAACTCGGTTTTGGCGTCCGTAGCTTATATCACATAGTCGTTTCCCTCTCTCTTTTTTCACGCTCATTTCTACATTCTGTAAGTATCCTTTCTTCCCTTTATCCGTCTATGTTGTTTCCTTTCTTCTTTCTTTTTCTGTTTAGCATTTCTTTCCTTTGTAGCAATGGAGGAGCATCCATTTAAGGTCACTGCTCCCCTAGTCATAAATAGGAAAGAATTCAACATTTTCTTTCCCTTCATCGGGACGCCTTCCCGCTAGATGTAGTCTGTGGTTTCGGGGAAGGAATCCCTAAATCCTTCTCATGTAATCCCCCATATCAAATTTCTCTAGCCCTAATGTACACAGCCTTAGGTTTAAAACTTTCTTTCTCTTCTCTTTGATGAGTACTGCACTGACTGCCCCCGTGGAGACGGCTACGTATAACATAAGTTGCTCGCCTGGAGTAGGATTAAAGTGTAAGGGGGGAGTCGTTAGGTACTCTTTAACTTTGGCAAAGACTTCTTCCCAGTCTTCATTCTAGCCGCTCGAAGAGTTCTTCTGCAACCTCTCGAAGAAAGGCTTGAATCTGTCTGTTGATTTGGAGATGAACTTGTTTAGGGCGGTCAGTCTTCCTGTTAACCCTTGGATTTCTTTGAGGTTCCGCGGAGACATCATTTTTGGATGGCCTTCACCTGGTTCGGGTTTACTTTGATTCCCCGTGGCGTAATTAGGTGTCCAAGGAACTTTTCCGCCGCTGCTCCAAAAGTGCACTTCTCCGGGTTCAGCTTCATGGAATTTCACCTTAGAACAGAGAAAGTTTCTTTAAGGTCCTGAATGTGATCTTCCCTCTTCTTACTTTTGACCAGCATGTCATCAACATAGACTTCCATATTCTTTCTGATCTGCTCATGGAATACCTTGTTCACCAACCTTTGATAGGTTGCACCTGCGTTCTTTAGACCAAAGGGAATGACTTTATAGCAATAGACGCTGTACTCAGTAATAAAAGAGGCTTTTCCCTGATTGGGTTGGAACATTTTCACCTGATTGTAACTTGAGTAAGCATCCATAAAGCTGAGAAGTTCATGCATTGAAGTGGCGTCTACCATTTGATCTATCCTTGACAATGGGTATTCATCTTTGGGGACTGCATTATTTAGGTTAGTGAAGTCGACACAGATCCTCCACGTCTCATTTTTCTTTCGTACCATCACTATGTTAGCTATCCATTCGAGGTATTTTACTTCTCTAATGAAATATGCCGCCAAGAGCTTCTCAACCACCTCTTTGATCGCTTGATTCTGTTCATGAGCGAAGTTTCTCTTCCTTTGTTTCACAGGTTTCGTGGTGGGATTCATGTTTAATCTGTGACATATGATCTCTTCTGGAATGTTCGACATCTCATGTGCCGTCATTCAAATATATATATGTTTTCCCTAGAAATTCTATCAACTTCTTTTTCTCATTTTCCCCGAGACGGGCGCCAACGTTGGATATTTTCTGGGTCCTTTCTTCTAAACATATAGACTCCATTTTCTCTCTCGTCTCGTACATCAAACCATCTTGCCCATTTTCCTGTGATTGTTATAAATCCGCAGGTCTTTTTCCTTCAGCCTTCTCCGTAGCCTTTTTCTTTGTAGATTCTAAAGCGGTCACCGAACAGATGCGAGCCGTGGCCTAGTCGTCTCTTATTGTTTTCACTCTCTCTGGTAACGGGTACTTCAACACTTGGTAGAATGTTGAGGGTACAACCTTCATTTTGTGGAGCCAGGTCCTCCTCAGGATTGCGTTGTACGAGGAAGTTGTCCATAGTACCAAGAACTCGATCATATAGTTAAACGAATTCACGCTCACTGGGAGAGTCAGAGTTCCTTCCAAGTAGTTGATGGCTCCGTTGAAACCGATCAACGGCTGTGAAGTTCCTCATAACTTTTGACCTCCCATGGACATTTTCTCCTCAGTCGCTTTATATAGGATGTTCACTGCGCTCCCATCGTTCGTCAAGACCCTCCTCAACAAGCAGTTGCCAACTTGTATTGAAATGATAAGGGCATCATCGTGGTGTCTGGCATGTCCCATATTGGATTCTTTGAACACTAGCAGCGAATCCCCATTGCCATTTGAGGACTTCTGTTGATGTCTTTCTAGCATTGGTCGCTTGTAGTATATCTTCCTTTCATTTCTTGTCGTCCCCTCTTGTTCGGTTAAGGCTATAACCTTGTCGACGATTCAAAGGGGCTGCTTATCCTTATCCCTCTTGTCTTATTCTCAATTGTCTTTCTCTGTCTCGCATTTCTGTTCATCTTTTTTGACAAATTAGCTAAGGTACCCTTCTTTTATCAGTTGCTCAATATAGTCTTACAGTTGGAAACAGTCTCGCTTGTAATGCTCGTTTCTCTTATGATAGGAGCAATATTTATCTTTATTTTGTAGCTAGGTTCCTTGGTGAACGGAGCTGCTCTTTTCAGCCAAAGTTTATCTTTAATTGTTTCTAGTATTTGGTTGACCGGGATGGTCAACGGTGTGTAGACTTTGTCCCTCGAGCGAACTCTGTCAAAATCTCGACTCCGGTGGGTATCCCTGTCTTGTTGGACTTTCCTGCCATCCATTCTTTCTGTTTCATCATGCTTCCTTCTTTCAGGTCTTACACTTCCTTCCCGCTTCCGGGATTCTTCTTATTTCCATTCAACCATTCTTCGCATACTCCTATTCTCTTCCTCTGAGGTAATATAAGCCTGCGCCCGTTGAAAACCCCCCACCATAAAAAAGGGGCTTTACCTTGAACAAATCCTCGAAAAAGGGTGACCCTAGGTCTAGACCTCGTCGGAAGGTCAGTCTGGCGAATCGATCATCGCATTTCTTAACCTTAGCCATTTCCTCTTTGAAGTGATGGGTGTACTCTCTCTGGGACTCCCCCTCCCTGGTAGAAATTGTCATTAGGTGTTCTGAGTCTTCCATGACAGTGCGATACGTTGAGTATTATTCTATGAAAATGGAGGACATAATAGCGAAGCTCGTGATCGAGTGCATCGGTAAGGAGTGGTACCACTTCAAAGCTGCCCCATCTAGACTGGTGGGGAACATTCTACACATCAACTTGTCATCGTGTTGGTACAGCACCATGTCTTGTCTGAATCGTCAAAAATGGTCTACGAGATCAAACTTTGCTTCATAACATTTGAACCTAGGTGCAACGAATTTTTTGGGTACGGGCGCTACTAGGACTTCTGGCCCTAATGGCGTCCAGATAAGAGATTCAAGGTAAGTTTTTCCCGTACTCCCGACATTCTTTATCTTTATCATCTTTTGATCGAACAATTCTTCTATCGCTTCCTTTGACATGACTCAGGATTGCCGAGCCTTTCCCGTAGCTTCCTTCACAAGGTTTTGCGAAGGTTTTTGTAACATTTGGACTTCTTCTTCTTGTAGCATGTTTCAACTGTTCTCCTGGTCCCCTTGCCTTCCATCTCAATGGTTACCTCCCAGAGTGGGTTTCCTATTCATCGTTATTTTCCCGTTCGTCATCATTCACCCGTTGACTACTTGCGTTTTCGCGAGTTCCTATTGTAGTTATTGATATGCTCCTGCACATTCTGCCATGCATTATCCATTGCTTCAATGTTCCTCCGTCCCATCTCATGCATCCCGTATAGGATTGCTTGCAGCATTTCTATGAGTGGGGTTGGTTGATCTACGTGCTCATCTTCATTTCTAGGGTTGTTGTCTCCGTTTAGAGCTGCATTGGATTTGGTTTTAGACATGTTTATGGCTTTGTAAGGTGGGTCTCTTGAGCGTTTCTCTCAACTCTCAATGAGAGTACCAAAATGTAAAATATTTTTTTCCGCTAATCAAGGATTAAAGGGAAAAGTATTTATAAGGGTAGAGTTATGTGGGTATTAATGAGAGAGAGAGAGTTTAGGAACAAGAGGTTGTGAGGGGTAAATGCTCTGTGTTATCTATGTTTGAGTTGTATTGAATGTCTAAGTATCACCGTAGACTGGTCTTATATAGGCTTCCTAATTTACATCAATTAATTAGAGTAATAACAAAAAAATTGGGGAGATGTTCCTGCTAAGTACGACCCTTCTTCCCTTCTTTACTTGTCATTTTCATCTGTCTCATTCAACCACCAATCAGTCATAGTCACTTGGTGATTTTTTGTGATTCGAGCCATTTAGTCGTAGCCACTTGGCGGCCTGCTATCCTGTCTCGTCCAAGTCTTTAACCACCTAATCAATCATGCCACTTAACTATCATTATGGATCCCTTTCGTCTATTCCCGTTCTTCTTATGATCCTCCTCTTCCTGCTCTTGCATAGTTTAGCGAGTGATTTACCTGTTCAGAGCCGTTCTCTGAGTTTCGACATCCTTTTTCGGAGGAGTGTGTCCTCTTAGCCTTTTCCCGTTCTTGAAGGTATGTGTACCTCGTCCGTCGATTCCTGTTAACTAGTCACTTTTTCCCGTTCTAGGTTCCTCGCGACTTCAGTCTTGTAATCGTTTCTATTTTTTTTTACCATTTTCCGCAAACCCTTAATAGGCCCCCTTATCTACATGGCAATAAGTATGTTTTTACCTGTTAAAAGTTAGCTTGTTTTGTAATAATGTTATTATCATGGTAACTTCAAAATTTAGTTTCCTATGTAACCAACACAATAATGTTTCTATCATATCGCATTATTATGGTAATGAAGTTCACATTAAAGAAACCCATTAATTGTAATACTAAGAAAAGAAATTGGATTTTCCATGATAATAAAATTAATATCCAGCTATAATAGGGAAATTAGGAAAAGATTCCAAAGAATTGGGGGATTCCGTGGGGCCCACAGCTTATATAATTTTTTATTTTAAATATTATCATGGAAAATCCTTTCAAAGACTTTGCCAGCGAAGAAATATAAATTTTGAATAATGGATTCTCTGCCGTTGGATACACATATGCAGTTGATATCGTGACCGTCAGTGTAGATCTAAACAGTAATGATATATTCAATTGGAAAAATAGCAAATTTTTCTTTTCAACATAACGGCATACGCAAGTGGATTCGTTTTGTACCAGTGGAAGTCTGAAAACACAGAATCTTAACTCTATAAATAGTTGGTGGTGGCAGCCCTTGAATCTTCCCATATAAGCCCCCCGGCCCAAACCATGTACCACCTCTATATCTCTCTCTCTCTCTACAAATTTGAAAGAAGGAAGCCATGTCTCTTCTCTCTGATCTCATCAACCTTAATCTCAGTGAAACTACTGACAAGATCATCGCTGAATACATATGGTTCTCTCTCTCTCTCTCTCTCTCTCTCTCTCTCTCTCTCTCTCTCTCTCTCTCTCACTCACTCAACTCTCTCTCTCCCCTACTTTGTTTGTTAACTATTTTTGCTTTTGTTCTTGATTGTAGGATCGGTGGGTCTGGCATGGACCTGAGAAGCAAAGCAAGGGTAAGCTTTTTTGTTTAATTATATTCTTAATAAATCTACTTATTTATTATTATTAATATAACATTTGCACGTATTATTAATTCATGTTCACTGTCTAAAAATATTTTCTTTAAAACCGTAAAAAAATTGTTCTTATTTAATAGAATCCAATTTTATAAATTACTACACAGACTCTACCAGGACCGGTGACCGACCCAGCAAGGCTACCAAAATGGAACTACGACGGTTCCAGCACAGACCAAGCACCTGGCGATGACAGTGAAGTTATCATATAGTAAGTTTCCATTATATATGTCTTGGGTCCATCCTCGATCCGTTGTATTTTTATTTTGAATACTGACTAGCCCGGGAAGAACTGAGTATTTTTTTTAAATAAATTATTTGGTGCCACATGTTATTCTATCTTGTACACAGATCATCAAACACATTTAATTCAGATCTTGGGTAACGAACCTGATTAATAGTATCCAGAATCTTAAATTTGGATTTGACTGTTTCGTATTTCAGTCCACAGGCTATTTTCAAGGATCCCTTTAGACGAGGGAACAACATCTTGGTAAGTGTAAACAAGTATCCCGTGAGTTTAGGTTTCGGTGGTGTATTTATGTAAGCATTAATTTGTTAATATTAAAAAGTCAAGGGGTGAAAATTTGGGTTTTAAAAAAAACTTTTTATTTTCGGTTTATTTGGCAGGTGATGTGCGATGCTTATACGCCAGCCGGGGACCCAATTCCTACAAACAAGAGGTTCAATGCTGCCAAGATCTTTAGCCACCCCGACGTTGTTGCTGAGGAGCCTTGGTAATATTTATTATTTACCCTCATCCTCATGAATATGATCTTTGTATTTTACCCGTAGGTATTACACATAATATTAAAATTATTATGCGTTAACAATATATGAGACATTAAATCATATTTTTATATTTGCATTACAATCATGTGACTGTACTAATTTAAAACTTCACGTAACATTGAAAACGATGAAGAAATATAATTGTGTCAAATTTTCAAATTGGAATATTACAAGCTCATAAATATAAACATAAAGAAATTAATATAAAAGAATCAAGGATTAGTGCAATTCATGTACTTCATTATCTAGTCTTTAGGAATAAAAAACTTAACTTTGACATAATTTTTTTTAATTATCTATGAAAATATTACTTTCATAAGAAGATAATACCTAACGGTGTTGGTTGTTTAAATGGTTACGTTTCTCCGATGAAAGCTATCAAGAGATTAGGTGATGTCTTGACAAGTGAGCATACTATATTGTCTATATATTTATGGCTTCGTAGGCCATTATTCGATTGTGTCTCATGCTAATATGATCATCTGGTGCTGCACAAAGTTTCTACATTAAGTCATATAAATACTAATTTATTAGTCATATAAATACTAATTTATTTGGAAATTTTAAGTCATCAAGTCCCACCCATGAACATGGGAAATGGTAGGTGAGGCTTATATTTTGTTGTTATATTGAATTGGTCACAAAGAGGGGTAATTTAATAACATAGAAAGTGACCCATTATCTATAAATAATATAAACTACTTAGTAGACTTTTGTCCTTTTTTTCCCTGTATACATAAAGTAATTTTCTCTTTTTAACCACTCAAACAACATTAATTAAGATAATAATATACAAAGAATAAATCAATAAGATGATTAAGACGTGATGGCGATAAAAAATCAAAATCATATGTTTTAGGTAGTGGAAAATGGAATTCAAAGTACGTGAAGGATTTATACATGAAAAATATAATTTAACTCAACTTGTAATGTATCACAAGTTTACACGGTACTATTAGATTAATGTATCTTGATAAGTTAAATTTATGATGTATAATAAATTGAGTCAAATAGCATTACTCCTTACACATTTATTCTAGCAAACAAAACTTTAGCAAGTAGTTTGGTTGATTGACCAACATTGTTGTATAATACTTTAAATATTTTTTATCGAAAATATATTTTTTAATCCCGAAAGCGACTTTTAACAAATGTTCTTGAGATCATAAAATAATTTTCAGGATTATATTAGTTGCATTAGTGCCAATATTTCTAGATATATAGCAATTCTCGTGAAACTATTTTCATTTTCTAACTAGATTATTAGAGACATATTGATTTTTTTTTAAATAATGTTTGAAATCATATTCATGTCTATTTAAGAGTTTTTTTTAATTATAATCGAAAATTAGGCGTGTTTGGTTGTGGATTAAATTTATTTTCCCTCTTTTAAAAATTTGAGAAGGACTCGTATACAAGTCTATCAGACAAACATTTTTGTTTCAATTGTTTTTGTTTAACTACTAATAAAGCTTTTTTTTCACAATATTAACGTAAAAACTAACCTAAGATACTACTACAAAACACGTTTTTGAATCTTAATTAATTTTTTTAATAAAACATTTATCTCGTTTTCACTTTAATCACCCGACAACCGTCTGGTCATTATTATTTACATATAGTCAAAATTATAAAAAAAATTTAAAAAAATATGTATCATGACTAGAATATATGATCTTATGACGTTTTAGATGTATATGTGATGTGAGGATTAGAAATCTGTGTGAACTTTAATTAGCTTTATGTAATATTTGACACAAACATTTGTGTGGTAATTGTAATTAGGTATGGCATTGAACAAGAGTACACTCTTCTTCAGAAGGATGTTAACTGGCCTCTTGGATGGCCAGTTGGCGGGTTCCCTGGTCCACAGGTAATCTTCTCGTTAATTCCGTGGCTCTGCTTTTCATTCTTTCATTCTCATCCTTTATGTTAATTAATAACTCATATATGATTTGATCTAAAATTTTATGATACTAAGATTTGCAGTTCATTTCAGATTAATGATTCATCTTGTTCTGCATGATATAGGGACCTTACTACTGCGGTGCAGGAGCTGATAAGGCTTTTGGCCGTGACATTGTTGATTCACACTATAAGGCCTGCCTCTATGCCGGAATTAACATCAGCGGGATCAATGGTGAAGTTATGCCTGGCCAGGTATGCTCCGATCCGTTCCGATCTTGTTTGGTTGCGATGAAAATAGACAAACAGATAAAATTTGTAACACATGCAGACAAAAAAATCAACTATAGATTTTTTAGCGTTCAATCGGCATTATCAAATGTTAAGTGTTTTGTTGTGTGATGCTGAGAACAGTGGGAATTTCAAGTTGGTCCATCTGTTGGAATTGGTGCCGGCGATCAATTATGGATTGCTCGCTACATACTCGAGGTAAGTCCTCAATGAGACATCCCTGCGTGGTTGTGGTGACTTGTTGTTTTTCTCTATAATATATTGAGCTTCTCATTTGGTTTCTGGAACAGAGAATTACAGAAATTGCAGGAGTTGTTCTTTCATTTGACCCAAAACCAATCCCGGTTAGTCGTAACAGTTTCTTTCGTGTGGTACAGTTTCCCTATATACAAAGTCTGATTCGATAGCTTTTGATGATAAGCTTTCACGAGGCTTAGAGCTTCTTCAGCAATAATTAGACTATCGACTTATCTTCTTTATTTGGTTAACCAGGGTGATTGGAACGGTGCTGGTGCGCACACTAACTATAGGTGAACTAATGCATCATGTTTCTATATTATGTCTCTAGATTAGAATTGGTTTACACTAGAATTTGAATGTTGGATGCTTTATTCACTCTCAGCACCAAATCAATGAGAAATGATGGCGGAATTGATGTTATCAAGAAGGCAATTGAAAAACTAGGCTTGCGCCACAAGGACCACATTGCTGCCTATGGAAAGGGCAACGAGAGGAGATTGACTGGTCGCCATGAGACTGCTGACATCAACACTTTCTCTTGGGTATGCTAACTTTCTTTGTGGTGGGAATCTTAAAATCTGCTAATAAATTTTGTTTTCTGCAATCAATGTGTAAATTTCATATTACCAGCCTGTTAATCTTTGTTTTCCCTTTGTTTTCCCTTTTCCTTTTTGTCGCTAATCTTTGTGATGTTGGTATCAGATTCTAGTAGTTTTTGCTAATGTTTGCATCTTACAGGGAGTTGCAAACAGGGGAGCCTCCATTCGTGTTGGTCGCGATACTGAAAAGGCCGGAAAAGGTAAAATTTATGAGTGATTTGCCAAAAAATTTAGACTAATAAGGCTTTATGCCCTCAGCGAATTACATAGAATGTCACCTGTTAAAGGAAAAAAATACTGACTTGGAGATTAAAATGGCAGGCTACTTTGAAGATCGAAGGCCAGCATCAAACATGGATCCATATGTAGTGACTTCAATGATTGCTGAAACAACTATTCTCTGGAACCCATAGAAACCCAACCATATATAATTTGTGTTTCATGGACGAGAGGGGATTTGAAAACAGTTTAAACTATGATTCCTCCATTCTTCAATCTGTATTGGTAGTTGTTTAGCTCTCTCGTTAATAATTGTGTTGCTTTTGCTCTTTTACATATTTCTAATAAACATGTTATTTGGACTTGAAACTGTTGTGTGCTTTCAAGCTTGAAGTATGAAAGTAGGAACAATCACTTGCAATCTCGTAATTTAAAGAAGGTTAAGGTGGAAGTTAGAGTCAGAGTTAGAGCGATCTATGTATTCCGAAAGTCTTAAAGATTGTCTTAGTGAATAAAGTGTTTGTTTATATAAAAAAAAAGAATACGTTATTGATTGTGTGTTCCTTAATGGTTGTTTGCATATGCATATGGATGAGAGAATATGGAAGAGAGAAAAGAGTACCATGAATTGCAATCTACGTGATTTATTAGGGGTCGTGGTTACATTCCCAATCACAATATTGTTTTCTTTTTATACCATACACATACCAACACACTAATTTTGGTTCTAAAGGATAAAAAACACAATAATATGTTTCATTATATGTTTACTTTTTCATCATTCACATTTAATAAACTGACTAAGAAAGTATTCTAATATTCTTAATAAACACAAACCATCATTTTTATTCTTATGAACCTGATTCTTGTTTTTAATTTTTGTCCGTTAATAAATGAATTATTTTTATTCTTATGAACCTGATTCTTGTTTTTAATTTTTGCCCGTTAATAAATGAATTATTATGATTCCTGATTCTGAAATTCTTACAATTTAATTCTGTTCTGAGTTTTTATTTAATTTTGAGTGTTCATAATTCATTCGATTCGGTTATTAAACATGTTATTAGTATCAAACGGAGACCGGTGAAGTCGGTGAAACCCAAACTAAGCTCTCTTTTTTTTTTTAAGTCTCTCTCTTTATTTATCCCTGTTAAAGAGTCATCAACTAATGTTTCAGTTCTATTAAATCTTTTGTTTCTATTTGTAAACGTTTGCTTAACAGTATTGTTAAGCAAACTATGTAACAGTTGGCGTTTGCTAAATGTTACTGCTTTTGAGCTAAGCTAAGTTAGTTAGCTTAGTAGTTATTTGTTGTTATCTGTTAATTGTTAGAATATTCTAATATGTCTATATAAAGAAGTCTTTATTATTGTTGATAATTAATGAAAGTTTACTATTTAGTAAGTCTTCTCTAAATTTCAATATGGTATCAGAGTTAATCTAGCATTTTTTTCGCATGCCTCGTGCTAGCTCCAAGCTTTCAGTTACTCTTTGTTCGTGTTGAAAAACCCTAGTTTCTTCGTCTTTGTTCGTCTCTAAAAACTCAGAAAGCCTCGTCAATGGCTTCTTCAAGTGATAATTCAAGCTCTAATTACAGTTCGAGCATCAGCATGACAACACCTTCAGTTATATCTTCAGTGCAGTTGCCAAATAGCTTAATTCATGTCTCAATCAAACTCGATCGCAATAACTATCTTTTGGCGATCTCAGGTATTTTCTACTGTGAATGTGTATGATCTTGAAGATTACTTGCTTGGCAAAGTCATCTGTCCAAAACAGTTTATTACTCAGTCTATCACTACCACAACAAATATTGCTTCTCTTCAATCTTAAACTGCCTCTACAACAGTTCAAACACTCAATCCTCTTTTTATTTCTTGGAAAAGATGTGATCAGTTTCTCTTAAGTTGGCTTCTTTCATCCATTTCTGAGCCCATGTTTAGGCACATTTTTCGTTGTAGTACTTCAAGTGAAGTTTGGCAAGCAACACAATATCTATTTTCCACCCAATCAAGTCTAAAGTTCTTCAGTTGAGATATCAACTTCAACCATCAAGAAAGGTTCCAGGTCTGTCAATGATTATATTTTAAAAATGCGTTCTATAGAAGATTCTCTTTCATCTTCAGATCAACAAATTTCAGATGAAGACTTGCTTCTTTATATCCTGGGAGGTTTGAATAGTGAATATGATTTTGTGGTTGTGCATCTAACTTCTAGGCATGATCTTGTCACCCTACAAGAGGCACAATTTATGTTACAAACTCAAGAGTTCAGGATTAAGCAATCACAATCCACACCTACTAAAGCTTTTATTCATTCAGCAAATGTTGTAAATTTTTAGTCTAACAGAGGAAGAGGCAGGAACTTAGTAAGTCATGGTTTTGGTAGAGGAAGAGGCAATGGTAGAAACAATGGAGGAAGAGGAGGTTGTGGAAGTCAAAGGCCAATCTGTCAAATTCGCAAGAGGATAGGTCACACAACATTTAATTACTGCAACATGTATGATGCTGAGTTTCATCAACCTAGTGATCCTAACTCTCAGAATTTTCAGCAGCAGAATCCTGTAAATCAGTCTCGAAATGGTCCAAGAATCAATACTTATGTCACTACTCCAAGCAATACTTAGGATGTACCTTGGTACATGGATAGTGGTGCTACTAACCATGTTATTCTAGATCTTAATAACATGTCCATTCAATCTGAATATAATGGTAAACTTAAACGCCAAGTGGGAAATGGTGAGTCTTTGTATATTTATCATATAGGTTCTTCTGTAATCAACATTTGTAATGTTTCTTTAACTTTAAAACAAGTGTTTTATGTCCCTTATATCACCAAGAATCTACTAAGTGTGACTAGGTTAACTCAAGACAATGACACTATCGTTGTTAAGGACAAGACGACGGGCCAAGTTCTTCTGCAGGGCACCCTTAAGAATGGACTGTATCATTTCATCATTCCAAGAGGTTCTTCAACATCACAAACTCCTATTCAGTCTTCAGTCTATCTCTCAATTGCTCAAGCTGCAGCAACAATCCTTTTATGTCAAATACTGGTTCTTTTAATACTGCACTTAGTCCAATTTTTGTTTTTAATATTAGTGTAAGTAATTCTAGCATACAAGCATCTACAGCCAATAGTTCTGCTCAACTTTGGCATGGAAGATTATGACATCCTTGTAGTTCTGTCTTGAATTATGTATTGAAAGACATTAATGCAAAATTTTGTTCTTCAAAAGTTTGTGACTTCTGTGATGCTTGTAATATGGCAAATTGTCTTACTCACATTTCCCACTGTCCAACACTATTTTTTCTAAATCTATTGAATTATTTTACTCTAATGTATGTGGTCATGCACCTACTATTTCAATATCTGATTTTAAATATTATGTAAGCTTTGTTGATGCCTATTCTAGATTTACATGGATATATCCAATGGAAGACAAATCTGAAACCACCCGTATTACTTTGAGATTTATCACTTTTGTTGACAGATTCTTTGAAACCAAAGTTAAGTGTATGCAAACAGACTGGGGAGGGGAATACAGAAGCTTATAAATTCATTTAAACCAAGCTGAGATTCTGTTTAGACATCAATGTCATCACACATTAACAAAATGGGTATGTTGAGAGAAAACATAGACATATCATAGAAAATGGACTTACTTTGTTATCTCAATCTCAAATTCCATTTCACTACTGGTGGGATTCATTTCAGACCTCTGTTTTTGTCATAAACAGGTTACCTTCATCCACCCTATCACTTGATCTCCTTATGAACTTTTGTTTACACAAAACATGATTACTTATTCCTCAAAACCTTTGGTTGTGCTTATTTTCCCTATTTGAGACTTTATAATTCTAATAAGTTTCAATATTATACCAAAAAGTGTGTTTTTCCTAGATATAGCAATCAACATAAAGGTTACAAGTGTTTAGAGCCTATTTCTGGTAGATTTTTTATAGCAAATAATGGAGTCTTTCATGAAAGTGAGTTTCCATTTCAGTCACTTGTTTCCAATTCTGTTGTAAAGTCTTTATCCTCTTCCAACTATAATTGGTATTCCTGTCCAATTCCTCAACATTTGCTGCTACCTATCACTACCAACAAGCATCACGCAGAATCTCAAAGTACTAGTGCAAATGATACATGGCATTCCAATTCTTTTCGTGCAGAAAATCAAGGTTCAGGTAATTCTTCTTCTCCTTCTCCAGTCAATTATATTTCTACTGCCTAAATTCCTCTCTCAAACAATACACCAATTCTATTAGTTCTTTTCATTCTGATTCTAAGCATGTTGTGGTAGATATATGACATGTTTCTACATATGTTTCTAATATTAATGTTCCTAAAGATAGATCTGTCATAGCTAAATCTTCTGCTATTTATAGACCTTGTCTAAATTCCACTCACAGCATGAAAGCTAGATCTAAATTAGGAACCTTGAAACCTAAAGCACTTGTGAATAGTATTAATGAAGATTTTTTAGAACCTACATCTGTCAAATATGCTCTAACTCAATCACACCGGTATGCTGCTATGAAAGAGGAATTTCATGCTCTTTTAAAGAATAAAACTTGGACTCTTGTACCACCAACTCATGATATGCATATTGTTGACAATAAATAGGTGTTTAGAACCAAATGTAACCCATATGGATTTATAAGCAAACTTAAAGCCAGGCTTGTAGCCAAAGGCTTCCAGCAAATGTCAGAAATAGATTACTTTGAGACTTTTAGTCCAGTAGTCAAACCTTCTACCATTCGGATTATCTTTACCTTAGCTGTTACATTTAATTGGGAAATCCAATAGATGGATGTCAACAATGCCCTTATAAATGGTGAATTGAAAGAAACTGTCTACATGAAGCAACCCGCTAGTTTTCTTAATTCAGTTTATCCAAAGCATGTGTGTAAGCTTAATAAGGCATTGTATGATCTCAAACAAGCTCATAGAACTTAGTTTAACAAACTGAAAGCAACATTGGTTCTTTGGGGATTTAAAAGTTTTAAGTTAGACTTATCCCTATTTTATATCAAGACATCAGACTACATGATTCTTCTTTTGGTCTATGTTGATGATATACTTATCACTGGCACCAATAAATCCCTCATACTCAAGCTTATTTCTGATCTTGATAGCCAGTTTGCATTGAAAATGCTTGGTCCTCTAAGTTTTTTCTTGGGATTTGAAGCTTTCAGAGATATGAATGGCCTTTATCTCACACAATCTAAGTACATTCTGGACTTACTAAAAATGACTAAAATGATAGATTCAAAGGAGTGTTCTACACCTATATGTTCTTATACTAAACTCAGTGCCTTCTCTGGTGAGCCATTTGAGGATCCTAATCTCTATAGGAGCACCATAGGAGCTCTACAGTACCTTACTAGACCAAGCATAGCCTTCTCTGTGAACAGATTAAGCCAATTTCTACAGTCTCCTACATTTGATCATTGGAAGGCATGCAAGAGAGTTTTGAGATATCTCAAAGGCGCAGTTGATTTAGGTATGTTCTTTCAACCAGAACCTCAATTATCTCTAGAATGTTTCACTGATGCAGACTTGGCAGGCTACATTGACGATAGGAAGTCAACTTCTGGGTATTGTGTCTACTTAGGAGGAAATTTGATCATTTGGAGGTCAAGGAAGCACATGGTTCCTTCTCAAGCTGTAACAGAGATACTTTGGTTGTAGTCTCTCTTTGCTGAGCTGCAGATTAAAACTTTTGACTATTTTACCCTTTGGTGTGATAATGTTAGTGCTAGTTTATTAGCCCCAAATCCTGTGTTTCATGCTCAGACTAAACACATTGAGGTTGATGTACATTTTATAAGGGGGAAAATTCTTGCGAAACAGCTTGGGGTCAAGACAAGTTTCAGATGCTGAGACACAAGTTCAATGTTCATTCTTCACCCTTTCTCTTGAGGGGGAGTGTAGATACCGTATTTTGATTGGTCCAATATTTTAAAAATACAAAATTTATTTTCTTGACTCATATACTAGTATAAGATTGTGTGTATGATTTGAAAAATAGTTCAATACCTAAAAATAAAAAGAATTGTCCAATGACTAAAAAATAAAAAGGGAACAAAATGACTAAAAATAAAAAGTGAAGCTCTAAGTTTACCTATAAATAGAGGGGAGGTCTTCACTTGAATGGAGGGATTTGAAGAGTGAGAAATAGAAGAGATTTTAGAGAGAGAAAGATAGGTCTTGAGAAAATATGAGACTTTTTATAAAAATGGAGAGAAAGAGAGTTTTCATATATATTTATCTTTCATCTTCTCCTATTCTTTCTATTAAGGTAATTCAAATTTCTTGTATTTTAGTTTACAATGTATCTTGTTCATTATTATTCATCATCTCTCTTCTTCATACTCATGTAATTGATATTTCTTTATTTCCTTTTCCATACATAAGTTGTTTGCTCATTCTTTATCATTTTTCCTACTCTTAATCTTAAGTTTATTTTCATGTATTATTGATTTCTCTACAAGTTTGATAATGATATATTTTTATCATCAACTCAATCAATGAGTATGAGGATAAAGCTTTTGTGGGGGTGTAAAATTAACTCAATGTGAATCAATCCTTTAATGGTTTATACATTTAATGAAAAGATCCCCTATGATAATTTCTTATACATAAAAATGCATCAAAAAGAGAGTGAAACATCTATACAAGATTGTGCAAATATTTAAGTTTTGATTTTTTTATATTCTTACAAGTCTTTTCTTCTCTTCTTTTTAATTTTTGTTCATCATTTTTGTGACACTTGTTTAAACTAGTTACCATCCATGATCATTCCTACCAATGAAGAAAGAAAGGAAAAATGGTAATTAGTGAAATAAGTGGTCCAAAATAAAAAAATGGTATATTTATATCCCAAACAAAAATTATTTATTTTGAAAGTTTTATTGATTTTTTTAGTTTCACTTGTTTAAACTAGTTACCATCTATGATCATTCCTAGCAATGAAGGAAGAAAGAAAAAAATTATAATTAATGAACTAAGTAGTCCAAAATAAAAAATGGTATATTTATATTCCAAACAAAATTATTTATTTTTCTTTAGTGACACTTGGTTAAATTAGTTACCATCTATAATCATTCTTTTGCTGTTTGATTAACATTGAGGGAAGAAATAAAAAATAATAATTAATAAACTATGTAGTCAAAAATAACATGCTCACGCCAATTATGTATGAAATTAAGTATTTTTCCATATATTAATTTATTTACACATGAAAATTTTTATTATTAATTAATTTATTAAATAATTATATATATATATATTTAAAAAATGAAATTAAAAAAAAGAGGGTGACATCACCCTCTGTAATTCTTTTTGTACTTTTTTTTGCATTTTATTTCTTTTTTTATTTACTTCAATTTTTTGGTAGATATTATTGGTTTATTTTAATTTATTTTTGTATGTCGTTTTAATTATTTCAGGTATTGTATCTTTATTTTCACTCTACATATTTTTAAATTTATCATCTCTAACATTTCTTTCCATTATTTTTTTTCCTTATAGTTGTTATCTCTTCTTATTTATTTATATATTATTGTCATATCGTCATGGTTGTATGTGATTATTATTTCATTCTTTTATCATCAGAATTGACGCTCATAAATTAAAACATAACAATTTGATTTAAATTTTATTAATTTATTTATTTAGTTTTCACCAAAAAAATCTGACGACGGACTTTAGAATTTTGGGGATACCAAATTTCTCGAACTACCGAGGTGATGAGTTATTTTTAGGATGCCGAGAGTAACTCTAATAATGCTTTGATTTAAGAAAAATATGAAAAAAATAGAAATAATTTTTTAATGGTCTTTGTACCACCCTTTAAAGGTCATTTATTTGCTCATTTTTATGATGCAAAATATACCAAATGGGACATTCAAAATTATAATATTATTTTAATAAATAATTAGGATAGTATTTGATTAAATTTGGTAACCATTTTTCATAATGGATGTTGTGGGGTGCTAATACCTTCCCCACAACTCGAACCAACTTTAAATTTTCGCATACCAAAATATTTGATTTTAAAATTTGGTGACCAATCACGCCCTAAAATGATTGGTGGCGACTCTGAATTTCTTCTTTTGAAAAATTATTTTTCAATCGTCGCTCCGCGTCCCATGCACGTTGTGACAGCTTGGCAACTCCATTGGGGGACAAACTATTGGTCTAACCATTTTTAGATCGATAGAGAGTCAAGCCAAAATTCCGTCATATGCTATCCTTTTGTGTGGTTCATTGTTTGCTTATTTGATTCATTATTTTTTTCTAATTCATGCTTGTAGTTGTACACAAGTTCTTTTTTTTACGAAGTATATTTTTTTACATAATTTCTAATTTCACACATATACACTATCCCTTTACCCGAATTTTTCCTTTAGGATTAGCGAGAATGAGTAGTGGAATGCCGTCGTGGAAGTGTTGTTCTTGTGCAGGCTCATGAAAGTTTTGACTCAGGTCGACCCTTTCGGGATACCGTTTGGGGAGCCATGTTACTCCGTTCGGATAATAGTGAGGACAACCTGAAAGCCTATTAAGAGATTTGAGAACCCAACCACACATGTATTTTATTTTTAGAGCCCATCTCATGATCAATGTTTGATAAAAATAGAGATTATGCTTAATTATGATATCATGATTAATTTTGTTCATGTATATATGTCCTACGCTCTTTAAACATTTCTTTTCTTTCCCATTATTTCACTTCTGACTTTGTCTTTCTTTTTTGCATACATTCATCATGTTACGTAATAGGGATTGCAAAGAAGTGTTCAATTCATTCATATTTTAGAGACCATGACTTCTACTCTGAGTATGATAGAAGATCAAGATACAGTAGCCAAATGGTCAGAGGAAACGCAGAAACGAAAAGGAGATTGTCTGAAAAAGGAGGATGTCGTTATTCTACCATCAATCACTAAGATAGAGTTTTCATACACTTACTTAGAGAGGTTGAAGAAGATATGGGAGGATTTTTCATCGGAGTAGAAAAATTTATTTGTCGGCAAATATGGTCACATCGTTTATCTTCTGTATATTACAGTCAATGCTCCTGTTCTTAAGGCTTTAATGCATTTCTGGGACCCTCTGTATAGATGTTTCACCTTTGGAACAATTGATCTTACTCCTAAATTGAATAATATCAAGCCCTACTGAACGTCCCGCTGCAAAGCACAGATAAAGTTTATAATTACGACAAAGGCTCACATTGAAGAGAGCTTTATCCAAGCTCTTGGGTCTTGTCCATGCATCTGAGATTGAGAAAAGGTTGAAAGTTAAAGGGTGAATGATTGTGTGCCGCTGGATTACCTCTTAGATCTCGCCCAAAATGTCTTAAAGGAAGATAAGGGTATGGCTCTTTATGCTCTGTGAATATATGACACCGTGTTGTTTCCAAAGATTCAAGGTTATGTGGATAATAAAGTGATAAAAATGTTCTTGCAAGTTGAATATGGTGTTAACCCTGTTATCTCAATTTTAGTTGAGATTTTTCGTTCCTTAAATCATATACGAGCGCTTGGAAAATGGAAGTTCATCGGCTCTCCATCTCTTTTGTGTATTTGGATTCTTAGCCATCTAAGAAGTCCACCAGATTTCAAATATCCTCAAGTTAAGTTTTCAAGTCCATGGATGAAGACGAGAATCCCCATTGTAGAATTTGGAATGGCCAAATAGAATTCACAGTTTTCCACAAAAGAGGTGTGGCTCTCACACCTATCAAAGTTGAAAAATGAGGATGTTATCTGGAAAGCCCAATGGATGATGTTGACATCGATGATCTACAGATGTGGCGACTATCCATGGGTCTCACTCCTAGGACCATTGGGTTGTACTAGTTATGCTCAGCTAATAGTGCTCCGTCAATTATACATGAGACAGTTTGTCCCTACCATACACGTATTAAAGGACATTGAGATCATTTATGATTCTCAAGATATCTTTACTGTCACTCTGAATTCTGAACCACATCACCAAGCATTATTGAAGGTTTTGAATCAAGCATATGTCTGTCGTGACAGTACGGGGGAGAAGTTGTGTGGAATTGTGGGAAATATTACCGCACCAAATTTTATCAATTTCGCAGATGATGAAATCCCTGCCGATGGTACTAGACACACCAGAGCTCTACATATATCCGTGAAATTTAGGGATTATGTTGTTGCAAAAGTATTTATTGATAACGGCTCATATCTAAATGTAATGCCAAGATCCACACTAGCAAAGCTCCCTGTGGACGCGACACATATGCGACCTAACATGATGATAGTAAGAGTATTCAACGGTACCCGAAGAGAAGTAGTCGGAGACATAGAGATACAAATTCGAATACGGTCATGCCTATTCAATATTGGTTTCCAAGTGATGGACGTAAATCCAGCATACAGTTTTCTTTTAGGTCGACCATGGATTCACTTTGTCGGGGCAGTATCATCTTCCTTACATTAGAAGCTGAAATTTATAATGGATCATAAACTCATTTGTATATATGGGGAAGAAGATTTATTGGTATCCAAGCTAGCTACCATGCCACATGTTGAGGAGGCAGAAGAAGATTGGAGTGCTCATTTTGATCATTTGCGATTGCGAACACCACATCTGTTGCTAGTGAAAAACTTGCTCCAACATCAAGCCTATCAAAAGCCTCTCAGATGGTGGCAAAGTTGATGATAAAAGGGGGATACAAGCCAGGCAAAGGACTCGGGGGTAAGCATCAAGGCATAAATAAGTTAATCGAGTGGGACGAGAATGAGCAAAGGTTTGGGCTTGGATATAAACCGACCAAGGCTTATAGATGGAGAGTGGAAGCTCAAAAGAAAGAAAAGAGGATTGCTAGGCTCTAAAATAGGGAATTTGATATGGAAATGGCGATCATAACCCATATTTCTGAATCCTTTAGAAGTTGGGGAATTTCATTCGAAAAACCGGTTACAGTAGAGCAGTACGACCTTGAAGATGATATCGTCCAGCTTTTAATATCCACAATCTTGGGAAAATCATCAAGTGCGAGTACAGAGGACTTGGTTTCTTAATACGATTCAGATCATGAGCTTAACAATTGGGATGTCACCGAGCTACCAGTGCTTCTTGGAAATTTTCAAGAGTAATGTGTTCATGCCAAAATTCTATTGATTCTGTCAAATGCCTTAGGAGTTTCATTGTTATAGACCTATGTTCTCGTCTGTTTCGTGTCATCTCTTTGAATGAGAGTCTAAAAACTTGTTTCGTGTCCTTTTGCTAATGATAAATACAATTCCAGTTCTTTTTATTCTTCCTTTTATGTCTACTTTCTGAAATATTGTTCATACTCATGCATTGTTTATTTTCTTTTCTCGCCTTTCTTTCATCCAATAATCTGATTCAGGATCAAGAACAGTGATTTTGAAAATAAAAGCATAAGCAATAATTTTGACAATCCTATTCTTAGCGTAGAGTTAGATGAAAGTGGCGAGCATAATTTTGAACCATCTCCAGAAATGTTAAGAATGGTAGAAGATGATGATAAAATAACTCAACCATATCAATAGTTAACGAAAGTGATAAGTTTGGGATTGGATGGAGAGACGAAAGAAGTCCAAATCGACACCTCTATGATAAGCCAAAGCCGCCGACAATTAATTGACTTACTCAAAGAGTATATTGACGTCTTTGTATGGTATTACCAAGATATGTCAGTCTAGACACTGATATTGTGGTTCATTTGCCACTTATGCCCGAAAGTAAACCAGTGCAACAAAAGTTATGGAAAATGAAACCAGACATGCTGGTACAGATCAAATAAGAAGTTAAAAAGCAAGTAGATGCAGGTTTGTTGAAGTAGCAAAATACCCTGAATGAGTTGCTAACATAGTCCCAGTGCCGAAGAAATATGAGAAAGTAAGAGTGTGCGTCAATTATATAGACTTAAATTGGGCAAGCCCCAAGGATAATTGTTCATTATCCCATATCGATGTCTTAGTAGATAACACTGCATGACATTCAACCTTCTCTTTCATGGATGATTTTTCAGGGTATAACCAAATCAAAATGGCTCTTAGAGACCGTGAAAAGACAACTTTCATAACTTTGTGGGGTACATTTTGTTATAAGATTATGCCAATTGGTCTAAAGAATGCAGGGGCGACTTACCAACGGTCAATGGTAACACTATTTCATGATATGATGCATAAATAAATCGAAGTGTACGTTGATGATATGATTGCCAAATCACGTCAAGGGGAAGATGACATTGTCACTCTGCAGAAATGATTTGAACGGTTGAGAAAGTTCCAGTTAAAGCTTAACCCGACAAAGTGTACATTCGCAGCATCTTCAAGGAAACTACTTGGTTTTGTCGTGAGCAAGGAAGGAATAAAAGTTGACCCTGACAAAGTTCAAGCCATCATTGATATGCCACCACCTCAAACTCAGAAGGAAGTTATAGGTTTTCTTTGGGAGATTAAATTACATAGCCCAGTTCATCTCATAGTTAACTGTAACTTGTGAACCTATCTTTAAGCTTCTCCGCAAAAATGATACATAAGGATGGAATGATGATTGCCAAATTGCTTTTGAGAAGATCAAGTAATACTTGCAAAATCCACATGTACTTGTTCCTCCAACTCCAGGGCGTCCACTCATTTTGTATCTTATAGTGACAGAAAAATTCATAGGTTGCGTACTTGGTCAACACGACGCATCTGGAAGGAAAGAACAAGCAATATACTATTTAAGCAAAAGGTTCATAAATTATGAGGCTAGTTATTCGATAGACAGTACATGTTGTGCATTAGCCTGGGTTGCTCATCAACTTAGACAATACATGTTATACCACACCGCTTGGTTAATTTTAAAGATGGATCCAATCAAGTATATCTTTGAAAAATCATCACTTTCTGGGTGAATTGCTAAATGAAAAATGTTGCTCACAGGATATGATATTATATATGTCATGAGAAAGTCAATAAAAGAAAGTGTACTTGTTGATTATCTGGCAGATCAACCAGTGCAGGATTATGAGCTTATGAAGTTTGATTTTCCTGATGAGAACATATCAGTCATATTAAAAAATGAAGGAGAATCTATGGATCCAAAATTGTGGACAATATCATTTGATGGCGCATCTAATGATATAGGACATGGAATTGGGGCAATCGTCATATCTCTTGAGGGAAAGTTTTTCCCATTCACGGTAAAACTATGCTTTGACTGGACAAACAATGTGGCAGAATTTAAGGCATGTTCCATGGGAATTCAAGCAGTTTCTGATATGAAGATAAGGAAGCTTTGAGTGTACGGAGATTCGTTATTGGTGATACGATAACTAAACAAGGAATGAGAAGCTAGAGATTCCAAACTGGTACCTTACAACAAACATGTAACTAAGTTAAGCCGAAATTTTGAAGTGATCTCATTTGACCATATACCCAGAAAGAATAATCAAATTGCAGATGCACTGGCAACTCTAGCGTCCATGTTTACCGCGGACTTTAAGGGAGAAGTGCAACCCATAAAAATTGAGAAGTGAGTTTTTCCTGCTCAGTGTATGAGCATTGAAGAGGAGCCAGACATAAGACCGTGGTATTATGACATCAAGTAGTATATAAAGAATGAGGAATATGCATCTAAAGCTTCTGAGGATGATAAACACACTATTAGAAGATTGTCCATGAGTTTCTTCTTGAATGGTGAAATACTCTAAAAAACCATAATATGGTGCTCTTAAGATGTGTTGATGCAAGGGAAGAGAATCAAATCATAGACGAAGTTCACGAAGGAATTTATGGTGTTCATGCTAATGGACATATGATGGTCAAATAAATCTTGAGAGCAGGATATTATTGGTTAACTCTAAAATTTGACTGCATCAAGTATGCCAAAAAATATCATAAATGTCAAATTTATACGGATAAAATTCACTTACCCATATTTTCTTTACATGTCATGGTCGTGCCTTGGCCGTTCTCTACGTGGGGCAGAGACGTCTTTGGTCCCATCACACCAAAAGCCTCTAACGAGCATCGTTTTATTTTAGTCTCTATAGATTATTTTACCAAATGGATGGAGGCAAGTTCTTATTCGAGTGTAACCAGAAGTGCAATTGTTAAGTTCATTAAAATGAAATAATTTGTCGATATGGTCTACCTAGAAGGATCATCACAAATAATGGGACAAATTTAAATAATAAGATGATGAAAGAATTATGTGAGCAATTCAAAATTAAGCATCATAATTCATTTCCTTATCGTCCGAAAATGAACAGAGCAGTGGAAGCAGCCAATAAGAACATAAAAAGGATTATAGAGAAGATGACGGAGGTTTATAAGGATTGCATGAGATGCTCTCATTTGCACTACATGAGTACCACACATCAGTCCGAACATCAACTGGGGAAACGACATTCTATTGGGCATATGGCATGGAAGCGGTCCTTCCAATTGAGGTGGAAATTCTCTTCCTCAAAGTCTTAATGGAGGGAAATTAGAAGAAGCAGAGTGGGTACAGACACGATATGAGCAATAAAATTTCAAAGAGAAAAAAAGGTTGACTGCATTATGTAGAGGACAATTATATCAAAGAAAAATTATGCACGCATATGACAAAAAATTGCGTCTCTGATGTTTCCGAGAAGGATACTTGGTGTTGAAAAATATAATCTCATATCAAAAGGATCACCGGGGGAAGTGGACCCCAAATTACGAAGGACCTTTCATTGTCAAGAAGGCTTTCTTTGGAGGAGCTCTCATACTAACAAACATGGATGAAGACGATTTACTGCATGAAGTACTTCGTTTGACCTCTCTAAGTATGGAAAAAATGGAGTTGGGCAAAAAAATATTTTTAAAAAGAGCTTTTCGAGTACTGGAGAAATTCTTATTCCATATTTTTTTCCCAAATCCTTGTTTGTAAACATTATTCATCATCAATGAAGAGCCTTTTTTATTTCTTAGTTGACAAATACATATACTTCATCTTCTCATTATTTTCATTATTTATTATTCCTCTCAATTCTAAGATATTATTAATTACTCTTGAAATAACTTAGAAGCATAAACTTGGTTAGGTGAAAGCTAATTGAAAAAAAAAAAAGAATAGGAACTAAGAAAGACGGTCTAAGTGCGAGGTGAAATCTGAAAAGTCACTACGAGAAAGTCGGTATGCACATGACGAAGGCTAAAACACGATTGTAGGGTTGTAATTAAAGTACAAAAAAGAAGCAAAATATGAAGAAATTATTCATTTTTCTCCATCATCGACCTGAAGCCGAATACTCAGGCACAAACCAATGAATAAGGATGCATCATTTTTTTGAAAGTATGTTTGATACTTCATTGCGAGTCCATGATCCTAGGCCAAGCGATTGATTTGAAGGATGAATGATATGGCGACATTAGTCAACTTTCAAAAAAATCACCAAAAAATTTTCTTACAAATGTTCACAAGCAGGCATAGCATGCATGCACTAAAACCCACTATTTTGCATTTATATTCAATAATTACAATGTATAGACATGCATCATATTGATCTTTTTTTATACAATTCAATTGCATGAATCATTCAAAAATATTCTTTCGAAATCCACACATGACTTTCCAACATTTAGAGCCCGCATTAGTCTAACTCTTGTACCATATGAAACTTGTAAAAATCAGATCAAATATTATTTCAACATCTTCAGTTAAATCAAACCTGAATTGAGTCGAGATCAAAGCTTGTGTTTATCCAGGTCCGTTTCCTTTCAAATATCTCGGTTAAATCAAATCTGACTTTGTCGCGGTCGAAGCCCGATGTCAGCGCCTGGTCCATTTCAATTAATTTGGTTAAATCGAACCCGCATCGAGTCGAGGTCGAAGCCTGCATCTATCCTGGTCCATGCCATTTCTTTATCTTTGGTTAAATCGAAACTGACTTTGTCGCGGTCTAAGCCCGGTGTCAACGCCTTGCCCGTTTCAATTAATATGGTTAAATCAAACCCGCATCAAGTCGAGGTCGAAGCCTGCGTCTATCCAGGTCCACGTCCTTTCTTTATCTTAGGTTAAATCGAATCTGACTTTGTCGCGATCAAAACCCAGTGTCAGCGCCTGGTCCATTTCAATTAATATGGTTAAATCGAACTCGAATTGAGTCGAGGTCGAAACTTGTGTCTATCCAGGTCCATTTCATAAGTTCCGTCATTTCATAGAACCCGAATAAGTCGAGGTTTCTATTCCCCTTATCTATATAGTCTTTTTTCAATCAAAATATTTATCTACACCTTTATACAACTTCTAAGTTTATAAGGATGAACAAATGGGAGCAGCTGTAGATACCGTATTTTGTCTGGTCTAATACTTTAAAAATACAAAATTTATTTTTTTGGTCCATATACTAATCTAAGACTATGTGTATAATTTGAAAAATAGCTCAATGCCTAAAAATAAGAAGAATTGTCTAAGGATTAAAAAATAAAAAGGGAACAAAATGACTAAAAATAAAAAGCGAAACTCTAAGTTTGCTTATAAATAGAGAGTATGACTTCACTTGAAGGGAGGGATTTGGAGAGTGAGAAAAAGAATTGATTTTAGAGAGAGAAAGAGAGGTCTTGAGAAAATAGGAGTTTTTTTAAAAAAAGAAAAAGAAAAAGAGAGTTTTCATTTCTATTCATCTTTCATCTTCTCTTATTCTTTCTATTAAGATAATTCAAATTTCTTGGATTTTAGCTTGCAATATATTTTGTTCATTATTATTCATCATCTATCTTATTCCTACTCATGTAACTGATATTTCTTTGTTTCCTTTTCTATACATAAGTTGTTTGCTCATTCTTTATCATTTCTCCTACTCTTAATCTTAAGTTTTATTTTCATGTATTGTTGATTTCTCTACAAGTTTGATAATGAGATGTTTTTGTCATCAACTCAATCAATGAGGATGAGAATAAAGCTTTTGAGGGGGGTGTAAAATTAACTCAATGTGAATCAACCCGTTAACGGGTTAAAAATGTACATTTGATGAAAAGATCTTCTAAGATAATTTTTCATACATAAAATACAAAAAATAGAGAGTAAAACATCTATACAAAATTATTCAAATATTTAATCTTTCATTTTTTTATGTTCTTACAAGTCTTTTCTTATTTTCTTTTTAATTTTTGTTCATCATTTTTGTGACACTTGTTTGAACTAGTTACCATTCATGATCACTCCTAGCAATGAAGGAAGAAATGAAAAATGGTAATTAGTGAACTAAATGGTCCAAAATTAAAAAAATGGTATATTTATATCCCAAACAAAAATTATTTTATTTTGAAAGTTTTATTGATTTTTTCAATGACACTTGTTTAAACTAGTTATCATCCATGATCATTTCTAGCAATGAAGGAAGAAAGGAAAAATGGTAATTAATGAATTAAGTAGTCCAAAATAAAAAATGATATATTTATATCCCAAACAAAATTATTTATTTTTCTTTAGTGACACTTATTTAAATTAGTTACCATCCATGATCATACTTTTGCTATTTGATTTGTATTGAAGAAATAAATGAAAAATGATAATTAATAGACTATGTAGTAAAAAATAGCATGCTCACGCCAATAATGTGTGAAATTAAGCATTTCTTTCATAGATTAATTTATTTACACATGAAAAAATTTATTATTAATTTATTAATTAAATAATTATATATATATATATATATATATATATATATCTTTAAAAAAATGAAATTAAAAAAAAAGAGGGTGACGTCACCTCCTGTAAATTTTTTGTACTTTTTTTTGCATTTTATTTCTTTTTTTGTTTTTCTTTTTTATATTTTAATAGATATTATTGGTTTGTTTTAATTTATTTTTTAATGTCTTTTTAATTATTTCACGTATTTTTCATTATTTTCACTCTACATATTCTTTTTTTTTAATTTATCATACATATTTATCATCTCTAACATTTCTTTCCATTATTCTTTTTTTATTTATAGTTATTATCTCTTCTTATTTATTTACGTATTATTGTCATATCTTCACGGTTGTATGTTATCATAATTTCATTCTTTTATCATCAGAATTGTCGCTCATAAATTAAAAACATAACAATTTGAGTTCAATTTTGTTAATTTATTTATTTAGTTTTTACTAAAAAAAATCTGATGACGGACTTTGAAATTTTTGAGATACCAAATTTTTCGAACTATCGAGGTGATAAGTTCTTTTTAGGATATCGAGAGTAATTCCAATAATGCTTTGATTTAAGAAAAATATGAAAAAAATAAAAATAAATTTTTAATGATTTTTGTACCACCCATTAAAGGTCATTTATATGCTCATTTTTATGATGCAAAATGTACCAAATGAGACATTCTAAATTGAATTTCTATAACATTATTTAAAAAAATAATTTAGATAGTATTCGGTTAAATTTGATAATCATTTTTCGTAATGGGTGTTGTAGGGTGCTAATACCTTCCCCTACACGCAAATGACTCCCGAACCAACTTTAAATTTTCGCAGACCAAAGTATTTGATTTTAAAATTGGATGACCAATCACGCCCTAAAATGATTGGTGGCGACTCCGAATTTTTTTTTCAAAAATAATTTTTCAATCACTGCTTCGCATCGCATGCACATTACGACAGTGAGTGTTAGAGAGTCATCAACTAATATTGTTACTTAGTTTCAGTTCTGTTAAATCTTTTGTATCTATCTGTAAACGTTTGTTCAATAGTACTGTTAAGCAAACTATGTAACAATTGGCGTTTGCTAGCTGTTACTGCTTGTGAGCTAAGCTAATTAAGTTAGTTAGCTTAGTAGTAGTTGTTATTTGTTAATTGTTAGAATATTCTAATATATCTATATAAAGAAACAATTAATGAAAGTTTACTGTATTGTATTGTCAGGATAGTACTGTACTAAATCTGTCGGACTGTACTGTACTATATTATATTGGATTAAATAATATTGTCCAGTGTTTGGTGTCGTATTAGTTAAAAATTTGTAACACTTATACAATGTTTGACACGTTATAGTATTAGATTGTAAAATTATTTATCATGATTTGACAGCAAAAGCCTATTTGAAATTTATTAACATGTTATTTTACATTTTCAACTATAAAATAAATTATCTAATTCATGTTATTACCGTAAATTCTCTCTATTTTGTTTTACTAAAAATACAAATTCAACTATACCCGTAAACTTTAAGAAAGTGATAATTTATAGTTATAAATATTAAAATTAGAAGAAAAAAAGTCATGAATTTTTAATAGACAAAATAAGTCATTTAAATATATAAATAATTACTAAACCACTCATATGATTGAGATGCTCTAAAAATTCAGAAAAAGATAGTAAATGACTTTAAAAATTGGTAAAATTAATTCATAAGTAATTAATTTTACACTTTTTGAAAATTCATAAATTATTTTTATTAGTGAGTGAAGTTCATGTAAGATCTAAATTAAAAAAATCATTTTAAGATATAAATTAAAAAATAGCTTTATTTTTTTAGTCTGGTGTAGTCCTCCTAAAAGGAGGGGACTAAATTATTCATGTGAGTCAGACTAAAAATTCTCATCGTATTAACTATTACGGATTCTATATTTTTTTTAAATGTCGTACAATACTAAAATAGTATTGTCAAGTATAGTCTTCTCAATTTCAATAGTCTCAGCCCGCACGTGTTTAATATCTCACCGTGCCAACTTTGAAGGTCCAGTTACCCATCACCACCTTCGCACAGAGCCACCACCAAAAAGCGAGTGACCCACCGCCACACATGCACCACCTGCGCAATCCCTTTTGATTTTTCGACGCAAATGGCGTCTTTGTGGCTGTCTCGAGCTTCTCGTAAGTTTCTAAGAGCCACTTTGACTTCATCTCACTCACTTTCTCTCTCCCACTCCATCTCCAATCCCCGACTTTCTTCCTCTTGCCTGATACAGAACTCTTCCAAGCTTAATTCCTTACCTAGTTCGTCATCTAAGCATTGGATTACTGCGTCCGAATTTTCCCGGGAAAATTTCAGGAATGATACGAAATTGGGATTCGTTTATGGCATTTCGACTTCGTCGTCAAGTGTGAAGGAGAGCTCAAAGAACGACGACGATCGTAGTGGGGGCGATCACGATGGAGAGAGATTACCACCAAAGGTCCAGGTGTCTTGGATTGACTTGTATTTACCCAAGCAGGCTCGGCCTTATGCTCATTTAGCTCGCCTCGACAAACCTATTGGGACTTGGTTGCTCGCTTGGCCTTGTATGTGGTAAGGAGGAGTATCGAAGAGGATTCATCATGTTTTATTTGTTAAATAATTCTGTATTCGTATCTTAGGTTGTTATGCTAGAAAAGTCAAACCTCATAGTCTTTTGTATGTTCTTCATTATGCTTGATGTATTATATCACTTACTGTTCTCATGAGACCATGTGAATGAACTTTAATTGCCTACTTAACCTTGGGGGAGCATATTCTCTGCCTTTTTAGCTTACATGGAATGATTTTTATTTAGGTCAATTACCTTGGCAGCACCCCCAGGTCACTTTCCTGACTTTAAGATGTTGGCTCTTTTTGGATCTGGGGCTTTGCTATTAAGGGGTGCTGGCTGTACCATAAATGACCTGCTTGATCGAGACATCGACACGAAAGTAAGATAAATGCCTTCTATCCTTGAGTAAATGTAATCTTTGGTGTTGTTCTCTCTAATATAACAATATATATTACATGCTTTCTTGAGGTTAGTTGTATCATTTTTCCCTTCTTTTATAGATAATTTCCTTTTTTATTCTAATTGCTGTGAAAGCTTTGTGCTAAATGTATGCTATTGAAGGAAATTCGAAGTTGAGATATTAAAAGATGCTATGAGTCGTTCGATGATAAGTGGAAAGATTTTTAATTTGATCTGGAGTAGAATGGTTTTCCTTGCTTCTTTATGGGTTTCTGAGTCTAAATATTTTAAGGATGCCTTTTTTTGTGTGTAATCGCTTTGTTTATTCATGGCTTGGGATGACTTATTGTTCTCACATCCTTTTGTTTGTATCTTTTTTCTATTATTGAGTTGTCAATTTCCTATAAAAGAAGCTTCTATGAGTCGTGCCACTAGTCTTGCATATTGAGCAAGGGTGACTATATACTTACTAATTTTTTGTTTTCTCATGCCATTGTGAATGCACTTACTGATGCACAGTATTGATATGATTGTAGAAATCTCTAATACAATGTCAAAGTTCATTGTCATTGAAACACTTTTAAACCGAAAGAAAAAAGGTTTTCTTTTAGTGACTATTGTTCTCTCAACTCCTTTATTATGGATTGAAAACTTTAATGTAATGCAGGTAGAACGCACAAAGTTAAGGCCAGTTGCGAGTGGTAGTGTGACACCATTTCAGGGGCTATGTTTCCTTGGGTTTCAGTTGCTTTTGGGACTTGGAATTCTTCTTCAACTGAACAATTTCAGGTTAGAGTTGTTTGAATATCTTAGTTGATCCTTTTGCTGTACAATCGTCTAAACATTCTCCCCGCAGCTTCTTTGCTTCACAAGTTTGCTTAAGCATCAGCTGGTTTTGATCATTCTTGATTTCTAACATGTAATCATTGGTGCTTTGCTACTTCTTACAGTCGCATTTTGGGTGCCTCATCCTTGTTCCTAGTCTTCTCCTACCCTCTCATGAAGAGGTTTACATTTTGGGTAAGACAGGTCAAATAAATATGCTGCTTAGATATGCTTGTTTGCTCAATAATTTGTTCTTTTACCGATCTGAACAGTTTAGATTGACGTATATGCTTAATGAAGCTCCAATTCTTGTGGCAGCCTCAGGCCTATTTGGGCTTGACCTTTAATTGGGGTGCTTTACTAGGTTGGTCTGCCATTAATGGAAATTTGGATCCAGCTATTGTGCTCCCACTGTACGTATCTGGAGTATTTTGGACTCTCGTATACGATACAATCTATGCACATCAGGTACAACTATATATCGTGCAATCTCGGATGCTTTTCATTACTTCATGCTTTGCCCTTTTCCTGTTAAATTATCCTTACCTTTCTATGCTAAACTCAACATTGTAAATATGAGGAGCTATGTAGCACTGATGCTCCTAGAAGGGCTTTCCTTGCCTGTTAACGGTGTTTCCTAGTTACTTTGTCGGTGCGTAATTTGACCCTTTATACAAGCTTCCAAATTCTGAAGATGAAATTATTAAGCTTGAGAAATGTAGTCCATACTCCTGAATACTCTTCAAAAGTGTATGGGAATACCTTTCAAGTATTGCTATTATCGGCTATACATCAAATTCTTATTTTTCTGTTAAAACTGTTTTCCTTATTTTCATAGTAGTCTATCAGTATTGTAGAGTAATTGTTGTGGTGTGTCCATTTCATGGTGGATGGTGCGAATAAGATCACCTTAATGACGATATGTCCTCATACCTCATTATCTTTTTACTCCATCTAGAGGAGTACGAATAATAAGAATTAGTGAACTTCTCCTACACTTGTTATACAATAACTTTTCTGCTACAACTATTGACTGAATAAAAAAGTGAAAGTAATTTTTAAGGTGGAGTCATTTGAAATTTTCTTACAAAATGGCTTTTCAGGATAAAGAGGATGATCTAAAAGTGGGTGTTAAATCTACAGCTTTGAGATTTGGAGATTCAACTAAGAATTGGATTGGTGGGTTTGGAATTGCTTGCATAAGCAGTCTTGCTCTTAGTGGATTCAATGCTGATATTGGTAAAGTATTTCTTTTGTTCTCCATTGCAACATTCATACTCAACAGAAGTTTGCTTCACACCCCACGACTTATTTTTCTATGAATATTTTTTTTTGAGCAGGCTGGCCATATTATGCACTTTTGGCTGCTGCATCTGGACAATTGGCTTGGCAAATATGGACTGCTGATCTAGCAAGTCGTGCTGATTGCAATAGAAAGTATGTTTTGGTTGTAGAAAATTCAATTCATATGACGAAGTGAAACAAACAAACAACAAACAAATAAATAAAAATAAATTTATAGACTACTACTAAGTACAGTATCAGTTAATATTTCCAAAAAATCGCACAATATCGGTTAATATCAAGTATGAATCCATTACTTGGCTAACCCTCGTGATTTCATCACTTCAATTATTTGGGACCTCTGTTATGGTTGAACATGGCTATACGCGTCTAATGAAAAGCTTCTTTCAGAACCTTGAAAGTGCAAAATAACTAAGATAATACCTCTGCTTGATGTTTACTGTTTTTGACACTACTTGACCCAACAGAGTCAGATAAGCATTCATTAAAGTTTCTCCATACGAACTTGATACTTAAAAAGTTTTCTTTATATATATGATTGATTGAAGGGAAGCTTGAAAACATATTTCATTCTCTCTAGTGGTAAGGCTTTCATTTCTTATCATGGATACAGATTTGTTTCCAACAAGTGGTTTGGAGCTATTGTGTTCACGGGAATCCTTCTCGGAAAACTCTCACCCTAATGGTACATTCTCTCTGAACTCTTGTTTTTTTAATTTCCATAAACAAATCATTCATGATTAATAATTCTCTTAGATCACTCAACTCAGGAACTAGACCTTCCCATGTTGTAAAATTGCTGGAACCGTGAGTCCGAGTTTAACTGATGTGCAAAGGTTATACATTGGCTCTTGATGGGGATTGAAAATAGAAAGAGAAGCATATAGAGGGCCACTGAGCACCTACAAGGACAACTTCACTACTTCAGCTTGGCTGCTTTGAAGATTGAAGAATACAGCACGGCTCCATTATATTTCATCTCATTCAGAGGCACTCAAAAGTGGTGGTTGAGATGCTGAGATCTAACTTTCGAAAAGTTAGCATTCTATTTTTCTGTAGGCTGCATAAACGCAACCACAGGTTCATTCTTTCTAGTTAGAAGTTTGGCATTCGGTTGCTTCTCTAAGAACGAGTAATTTATCGATAGAGTGGCGATTCTTGTCCCTCTAGTTCGATGTAATTGTTCCTTGGTGAAACTGCCAAAATGATATATGGCATTGTTATCTTTTCAAATTACTAGAAATCTTTCTCAGCTTTGGGACTCTTTAGGGGAGGGGAGTTTTAGGTAACGTTTATTTCGTCTATGGTTTGGGTTCTAGTTCTATTTTGTCTCCAATTGATGATATAGAAAGTGCTCACCTTATTATCCTTCCATGCATTACGTGTTTCTCTCTTTACTGACAAATGCTAAGAAATTACTATCATGGTCCTATATCATGACTCATGAGTGAAAAAGAAACTAATAAGAAAATTATGATTTGAAATGCGAACTAATAAGAACAATTCAATTCAGTTATGACGTGAATGTATTGTATTTTCACATCATGTACGTTAGAATGTCATAATAGTTCTGAAGATTGTAGTGTTAAATAACATTGTCAATTTTGACAAAAGAAAAAAATGTCATTGTCGAAACTTGTACAGACCACTGGCGTTGAGTTTTTCTTTTCGCTTGAACATTGTTTGTTATAAATATCTTTTACATCGAGTTGTAAACAAAATGATGGGTCAATTGCTCATAAGTTAGTGTTTTCTTACTTAATCAATAAATTTCTCATTTATAAATCAACAACCTATGAAATAAATCACGTTATCAATTAAAACTTGATTTAAATCTTTATTGTTGTTTAATTATTCTTTTTTAAGATCAATATTATATAGTATTGCGGTGGTGCTCGACAGTTTTATGATATGGCAAGATTTTATGATATGGCAAGATTGAGAGTTGATCTATTTTATAGATTCACTTATCATGTATAAAATAAGATCATATATATACAACCGAATCACTGACGCACTGCCTAGCGTTTTTTCCTCTCAATTGGTTGCTATAAAGCAGACTTCTACGTGCTTTGTCTTTGTGTGGATTTCATACAGTTCTCTTTGTGAGCAAAACTCTCTCCTCACCGGTCAGGAGAGTGCTCTGCCTACAATCAATCATTTGTGAATAAAGTCACTGTTTCTCTCATTTTACTATTTAATATATCCATGTAAATGAATTATACTGAATTTTTTTTATAACTGATTGGCTTTAAGGAGACACTGAGAATTTTTCTATACTTCAGATATGAATGAACTACTTAAAGGTATTTATATTTTAGAAATATCATAAATTTGTTCCAACTTTTTCCTAGTGTTTTTTAGTATATTAGTAAATATCATAACTACCCAGTATTAGAAAATTACAACTCGTCCAATTTAATTTTACAATTCACCTCTCTAATCCTATAAAATAAATTTGATCATTTTAAGATTAAAATAAACAAATAATACGATTTGAATACAAGTGTTTTAAAATAATTAGGAAAGATAACAAAAGGAAATGAGAGAATTTTTTTTAATTGTTTGCTAGTAAAGGAAAGAAGACAACTGTTTAGTTGTATCAATTGCCAAACTATAAGAGGAATGATGGAGCTGGCACCTTGTTGGCTGTACACAAATGACATTAGAGGTAGTAAGTGGGTCGATTCGGTCCACGAAATCGGGTGAACCGGCCTATTATAATTCGGGTCTGGTCCGGTATGGAATACTACCAGGCCGGTTAAGGCATGCGGGTCAGATCCGGATTATCACGGGCCTTGTCTTCAAGGCCTATAGTCCGGCCCGTGAGGCCTTGTTTGCTTGTGAATCCAGTCTTTTATTTAAAAAATTGAACAATTATGTTTGTAATGAAGTTTGAAACCTTGACATTTTCTTTATAAATCGCACAATTTACCAATAGACTAAGACAACATTTATTATTATATTGTTTAAAATATATTATTATTGACTTTTAACACATTTGATCAAAACTTCATATAATAAAACTTTAAAAAATTGGTTTAATTAATATTCTTAATATTTATTGTTGTGTTAATGAGCATGAATTGTAAATTAGTTATTAATTATATTTTATATTTTTAGATTTTACGTGAATATGAATATCACTATTTTATGAATTTAATAAATATAATAATAATTTTACTTATTATTATAAGTTTTTCTATTGAGATTTTAAAGTAATAAAATAAAATAATTATAAGAAAATAACATGATTTCTATATAACTTAGTGACAATCTCTACAATTCATTTATTCACCACGAGTGTTCAATTCTCCCCATCTACATTTTTTAGAATTAAATCATATTAAAGGAAGAGAAAACGGGTCGGTCTGGTCATATTGAACATGTAAAAAATATTCACTATCACGTGAACAAAAGGGACTTACCCAAGCCTCATGCGAAGCATCGAAAAAGTAGAAACGGATGACTGACTGAAGTTGCGAGATATTCACAGAACGGGTAATGATTGTTTCAATAAACATGAACCGACTTCTCGAGAACACGGGATCATCGCTTCAAGAATGGGAACCCACTTCTCGAGAATGGGGGATTGTCGCTTCAAGAACGAGAACCGACATCTCAAGAACGAGGGGTCATTACCTCAAGGATGGGGTAGAATATCAAAACGGGAAAAAGGGGTTCAGATTGACAATCAAGTGGTCGTGACTTGATTGGGTAGGCTGCACCACTCACATAAGACATGATGGTATGCCACCAAGTGGTGACTAATTGGCTCGGAACTACAGGAAACTGTCATGCGATAGCAATTTATGGGTGGCTGAGTGTGCGAGATGTAAAATTGAGAAGAAATGGGATACCCACGAATGAGTGTTATATTAGGCATGATGAGTACTCTTGTGCTTACCATTGCTCTTCTTCATTTTGTTGTTCTTAACAATATTGGAAGAAGGTTTTTGCTCGACAACATTTACCTCATCCTGTTTGGTCATTCTAAGGTTGAGTGACTCAAAAGTAAGCAGTTCATTCGACAATTTAATCATGTTGAATTGTAACTTTTTCATAACATAGTTGGTCGTGAACGTAGAAAAAGTGAGTGTGAGCGACTCTAGCATGATGGTAACTTGAGTCCGCTCATCAACGGTCGCCCCATGTACTTTTGCCTTGTGTATTATCTTGATCATGTCCCAAACATGTTCTTGAACAGATGTACCCTTCCTCATCTTAGTTGTCATATAACTCCTAGAGGCCTCATGATGACTTTGATGGGACTGATGCCCAAACATTGCCTGTAAACACTCCATGATCTCAAAGGCAGTCTTCGTGCTTTCATGCTTGGTTCTCAGAACATTATTCACGCTCACAAGCATGTAGCACTTCGCCTTGTTGTTTGATATGATATGATCCAAGCATCATATTTGTCCTTAACATTCTTGGGAGCGTTAGCGGCGGGCTCCTCAGGACATTCCTCAGTAAGAACGAACTTATGGTTCTCACAAATCAGCATTAAATTCATATTTGATTTGCAACGTATGAAATTATCACCATTCAATTTCTCAAGAGCGAGTAAAGTAGTAACAAGGTTGCCCATGGTATACATAATTTTGATAACTGAAATTTAAAACATACATGATTCAATATAATTGATAAATGTCTAGAATTTGAAAAGTAACTGTAATTCATGAATGCAATCATAATAAACACATAAATTTAGCATTTACTAATCATGATAGAATAATCCAACGATTAATGTGCCGTCTTAGGGACGGTCATATTAACCTCAGACTGTCTATGAGACAGTCGCATCCTTATTAATTAAAACTTAAAATATCTCATATTTTCTCTTTTAACAATAAGGTATCGCTTGTTCGGTCAAGTCACAATTATTAATATGAAAACTTAATTGTGACTTTGCGAGTATAACCCATCATTTCAATTTCATGACTTCATTTAGAATATGCCGCATTAGGGTCAGTCAAAACTAAACTACATCACTTCCTCCTATTTTCTTAAGAAACCTAACATTGGTATTGGTACATCTCAAAACCTTCCTTAGGGGGATGAAAACAAAGCCATCTCGAGACCCTCACTGCATCTCACAGTATTGTACTAATGATGAAGACCATAGTTACATTGACATGCCAACCTTCTTCCACTCACTATTTTACGGTAATGCGTTTTTATTTTAACTAATCAATTAATTTCAAATTAACTACTAGTTAAAATAATAACCCTATGAATATTTAATTACCGATTAATCCAATCTCATTGGTCTAAGTTCATTTAACTTTCTGAAACGCCTAAGTCATGATTATGTGAATTTAGATGAACTAATTAATTATATGCATCAAACTTTAATAAAACTCTTTTACTAAAGTCAGTTAACCTAAAAGTTATTATAACCACAGTGTGGTGTGATTACTAATTTTTAACTAGTTAAAACCTAGCAGTTTACATGCAATTGATTTCATAAAGCAATACATATAAACATATTAGTATAATCTCAATAAATCATATTTGCACAGATGATATGCATGATTAAATAAAACGGTGTGAGATTTTCATGTATGACATGCGATCGACTAATGCATGGACATGTTATCAAACATAATAATTAGATAATTATTTAATAATTAAATAAAATAATAATGGACCGAGTGAGTATTGAGTATTTCTAAATTAAAACCCTTGAAATAAAGAAATAAAATTACAAAGTGGACTTCAATAATATATATTTCTCAAATATTGTCTTCTCCTCTTGATGTCCATCTTCATAAACTTCAAGTTTTGAACAAAACTCTTTTTAATTAGAAAAACTATTTTTCTTAATTAAAGCATTTCTATAATTATCCATTTTAATATAGTTGATTTTGACTTAGTCAAATAAATATTTTATTTGATTTGGTCATATTCAATCAACCTATTAATTTTTAATTTTTCTAAAATAAAAAATTAATAATTAATTTTAAAATTACATTAATTTCAAAAATTAAATGGATTACTAAAAGATTTTAGATTTTAATGAAACATTTAGGTGATAGAGTTGGTTGCATGATTTGTTGAAAACTTTGCTAAAATGTGACAACAATTGTCGCCGACGATAGGACTCTCCGATCGTCGCTCATCACCATCCACTGTTCACTGCTAGCACTGTTCCCCTCTAACGGAAAAGTACATTTCTAGCGCAAACAGTGTTTTCGTGGATGAACAGTATTTTTGGGTGAACAATAAATTTATGCCATTCGTGTCGTGTGTTCTTCGTCTGCTCACGTTCGAAATAATTACAATAATATTCAAAATAAAATTATAAAAATTCTTACTCCTCAATTTGGTTTACACAAGATCTAAAAAAAATAAAACTAAGTTTAGTCCAATAATCATCATACAATTAACGATCCATTATTGTTCATACATTCAAAATCATAATCATCCATCATTATACATATCTCATATTATATGAAAAATGCAAGAAAACTCACACAAAATTTAACATATAAATATATAAAGTCTGCTTTGATAACACTTGTTGGTCGTCGTGACGCTTGCACGGCGGAAGTGTGAAGGCGCGTGGACTTTTAAAAAAAATTAACTTTTAATAAAATCGAATCTTTTAATAAAACAAAACTTGCACAACCTACGATAACCAAATAAAAACTTTTATTGAAAACTCTTTTTCAATCAATCATGATCCATTCTATATTTATAAATTAAATCTACAACATATAAGGTTATGAATCATATACTTCTTGTAGTCTATATCAAGTGTCTTTGTAACAACTGATTGATTCTCCGTTTCCACGAAATTGTTCTAATGATCAGTAGACTTCGAGATCTATACTAAGATCTTCCAAGTTAATTCTCAACGTACTGAGATGTGTGTGGACACGTAGAATATTACAAGGTACATTTTCTGTCTATAAATGTTTTCAACACATGATATCTAGAGATTTACTGAGAAGGCCATTAGTGAGACGATTCTTTAAAAAATGTGATTATTATTCTTTTAGAGATTCGATTAACGTGTAATCACAGAAGAAAATCTCTCTCACACCAATCGTGTTCTCAATTCAACTTTTAATTGACGAACTGATGATCTGATCAACTGATTCTCTCATCTTCTTTCATCATCAATGTCATTAGAATAATATATGTATATATTCTAGATAATGTCGTATTAGATTTTTAGGGATAAATTGAAATAATATTTAATTATAAATTACCAATTGTAGTGCCACATGGCACTACAGTGTGCCGTGAGCCAACATAGTGCCTCCCTATAGTAGTGCCACGTGACACCACAATAGTCCATGTCAATTTCTGATACCCTATTAGACACGTGACAATTACTGCGAATTAAATATTTATTTTAATAAGATAATTATCTAGATATCAAATAATTCAAAATTAACATATCCGATTATCCCTATCATCTAACTTATTTGTTATTTCACAAATAACAGATTTAATTGATTTAAATTATTATCTAATAATAATTTTATTATCTAATTTCATAAATTAGATAAATCTGCATCACTTATCGATAATTAAAAAACTAATAATTATATATATATATNCTTTGGGACCATGGACCTATAATCCTAAGCTCCAATAAAATCAAATTATTAATTAAACTTTTTAATTAAATAATCTTATTTATTAATTTCATTATTACTCCACTATAAATATGGAATTGCACTCTTAGAGATTATAGAATGTAATTACAGAGTATTCTTATGTAGTCCACTGACATAATCATTTCATGTAGTTTTGTCCTCCAATTATTGGTTTGTAAATTAAAACTGGTCAAAATTACCATTTACCCTTCTAATTACCTCTTGATCTTTAAGTACCATTAATCCACTAATGAATGGCTAATCTATAATCTTATTATAAATTTGAGCTTAATAACTATTCAGTTCCAGAATTAACACTTAAAAGAACTAATATACGATCCGTTAGGAAAACTTAGATTCTAAATCTTGTAAGATCATGTCCCCAACCATCCACATCAGTGGATTTTCAAAACAAATGTCACTAGTCTGATTAACAAACAAACCTTAACGAGTGAATCAAAAGATCCAGTAGACATGCATAGGAGTTCGTGACTACTCAGGATTCAGACTGATCTACATATGATCATCGAATTGATGTGTATTAAATTTTTATGATAAACGACATGTTAATAAATATATTAATTCATATCGGTCCTGTCATATATAATCTTATTATATAAAGTACTTTCAGTAAGATATTTATCCACATCAATGATACGTATCTAGATCACACGCATTCATAATGCTTAGTGAGCCGTACTAGTAACCATTCATTAAATATTTCACACTTTAATATGTTGCTGATAATTTTATTCATTATGTATGATTTTAATCATTTCCTACTAATACAAGATCATAGTCTCATTAAAGAATATGAAACTTTCAGATATTTATATAAATTATTCAACAATACTTTAAAAAAACAATTATAAGAAAAATGTAATCCTCTTTAAATTTCATATCAAAATGTCGATACACATACTTTGAGGACATAACCCCTAACACCATAGCCTTTGGTGGTCTCCACCACCTTTCTCTTGCAGCCGGCTACCTTATTCTTAGCAGCATGAATGTCTTCTTGCTGCCCATTGTGATAAGACACTGATTCTGAAAAAGGGGAAAGGAAAAATGACAGACGCATAGGGAAGAGAACGGAATAATTAATGCCAGTCTACCTAAAATGGGTGTGTCAGTGACGACACGACAACTGGATAAAAGGAACCAAACAGGTTAGAAACGCGCATGACGTGGGAGCTATAAAATGAAGCAACGCATGGGGAATGAAAAACAATGAAGGCCACACGCACGCGTGTCACGATATGATAAAACAAAATTAAGAACTATGGAGTTTCCAAGGAACATGTCAGTAACCCCATAAACGAGGCAATGATGGTACGTTATCTCATTATTTAAAAATATTTATGACTTTTCTTGCACAACACTTAATGTTTTGCAGAATAAAAAAGGATCCTGAATTGATGAAAGTAGATCAAGAATAGTCATTCTCCAAAAACGAGGCGCGTGCTGAGAACATTCATTGCACATTGAGGAACATCATCGAAAAGCAATGGGGGCAAATGAACAGGTAAAAAATATTCACTGCCATGTGGACAAAAGGGACTTGCCCAAGACTCATGAAAAATGTCAAAAAAGCATAAACGAATGACTAACTGAAGTCGCGAGATATTCACAGAATGAGTAATGATCACTTCAAGAAACGAGAATCGACATCTCAAGAACGGGGGATCATCGCTTCAAGAACGGGAACCGACATATCGAGAACGGGGGTCATTACCTCAAGGAGGGGCATAATATCATAACTGGAAAAATGGTTCAGATTGACAATCAAGTGGCCGTGATTGATTGGGTAGGCTGCACCACTACGACAGAGACAGGTTGGCAGGCCACAAGTGGTTCTGACTAATTGGCTCGAAACCACAAGAAACTGTCATGCGGTAGCGACTTATTGGCGGCTGAGTGTGACAGATGTAAAATAAAGAAAAAATGGGATCTCCACGAATGGATGTTATCTTAGGCATGATGAGTATCTCACATGATATTTTTATTGTTTGATTATTTTTAATTAAACTCATGCATTTGAGAAGGTCTATATAAAATCAATATATTCAATAAAACATTACACTTTTGATTCTGAAGAATTTTAGATTATCGACATCTCTTTCTATCTCATTAATATTTATATAAATTTTATTTTTATTAATACAGCTAAAAGAAGACTGAAAAAGTCCTTTACATTACTAAATTTCAAAAATGAATGCCAAACCAGCTGCAACCAATCCAGAGCTAAAAAAAATAGAGGGTTTTGAGTATATATGCCGTAATTTGGGACTTTTCAAGATACCTAATTCCCCACCTAGAATCCCTATTGTTACGTAATTAGAAGGTATCTAACCTTTTAATTGATTATTATAAGCGAAGATGGGTCCTACAATTTAGTTAATTGGTTAGGGATTTTCATTTTTCATTTTTCTATTTTTCTTTTGAAGTGGCTGTGATAATAGTATAGTGGTTAATTAATTCATTTTACACGTGGTTGAGTTTGTGATAATTTTGAAATAATGATTGGGATAAATATGAAAAATATCCTACCAATTACCATCAAATTATTTAAATAAATATGATCTTAATTAAGTAATTAAGACCCTCTATTGATTCTGTGTAACAGTAAAAATTGAAAAACCAACGTTGAACATAAATATTATTAATATTTTATGATTTATTAAAATATTTATCTGTGTAAAATTTAACTAATATATGAATGAAAATATTTTGCGATAGTAAATTCGAGTTGTATAATTTCTCAATCCACATATATATAATTTGTAGTGTTAAAGAAATTTAGTTATAATCACATCACTTATCAATAAAACTTCAAATCAAAATTAATAAATAAAAAATAAAAAGTTCTTAATTAAGATTCAGAAACCAAATGGTCAAATACAATTGGCGCAAACAACCTATTTACAATGACAGAACGTAACGATAAAACTCCAAACTCTCCTGTCCATAGGATCCTTCACAATTTTAGCAATCCTGGTTGTATTCAAAACTCTTATAAAAAAACACCCTTTTATTTTTACCTCTCTCTCCTTAAAAACCCATCTCCACAACCCAAAACACAAGAAGAAACAAGCAGCCATGGAGAGAAACTCAAGCAGATCAGAGAGAGATGATGAAAAAAGAGAAGAGAAAGAGGGCAGAATAAGGGTGGAAGATGCATTTAAAGACACGGTGGTGCCATCATGGAAGAAGCAAATAACAATAAGGGCATTGGTGACAAGTTTTATATTGAGTATAGTGTTTAATTTTATAGTGTGTAAGTTGAATTTGACGACTGGGGTTATTCCATCTCTGAATGTGGCTGCTGGGTTGTTGGGTTTTGCTGTGGTGAGAGGGTATACTGCTTTGCTTGAGAAGTGTGGGCTTTTGAATCAGCCTTTCACTCGCCAGGAGAATACTGTTATTCAGACTTGTGTTGTTGCCTCTTCTGGGATTGCTTTTAGCAGTAAGCACTAAGCAGTTCTTTTTATTTTCTTTCCTTCGTCATTTAAAATTTTCCTCTTTTTTTTTTTGAAATTCTTTGATTGATTTTGTTTTCTTGGGTAATTTAATAATTGTATTTCAAAGCCAAAACATATTACAAAGGGAATATCCCAGCCCCCTAGGGTTTTTTTTGCCTTGATTGCTTTTGTTTTATATGATATTTTGGGTACTCTACTATATATATAATTAAGTATTTATGTACGTATGTATTTACGTGTATTTTTTGGGAACCATTGGGGTGGATTTCTGTCTGATTTGAGGAGAAATTCAATAGTTTTGTAGTATTCTAGTTTGAGGGTTTTCTTCTTCTTCTTCTTTGAACATTTGCATGCATTTCTTGTGATACTTCCAATCTATTGTATGATTTTTCGTACTCGCATATGTATTTTTGTATGTATTAACGCATTTTTTAGAGCCCCCGGGAAGGATGTCTTTTTAATATAAATTTGTAGTATCTTAGGATGTGTTTCTTCTGAGAGTCGATCATCGTTGTGAATTCCCCCTTTTGATGTTCGTCATTTAGGTTTACAGTATTGGATAGACAACACAACACAACCTAATGGTTTTAAATTCGTTAAAAAAATTCATGAAATTCAGGAGAATAACGTTGGTGGTTTCACATCGGATGGAGTTGAATTTATGATAGAAGATAAATTGACACTCCCATCTAAATTTTCGGCTCGAATTATACAATTGTTGGACCGAAAATGATATTGCATTGACGACGAACTGCATAAAAATCACAACTTGTCATGTATATTAACATAATCATGGTAGTCATGAAGTTGTTGGTGGTATCATTATTTTATGATTGGAATTTTTTCCCAACATAATTTCTATCACAAGAAAGTCCATTTCCACATTTAAGAAGGAACAAAACAAAAAGAGAGAAAAAAAATGGTAAAGAGGCTCTACTTTTGTTCAAAAATAGGGTAAAGATTTGAAATTGAAATTACTTGTGAAATTCTTCCATCTTAATTAGGAACATTTCATTCCGTGTATAATAAGCCTTTAATTTAATTAGCTGGACAATAATGACTGACATCTTTTTAAGCAAAAAAATTAAAGCTATTGCCTTTTGACTATGTGTGGCTTAATTAGGAGATAATTAATGTTGTTTAAGTTTATGATTTTTCTTGAAGCCAACGATACAGATTTCTTGGTTTGTTCATTACATTTGGTCTTTAGATTTGCATGTATGTACATATATAGATAAAATAATAGTAATTATTTAGGATTTGAATAAGTTATGTACGTACCTAACCATTCGTTGAACTTGAATCTCTAGATCGATGAATCATATCATGATTTATTGTTGATATTTCGAGGATAGAAAAAAATAAGGAACAATTATAAGTTATGACATATATTTAATCAATTATAATATATTTAAAAACAATACTGATGATTAAATTGTTATATTTTTGGCATGATGGTATTCAGGTGGAACTGCAAGTTATCTACTGGGAATGAGTGCAAAGATAGCAGCTCAAGGAGACGAAGGGAACACTCCTATTAATGTGAAGAAACTATCTTTGGGTTGGATGATTGGTTTTCTCTTTGCTGTCAGCTTTGTTGGTTTGTTCTCCATTGTTCCTCTTAGAAAGGTAACTTCATATACATTTATATTTCTTATTTCTTAAACAACTAAAATTAGTCAATCAAGAAAATTCATTTAAGCAACTAAATTTATTAAGAAAATTTTTAAGTTTTGGTTAATTCTATATGATATTATGCAATTTAATAATTGTTTTTTAATAGATAATGATCTTGAATTACAAGTTGACATACCCAAGTGGAACAGCAACTGCATACCTTATTAACAGTTTTCATACTCCAAAAGGAGCCAAGCTAGCAAAGTAAGTAACACAACCCTTTTATGTTATTTATATATTAGGGTTACATGCATGTACTATTCTTTTCTCGATAATTAAAATATATGATAACCGAAAAAATAAGTTATAAGTTATAATAGGCATACTCATAAAACGTCAAGAAACTAATAAAAGAATTAAACGAAAGCTAGACTAGAGGTGAACCTAGTTATATATATTGTACTGTTATCTACACAAAATTATATACCAAGTCGTATAAGGGTTTAATCTCCAATTCTTGTGAAGCCGCTACACCTAACTGCACCGAAGCGTTTAGACGTCTTAGAATATATGACTATAGCTCGAAAAACAGCGTTAAAATCGTCCATTTGGCTAATGACTTCGTGATTAGTGTGCTTCATTTTTTTTTCATTAATTCAGTTAATTTTAAAATATTTGATTTGTTATGGCAGGAGACAAGTTGCAGTGCTTTTCAAGAGCTTCTGTTTCAGCTTTGTATTTGCACTTTTCCAGTGGTTTTATGCAGCTGCTGATGGTTGTGGGTTTTCAAGTTTCCCTACTTTCGGTCTTAAAGCCTATGCACAGAGGTATTTCCTCTCACAATTTTCATTTCACTTCTCGTCTTTCTTATTTTAAATCAACTACTGTGTTATGCACTTTACGTGAGACTATACAGTTCATCTCAGATCCCATAAACTATTTTTATTTACTTTATTCTCTTGCTTGTGTCATGGGAGCGTAAATATATGTATATACGATTGTGGCACCGCGAGGATATGGAGCTTTTTGACAAACAAATATATAATCGATTTTTTTTTACAAACATTAATGTTTTGGGAACAGGTTCTACTTTGATTTCTCATCCACTTATGTGGGAGTTGGAATGATATGTCCGTATATGGTAAATATATCTTTGTTGTTTGGAGCTGTGATTTCATGGGGAGTCATGTGGCCATTGATTGAGCAGAAAAAAGGTGACTGGTATAGTGCTGATCTCTCTGCTAGCAGTCTCCATGGCATCCAAGGATATCGGGTATACTTATTTTTCCTACTCTTTTTTATCTATATAAAGTAGAGCATACATATTCTTGTATTATTATTAAGCTAACCCATCTGACTTGAGTTTGTTTTTGGTTGATAACTTGAAAACCCGAGAGGCTTATCTAATTATTCTTCTATATCATTTAATGTCGCGTATTTAATTTTTTAAATGTGAATTTTTTTTTACCTTCACGTAATATTAATAAAATATTATATTTAAAAGCGGAAAACAACGTGTTATTGGAAATGATCATCGGAAAATTTTCCCTCCAAAACGTACTAATTGGTTATTAATGGTGATCAAAGGTATTTATTGCCATTTCAATGATGCTCGGAGATGGTCTCTTCCATGTATGCTCCATGCTAATCCAAACACTCCACAGTCTCTCAAAGCAAAACTCCTCGAAACAAAATCCCTCTGCCGTTCTCTCTGACCCTTCCGATCCCTCCTTCACCATCGTCAACTACGACGATCAACGCCGAACCGAGTATTTCCTCAAAGACCAAATCCCCAACTGGGTAGCGTTACTTGGCTACCTCATCCTCGCCCTAATCTCCATCATCACTGTTCCTTTAATCTTCCCCCAGCTCAAATGGTTCCACGTTCTAGTCGCCTACGCAATTGCCCCCGTTTTAGCCTTCTGCAACGCCTACGGCTGCGGCCTCACAGACTGGTCTTTAGCTTCAAACTACGGTAAATTCGCCATCATAATCTTCAGCGCCTGGGTCGGCCTTGACCACGGCGGTGTGATCGCCGGTCTCGCTTCTTGCGGTGTGATGATGAGTATCGTCTCGACAGCTTCCGATCTGATGCAGGATTTCAAAACAGGCTATCTAACCCTATCGTCCCCTCGATCTATGTTCTTCAGCCAAGTTTTCGGCACAGCAATTGGTTGTTTTATGTCCCCAATGGTTTTCTGGTTCTTTTTCAAAGCCTACAATGTTGGTGACCCTGATGGCTTATACCCTGCTCCATACGGGCTAATGTACCGTGGGATTGCTCTTCTCGGTGTCGAGGGCGTATCGACTCTTCCCAAAAATTGCCTCAAATTGGCTATTATCTTCTTCGTATTAGCCGTCGCGATGAATTTAGCGAAAGAGCTGTTGCAGAGGTACGAGACTAAGTTGAAGATTCACAGGTTTATTCCGAGTCCAATGTGTATGGCGATTCCGTTCTATTTAGGGGCTTATTTTGCGATCGATATGTGTGTGGGGAGTTTGATTTTGTTTTTGTGGGAGAGGAGAAACAAAATCAAGGCAAGTGAATTTGCTCCCGCTGTTGCATCTGGGCTTATTTGTGGTGAGTCTTTATGGGGTGTGCCTGCTGCTGTGCTTGCTCTTGCTGGCGTTAAGGCTCCTCTGTGCATGAAGTTCTTATCTTCTTCTGCTAATGACAAGGTTGATACGTTCTTGAACGGGAGCTAGTAGTGGTGATTGTGATTGAATAAAGTGTTATGATTCAAATTCTCAGTTGGTTTGTGATTCTAGTTTGTAAATTGCAGTGCTTTCATCTCATTAGTTATGTTCTTCTAGTGACTTAAGTAGGTTTTTTCTGGATTTTTCTTTTTAAGCATCTTCCATTCTTTCTTTCTTTGGTGTTTGCAACTGTAATTACCACTCTTGGAGGCTTCTATTCATAGTTGAACTGGTGTGTTTTCCTGCCGAATACTATGTTAAATTAGTAATGTTCTTAATATTTAATAATATCGAATTGTTAAGCAGTCTCTTATTGACCTCACACCTCACTAAACGGTATAAATATATTGGATTTTAAACATTCTTCCTTGTAGAGCTAGAGCGTCCAATTCATATTAAGTTTCCCTAAAGCCATTGTCAATGCATAGTAAGCAGTACTCACAGTGAATTATTGCCCCTGACTGTTGTCACCCCAACACCATTTCTCAGGCAAGGTCGCAGAGTGATGGAATGGTGAGTCTGAGCTTTCTAATTCCACAAGGGATATGTTATTTATAACTAGTCGAAAATCACGTGGTTCGCACGTGTTGAAATTTTTGAAATTTTATGTATAATCTTTCTCACCATACTCTGTAAATTCCACTCAGCTTCAATCATTTGCTGTCTGTAACATTTGCTGAGTTAAACCCTACAAAGTTGTCATTTCCTCTCTAAGACTGAATATCTTTTCCAGCTTCAAGATGGGTTAGATGGCATCTTAACAATGAAGTATGATTGCTCTTTAAAAAGATGAGTTTTACTCCAAGCAATCCAGCCACTGCTCGTCTGGTTCCACTGTTTATCTCGACCGTGTTGGGTGCAAAAATAGAGGAGCTTGTTGGTCTGATCTATTGGTTGGTTTAAATTTTAGTAATCATGATTAACCGTCCAGCACATTTTCCTCTCTTTTTTAAGAAAGGGCATATATATATATATGCCATTAAAACACCACACCAATGGCTTTTTGCGACATGACCATTCCAAGTGCGGTAGAGCTGCTTAGCTCGAATCAAATCTAATTGAATTGAAAGATGATCGGGAACTCAAAGGCCGAAGCTTAAATGAAGGACCTCGTATAATTAATAGGATGGCCCAGCCTAGAGAAAAATCAACGATCATTTCTCACACAGGCACATTTACATGAGAAAGAGCTTACAAGTCAGATAAAGTCACCACAATTCACCCCTAATTTTAGGCCACTATTTAGTTCATGTTATCATCCTTTATAATTATATTGTAATCATTTTATACTTCAATTAACATGTTTGCTTGGAGTTTTCATATATTAAGCTGCAATTCTAGTTTAGCAATTGAATTGCAGCAGAAATGAAATCAATCTTAATTTACAATATAATTATAATTCTAATATTAAACAAAATTATTTTTCTACCCTCGTATGAAATTAAGCAAAAACTATTTATCTCCCATTTTCTCTCTCATTTTATTAATTTTGATTAAAACTAACTTTATTAAAGTTTAGTTTAGCATTATTAATTAATTTAAATATTAATAAAATAATTAAAATTAATGTTAACATTTCATGTCAAAATATTTTTTCGTTCTCTCTTATTTTACTTTTTTTAAATTTAGTCTTACATTATTAATTAATTTAAGTATTAATAAAAATGATTAAAATTAAAGTTAAAATTGCACATTAAAATATTTTTTTACATGTTATATATAACAAAACTGATATTTAAGTAACTTCTTATTATTTTCATAAATTTATAACAAATTTTAACATAGTAATAATAAATTAACATCCTTCACTTCATAGATTATCATGCACAACCAAACATGATAATCATATTTTATAAGCAATTAATTATTATCAATTGAATTGCTATGGTCATTCTAGATGGCGTGAACCAAACACCCCTACATATCAAATTAGCTCCATTAGATTAAGGACCTGTAATTTAGGCCCCAATCTTTTTGTAAATTTGTCTGATGGTTAAATTATCTTATTTATTTATAGTAAACCTTAAGCTTAGTAGTCATATTCATATTAATTTGCTACAATTCTAATTTACTCACGATTAAATGAGTGACTCACTTTTAAAAAGCGAAGCAATCTAGAATTACCAAAAGAAATCAATCCTGACGGGTAGTTGATTTTTTTTTTCAAATTTATGTTGCAGCAGAATACAAATATGGAACGAATTTTCCAGGAATTATTAGGTTGAGCATGAACTAGGCCGCTCTCTTTAAGACATTTCGTGGCTCTGCCCAAAGTGTGCAAGCTGTTCTTCTGCCCCGTCGTCCCCAAGATAAAACAGCCTAGAATCGCCTCTGTCTTGAACCTCCTCTGCACCAAGGAAGACCAAAAACAAACTCCTAAAAAACCGCTCGAAAACAAAAGTATAAGATCTCAAAATAAGAACCATAGAAGGAATGAAGAATACTTTTTTTGTTTTCAAAATTAGGGCTTCAAATATTTTGTATCTTCAAAACAATGAACTCTGATCCTATTTAAAGAAATTTTTCCAGCCAAGAAGGAGTTTGAAGAAAACGGAAGAGATCGTTGGAGTGGCTAAATTCGTGAAGGAAATCGTGATTGGTTGAGGAGAAAATCATGGAGAGAAGATCTTTTTTTTTGTTTCAAAAAATCCAAAAACAGTCTTCCTCTGTTTTTTTCTTTTCTGATAAACCAAACCAAAATGACATCCGCTTTTTTTCTTTTTTTTTATGCAGAAATATACTCGCGTGACAAGCACATGGTTTCTAAAACATTGACATTTGCTCCAACAATCCCCCATTTTAATTTTTTTAAAACATTTTTCCATCGAGCAATATAATAAGATCATGCATAACCAAAGGTGTCTACAGACTTGAACCTTTACATAGTATTGATGAACTAGATTTTACTAGACTAACTAGTAGTTTTGAACTCTATCTCTATAACATCACACACATGATTCTTTTAAAGTGAAGTCAAAGACCCGTGCCTTAGGCCCATGCATGTATATCCCAATTTAGTGAATGCTCTAGAGATCTTGCCCATAGTTCCATAAGATGCGACCACACTACCACATTCACTTAGGTGAGCTCATAAGAGTACTCGTGTAGCTAGGTTCCCCTACTCCACTTAGAGTTATAGAACTCATTAAGAGTATGTAAATAACTCACCCTTCAATCGCTTTAGGTTTTCATGGTTTAAGACATTTTGAATGGAACAAATAACTATTCGATAGCATGATTCATCCAACATCACTTCATGACTTGTTATTACCCATTGAACCAATTTTTTTAGATCTCCAGGTCATTGGTTGGATTACCATCATGAACAACTCATTAATCTAAGGGCTTAAGTCTCATTGCATTAGAAGTTTTATAAACTTTATCTTGAGCCAATCATTTCATCAAATGATCGGCCAAATTTCATCAGACCGTACATGATCTACTCTTACAGATCCTGTAGAGAGAAGTTCTCTAATAGTATTGTGTTTGCGACGTATTTATCAAAGTTTACCATTATAATAACGGTTTTGAACTTTGGCAATGGCCGTAATACTATCACAGTGGATCAAGACAGGTAGAATCGATTTTTCCCATTAAGGAATTTCAGATAACAAACATCTCAACCATCCTGCTTCCTCAGTAGTAGAAGCTAGTGCTATCATCTCAGACTCCATTGTAGACTGAGGTAAAATAGTCCGTTTCTTAGACTTCTAAGAGACAACACTAGCTGCTAGTTCCAATCAGCATCGCAGAGTCCTTCCAGGACATCGGCAAACTTGTGATAATGCAATCCAAGGTTCATTGTCTTTTTAGGTACCTCATGACCCCTTCAATAGCATGCCAATGTTCTATACTAAAATATCAATAATCTGATATTTTAGGTACCGGCTGACAACATATTTCTTCATTCCGGCCTCCTCCGTGTCATATTTCTTCTAAAGTGCATCCCATATATTCCTTTGTAGATTTGTTAGACAAAAATAGTCATACAAATCATCAGACAAACCATTCGGAATAAAGTTCTTGCAGAGAAAATCATTTTCAACCCACGAGTCATGTTGCATGGTTTAAGTTTCAGATGGCTTTTCAGGCAGAGTGGGTTTTTCAGAAGTGCAGACATAGGAAACTTTTTTCATGGTAAGGAAAAACATTTTTTTTTGCCTCCATCTTTTAAAATTAGACCCTTCAAAACGGAGAGGCTTGTTCAGGTCAACAGTTGCAGAATCGTGTTCAGAAGTCATGGCAAAAGAGACGTCTTAAAATTGTTGTTGTAGAATACAAATATGGAACGAATTTTCCAAGAATTCTTGGTTGAGTCACGAACTAGGTCGCTCTTTTTAAGACGTTTCGTGGCTCTATTCAAAGTGTGCAAGCAGTTCGTCAGCCATGTCGTCCTCAGGATTAAACAACTCAGAATCGCCTGTCTCGAACCTCCTCTCCACCAAAGAAGACCGAAAACAAACACCCAAAAAGCTACTCGGAAACAAAAGTATAAGAACCAGATAAGGAATGAAGATTTTTTTTCAAAATTAGGGCTTCAAATGTTTTGTATCTTCAAAACAATGAACTCTGGTCCTATTTAAAGAAATTTTCCAGCCAAGAAGGAGTTAGAAGAAAGTGAAAGAGGTCGTTGGAGCGGCTAAGATCGTGAAGGAAATCGTGCTTGGTTGGGGAGAAAATCATGGAGAGAAGATTTTTTATTTTCTGTTTCAAAAACACCAGAAGACTTGGTCTTCCCCTATGTTTTTTCTTTTTTGATAAACAAACCAAAATGACATTCCTTTTTTTTTTCTTTTCTCTGAAGGAATATACTCATGTGACAAGCACATGATTTTTAAACATTCACATTTTGCTCCAACAATTTATGTTTTATTGATTTATCACGAATTTTACTTATTCTAAACATTACAATTTTAAATTATAATCAATTTTTTTATAGATTATCATTCATAATCAAATATATCTATCATAATTGTTACCAATTTAAATGTCATAGTAATCAATTATATGTTTCACATATCAGACCCATTAATTCAATTAACTTATCTTCATATTCCGTTAAATGCACTTTGAAAACTAAAATGCCATATTTTTTAATTCTCATATAAATACCAATCACTCTCATTAATTATTCTTTAATAAAATAAATTATGTAACTTAAATGCAATTAAGATAAACACTTTAACATCCATGGACTAATGAAAACAAGACGGAAGGAATAAAGGTAAGAAAGAAATCACGTGTTATTTAATCAGTTAAAATTATAATTACAAAATTATATGGTTTAAAGCAATTATATATCTTTGAATGAAATCTAATATGTATTTATCAATTTTACGTACAAATAGAGTTTCCTATATCATTTTTCTTCACTTATTTTAGAGAGCATATGTTTAATACTTTTCACCTTTTAAAATTTACATTAACTAAATTGTTTAATTTATCAAACCTATAAAAGGACTTAGAGGATGAAGAAACTTTTAAACTTTCACAATACGCTTCTATGTTTTTTCTTTCTAGATTTAGAAATTAAAAAATAATTATTGTTTCAAACAAAAAAATATTCGAGTAAATTACTAATACATCTATAATATATTAAAAGTGAGATACTTAGAAAAATCATTTTCAGACAACTTTATTCATGTATTTATTTACTAATCCTATAATACCCCTTAAAAGTACATGTTGTCACGCTCTTATTAGTTGGTGTTAGTCTCGAATAAAATAATTAATAAAATTCTCATTTATATTATCTCTCATTAAATTTGAGAAAAAAATTAATATCCACTTATATGTGCCATTGAATAATAACTAATTATGGAGATTGATTGGTTGTTTTTTAATCTTTATGTTCAAATAATGACTATAATGGTCTAAAAATTATAATAATAGCAATTATAAACAATTAATAAGCTACTAATAACTCATTTCATAATAGTAGTTATATACAAGTTTACTATATATAAACTACAATCTATTTATAATTTATCATATCTATAATCTATAATATATAAAAAAATTACAGACAAATTGTCCACATATTATTTGTAAAACCTCTTAAATGATAATCTAATTATGTGTAGTTATCTGGTTGGTAACATTTTGTTGTAATTTTACCAGATAATATGTATTTGAATATGTGTGTGTATACACACATATACGTTATATATAAAAAAATTAAGAAATAGATAATAAAATAATCATTATATAAATATACTATATTGATGTCAAAAACTTCAGGAGTGCTGATATTTGTCTTCTTTGGTAAATACGCTCTACCTCCTGGCCGAGGATTCACAAAACACACACAAACAACCCAAAGACAAGGAGGACCGGGGGTGGTTGTCTCGCCTAAGGGCCTCCGATGCCTAAGTCAACATCCTAGCATTATTTTGACATAGTTTCCCCATGGGATAAATGACAAATCTCTTTCCTTCATAGATGAGGGTATTTGTACCTAAACTTTTATGGAAGAAGTGTGTCAAGGAAGTCTTGGGAGCATGCTGGGGAAGTTTCCTGGGACACGAGATATGTCCTTGATTGGACGGGAGGAAGACGACATTTGACATAAAGTGATGGACATTAATTGTCGACTGTGCTTTCGAGCTGACATATCGGAGGTTGATTTGATACCCTACAGTGATAGTTGGACCAGCTAGGTGCTCGGGTTTGTGGGGAGGTACCATCTGGGATGTTACTTTGGGCGAGTAATGATAACCCTGGTACTCGGGGTTATCTGGGCTCTTTTCACGAGCTCGATCCTTGCTATTTTACACAAGCTAGGGTATGTGCAACCCGATCTCTTTCGAGGTTGATTAGGCGATGTCGATTCTTTTTCCTTTAAGGCCTTCCTTTGTTATTGGCTCCCCGCTGTGGTACGACACGTGTTGTCACGTCATTGATGATCGAGAAAACACCTATAATAAACTAATATATGATAATTCAATAACACGACACATTTTATATATTGGACTTTATACTTAGTTCTCATTGTTGCAAGTGTGCTCTTAGGGCTTGTTTGGTAGCCCGTAATGTACAGTCATAAGGGTAGAATAATATTATTTTTGTATTGTTTAACGTTTGATAAAAATATAGAGCATGTACTAGCTAATACGGTGGAACTCTTTAGTCCCAGCCAAATGGGATAATTTAGTCTCATCCTTTTAGGGGGATTACGTGGGATTAAGAAAAATAAAACTGAAGACTCAAGGAGACCAGGGACCACACGAAAGCTTCATTCCTGCCGATGAAGCGTCGTTCCTGCCAGTGAAGCTTCGTTCCCGCTGATGAAGCTTCATTCCTGTAAGAGCAGCCTCTCCTTCTTTCATCTCTCTATTTTTCTCCCTCTATCTTTCTATTTTCAATTTTCTCTGTCTTGCCCAATCCTCTTAACCCAACAATGGAAATCGCATAAGTTATTTGGGTTTGTTGCATTTTTAATTTGGTTGTGATCTCCTATACAATTTGGGTTTCTTGCATTTTTATCTGAAGAAAAATTTCGTTTGGCTATTGGTCTTCATTCGACTGTGTTATTGTGCATCTGTTGGGTTTTTTCTTTCTTTTCCTGTGCATTATTGATTTTTTAATTGTGTTTGTATCAATCATTTTTTCATGAAACTTTTTTAGTATATTAATTTATTGTTATAATTGAATGGATTTTAAATTTACCATTATATAGCATGAATTAAATAATTTATTTTATAGTTGAAAATGTAAAATAATATATTAATGAATTTCAAATAGACTTTTGTGGATCAAATCATGACAAACAGATTTACAATCTAGTACTATGATGTTCTAAATATTGTATAAGTGTTACAATTATTAAAATAATACAGCACAAAATACTTGACAATATTATTTAATTCAATATAATTACATTATAGTATAATCTGACAGATTTAATACAGTACTATCCTAATTGCTAAACGAGTCCTTACTAGTACTATAAATCACAGATTCAACATCTTCATCGATCTTACAAAATATTTTTATAAAAATATATAACACGGGTGACGAACGTGAGGTACATCAAACATTTGAAAAAGAAAAGAATAATTTCCACACAAACAACTTTTTAAGCATCAAACAAACTTGGGATTCATTTACTGAGCTCAGCTCTGATATCTCGATTATTTGGGGTGGGGACTGTTTTTTGTCAGTGGCTAGTTTTCTTCTTCTTGTATCTATTGTAGCAAAATATATATATGTATATATATAATATATCCCAGCTGATCAAATACAACTATTTATTTATTTGTTTCTTCACACTATTTCAAATTATGAAGAATGAACAAATTTCATAATTTCAAGTTTTAATCATGGTATAGGTTCATCTTTTCAATACGAAAAATATTTATTAATTAACTTCGAATTGCTTATTGATTCTTTTCACCTATAAAGTATCTTATGATAATAAAGAATACTACATAAAATTATCGTTGGAATATAAAAGCAAATAATGAGTGGATATAAAGTCTTTTATAATATTAACCATTGAAAACTATTTTTTAATATAACACATATATTAAATGATAATATTACATTTTCGTGTGAATTATTGAATTATCTAACATGAATAATCAAACGAAAGAAAAATCAAAATATTATCTCAACATAATGTGAAATTTTCCTAATATGACAAGTATATGAGATTATGATATCGCGAGTAGATTGCTTTACTTAATAATTTATTTGATACAGAAAAAGCCAAAGAGCCAGAAAAGCAAAGGTGATAGAGACAGGGACTGAGTTAGGGGAAAGACTCAGCTGAGTAGGGGAATCGTCGGCGCACAATACGGCGTACAGGCCGGAAGTGGGGTGAATCGGGAACTGTTACTGCTCACATCACTATTCTTCAGTCATCGGAAACCAAATGCCGTAACTTAAAAAAAAATAAAATTGCATATTTTGATCGTCACCATTCAGCCCTACTGTCCCCACGTAACAGGTACCCTATCTTAAAGCCACGTGTCCGCCAGAGCTCCGTACGCTAACACCTTCTCCCTAGGGAATCGTAAGCACTGATCACATTTAGACGTGCCGTGATTCTATTGGTACTTCGCACGTGCGACTAACCGCACGAAATGGTATCAATCACTTTCGGTTAACGAGTCGTACCAAACCCAACTCATCCTTTTATCCTAAGCCCTTCTCTCTCTCACTGCCTCGGACCTCTCTCTTTCTCTCTCTACATTTTGTTATCCTTCTTCTTCTTCATCTTTGCTTTGCTTTGCTTGGTTTTCATAAATGTCTGTTGATATTTCTCATCGGCCAATTGCTTCTTCGAATTCCATTTCCTTTACCAAATTGAATTTCATCGGTAGGGTTCTAGAGAGAGAGAGAGAGAGTAACAGAGTGAGGAAGAGTACTGAGGAAGAGTGAGGAGAGAGGGTTTATCTGAAGAAGAGAAGAAGGAAGAAGAAGATAGTAAAGTCGTTGCATGATTTTCCACGGCTTTCTTGAACTTGGTACTTAGGAATATATTTATATATAATCTTTGGCTCTGTGTGTTTCTTCCTCTTCCATCTTTGTATAATATATCGGTACAAAGCTCAAGAAAGCCGTGGGAAAACATGGATTTGATTTTCTTTTATATCGCAAATTAAAATTCATCATACCAACTACCAAGGTAAAATACTCTTATCCTTCCTAACCTTCTTTCATATTTTTTTATTTCCTTTTTCTTTTAATGTTTTTCTGATATTTTGTCGAAAAAGAAGAACATAAATTGAGTAAGAATGCAGATCTGATTTGGCTGTGTGGAACCTGTGATAGATTTAAGTTCTGTGGAGAATGTGTGTTATTCATTGTCAGATCTGGATTTTAATGCAAATTTTAAAAATTGACCATGATTTATTTAAATTTTAATTGAATAAGTGATATAATGATGTTTTATATTTGACTAAAATGGTTTTATAGATTAATTATTTATTTATTTATGAATGATTGGCATGTTAATCGGTCAATTAAAGCTTTCAAGTCTGTGTTGTGGTCAGTGTAGAATTATCCAATAATACACAATGTAGGCTGATTAGAAGTATGTTAATTATACTCCAATATGTTGCTTGATTACGAATTATGAGTTAAGCAACCAAAATTGTGAAGAATTTTACACTTTGATGGAAAGGAAATGAAGTAATGATAATGAAGTTTAACTGCCTAGACGTTGGTTTTCTTGTACTTAATTATTAATCACTTCTTTCGTTCATTTCATTATCCTTATTTCTTCTTAGCTTTCTGAAATTCAAACATAACCTTGGGGTGGGTGATGCATGAGATCAGTTGAGATAGGACGTTGTCTAAGGAGTGAGATGATATGACTGTTGAAAATAGACGTACGTGAAGCTCAACCGGCTGGCCATCTATACCAATTCATCAGGTTCATGTCATGCTTTCTGGACCCCTTCAAAATTCAAATTCATGTCCTTTTAACCTTAAGATTCCATCGTCCATCTCTTTTCCTTATGTCACCGAGAGTTACTTTCATGTCATTTTTTATAAACATGTTAAAATATTTCGTTCTTCTTCAACTCTTGCTCTTGGTGTTTTTTCTGTAATTGAATATATTATTTTTGATTTAGCTACAAAAGTTAAGTGATTTGCAAAAGTCTGAGTGGTGAGTTAGCCAAAATGGGAGAAGAAAAGTGAGTGTTTTTATTGCCATTAAATGAGGATTAAATTAATGAGACAATTTTAGATGCTCTTTTGCATAGAATGACAGAAAATATACAATGAATGAGAACATTATAATTAATATTTATCAGAGTGGACCCTTTATGATTTGTCCAGAAACGGGCAGATTGTGACATTCTGTCGGCCTTTAATTCCCCATTTATGAGGACGGCCTCTCTTTTCTTGATTAATAATTTTTTCTTTCCATGTTACAGAAAAAGCAAAAGAGATCACTGTGACTAATTGGATGTATACATTCTTCTTTTTCATTGTCATCTTCTCAAAGCAGTATCTGTACACTGCACTTTTGGTGCATGAACACATATATTGTCCGCCATTGTTTAATCAGATTAAGAATTTTCACTTGCTAGCTTGACTGGCATGCATCTTTATTCACTATTTAAAGGCAGGGTGTGGATATGTGTGTGTGTATATATACATATATTAGTCCTCCATGGATTTAGTCATAATTCATGTGTATGTGATTTTATTTTACAGAATATCCGTACCTTATTGGTAATTTTTCTTTAATATTCAATATAGTCTACAATTAATATACTTATGTTGTACAATAATTTTTGTTCTTATCATGATCAAATATATAAATATATCAAAGTATTATGACCATTTTCTTATTAACATGTTGTTTGATTACAATAGTTATATTTGTGTGTGTGTGTGTGTCAGAGGATGATGATCATTCATTCTCTCATTTACATGTTTGAACACATGTTGTCTGATTACACAGTTGAACTCGCTCAATTATATCAGTAAAAACGTTTATATCTTCTATATAGAACAACTAGCTAGTAGTATACATGCAAACACCAAGAGTCTGTTTTTTTCCTCTAAATTTTCTATGTCCACTAAAGAATAAATCTAAGTTAAAAACCCTAAAGTGATTAGAAAATGTCATGAAAACAACATAATAATATCAATGATTTGAAAATAAATCAAAAGAAAATAATAAATAGAGAAAATAGAAATTACATTTTACTTAATTTGTACTGGAGAGTATATGTTAGTTAAGAGATCTTAAACGTATGTGCATAATTACTCTTTCTTTCTATAGTTTTAACCTTAAAAGACGTTTTTTATGATTTCAGTAAAACTGGAAGGAAAAAAATAGAAAAGGGAAGGGGAAAGCAAAAATCTGACATATTCGTTAAAATTCTTCATCAGAAACCAATAATATGTGACATACATCTAAGAGTTTAGGAAATTTACCCATAACAAGAAACATTATAGAAGCACATTTAAAGATGTTTTACACAGTTTGAGGGATGTTTTACACATAAAAGTGATTTAAACATTATTTCGTTATAACTACTGAGTGGCTGTTTAGTTTGAAGTAATCTCAAAATCTTCTAAAAAATATAATGTGTTTTATTATATTTTGAAAACATGTTTTTAGTAAGCATTATATGTACATCGTGAGTAAGTGATTCCAAGCGTATATATACATACTGATAATTGAAAAGCACAAATCAAACAAGTTTAAGTTAAATAAATAATGTTTTGTAATGCATGGGAAGCGCTTTGAAAAGAGAAACTTATGCATAAAATTGCGCTTTGAAAAGAGAAACTGTGTTAAGGAAGTGTCTCTTGATTGATTATGATAGGACTTCCCATGTTTCATAGGAGAGCTTCCCATGTTTCATAGGAGAGCTTCCCATGTTTCATATGAGAGCTTCCCATGTTTCATACTTCTGTATAAGTAAGTGTGCTTTAGAATTCCCTGATCCATTCAAAATGAATGAGGAGAAAATATAAAACAAAATATGACATCAAATTTCTCATCTTTATAATTACTAGATGTATCGACGCAATGGTTAAGTTCCCACTATACATTTACAACTTAAAACCGTAAGTTCGGATCATATTAATTTTAATTATAACTAAAAAAATTAAACTCAAATGTAAGAAAATGTGTGTTTGGATTCTGGATTAATAGAGAGTGGTAATTCTAAAGATCGAATTCTAATAAGGTTCAAAAGGTATGAATTTCAATAACTTTTCTGTAGGTGGCGGATGAATTTAATTAAAAACCGTCATTTATCGTTGCATCTTAACAATAGAGGTGAAGTTAAAATTAGATCGTCTCAGATCTAAATAACTCAACTTTAATGATGAAAAATAATGAAAAGTCAAAATGCATTTTTTTATAATTGGTAGAGATCTAAGCTTTTTTAGTATTTCATCATCTAAATCAAGTTTACTTTTATTTATACATTTGCCAGTTGGAGTATATAATTTGCTTCAAATTTTGGTTAAATTAAAAACACGTCTCAAAATCTAACTACTTTTGTGTTATATGAGATGCACGTACCTCTAGTTAATAGAGATTATACCTATGAAGGTAAACAATTACTTTTCCTATGTGAAAAGCTCTATTATCCACAATCACTCCAGCCAATTAAACTACATAAATTAATTAGAATGCACCAATTTCGATTTTGATCAAAGTACAAGTGTTACGCCTTGAAATTCGCTTCGTAGCTTTCCCTATATGTAGTTTGATAGTTTGAAAATAGTTGAGACAGAGAGGCTTTTTTTAAGAAAATCATATTAGATTAACGAAAGTTATAATGCATATGTACTTTATGGACTCATGTGTTCGAGACATTAAAATTGAAAGAGATGTTTATGTATGTTAGACTATGATCGAGTCAAAATATTTTTATTAAACTATAATCTAATAAGTATTAATGTTAACTGTAAAACATTAGAAGAAGGTTTAACAGAATTTAGAGAAAGAGACAACTTAATTTTTTTTAAATAAAAACCCCCCATTTCCTTAAAAATAATTTATGCGTAAAAAAATCATTTTTTATCTATTTCGGAAAAATCATTATTTATTTATTTCGGTATTTATTCATAAAAAAATTTCGTGTTTTTGGGGGCTTTGGGTAAAAATAAAATAAACTCTAACGATTAGGTGCAGGTATGCTAATTATTATCAAAGCACAAAATACCAATCAAACCCGCCTCTGAGAACTTATAATATATGGGGTCCAATATATATATATAATATTCCTACTTTTGATTAATTAAAATAAAATGATAAATAGTTACTTAATTTTTTGACAACTCATACAATAATTACAGAAAAATACAAATTACAAAGATTTCGTAATAATTAGTATCTTGGATTCATGTGCTTTTGATTATTGATTGTTGGAGAAATTATTATTGTTTGTCTTGAAAACTCATCCTTCGATAATTGCTATATTTGAATATGTGCTTTGATTATTGATTTATGTTGAAGAAATCATCATAGCCGTTACATTATGCTGGAAAACCATCATGATATTTTAAATTTATTGATTTATTGATTATTCTGTCAATGGCATTTTGTTAAAGATAAATTATTTTTATTTATTTATCATCACTGAGATTGATGTCATCACTGCTTATTAGTTAATGCTCTCGCTAATAATTAATCAAATTAAATAAAACATTACTTAACGTTCCAATGAAAAGTTCAATTATTGTGTAGAAGAGTGTATTAATGACATCATGCATGTTTCTTGATCCTCTTCAAGGATTAGGGTTTTTTCAGCATCAATCTTTATTGTTGTAAGAATGGTATTTTTTAATTCTTCAGTGAGATATTTTTTCCAGCAGGAGTGAAGCATTCTTGTGACTAAAAACTTTATTACCTCATTGTGAGGCAGATTGAGTGTGGTAATGTAACGGTTGGCTGCCATAGACATGTACTGTAATTTGTTGAGGACTTCCTGTTCTGAAAGACCATCAATATTCCATTTATATAATTTTTCCGCAGAAATGGAAAACTAATTAACTAAAAAAGATTCAGTAATTTGAATATCTAGAGCAATAAACATTTTATGCCACTTACTTTCCAATTTATTGATTTCTAAATTTTTAAATATTTCTTCAATATTATGAATGGTTGAAGCTTCACGCATTATGGATGATGCATAGGTGAAATCTGAAATATATCTTTTTGATTCAGAACTACTATCTTGGTTAATTACCTTAACAGAAGAAGATGACTCAACAGATTTACTCTTCAATTCTTGTTTATCAATCTTTTTATTGAGGGGAGCAATATTAATGGTAGTTTTATCTGAAAGATTTATTAAAGGAGTTTTTTTTCCAGAGATTTATTAAGTTTAGGTTCAAGAAAATCATCAACCTTATTCTCAATTTTATCTAATTATTTTCTTATTGTTATTAAACTTTGATTAGTGTAATTGAGTTGTTCAACAATTTTTTTATTTGATTCTTGTTCCTTTGAAATCTTAAAAAGAGAAGCAGTGATTAAATTTTTTTATAATTAATTATAATTTTTTCAGGTGGGGATGACTAACAGGCACCCAACATGAGACTTCCTTGACCCATTTGGTCTTAGAAATAACTTTAATATTCTTTTCATATATATCCTCGATATAATCAAGGAAAAACATATCAACTCTAAATTATTGCATGAACGTCTTTCATTCAGCAAGAATGATTCTCTTTTATCCATATTGTAGGTCTCTTTTAACCTATTACGTCTATTGAGATTGACTGGATTATTCATGTGTTGGGTTAGACCCTCCCAATCAGACTAGTATTTTTGGCTTAGGGTGCCCAAATTTAAAATTAAAAGTTGGGGATTGACAGGAGGTAAGGCTCCTTGAAAATCAGATTCAGTTGGTGATTCAGCTTCATCAGATTGTCAAAGATTTATTTGAGAAATTGTGGCTATACCTTTAAGTCTTATTTTTTTAATTCTTGTTCCAATTGATGGATTCTAAGATCTTGACTATTATTGGTAGTAGAAAATGAATTCCTAGGAGTGCTAGGCTGGATAAACTCTCTATTTTGAGGATTAGAACTAGAAAATTAGAAACTAATTTTAACAGTACCATCCATGTACTACTGGATATAATCAATATATTCAATTGGGCGTTGAATTGGAGTGGGTTAACTTTTATTGGTTAAAAGCTAATTTGTAGGTAAAGTAATATCAGACCACTTAACGGTTTTAGGGATTCTAATATTTTCATTACTTTGGCTAGATTGAATCAACATGGTTTGATTTTTTGGACTCCTATTGATGGCTTGAAAATTCATATTGGTTTTGATTACTTTATAATGTATTCTAAAGATCAAAGCTAGGAGTTGGACACCTTCAAGGATTTGGTAACCACTAGTTTTGATATTCAAAGTTAAAGATATAAGAATATGGGGGTCTGTTGGACTAATAGACAAATCTGGAAGATAATTAAAATTGATTGGACCATTACAAAGTGAGATTTTAATTAATCCTAAAATACTTACATTAAAATAAATCTTGCATCTTGCAAGTCTAACAAGACAGAGATATTTAGGCTTCTCCCTGTGCGTGGTTTAACTCTAATTTAGACTAAACCAGAGTGAATGAAATTATAACATTCTTCGATGTGATGTTTAATTGCTCTGACTTGACTACTCTGCGTGCTTAACACAAGTGTTCTTTCACCTTCACGGACCACTCCATTACCCAGCAAGCTCCGGCTCGCATTAGGGGAAAGTAATTGGTAAGTTTCATGTTCTTTCCCAAGAGCATATATTTTCTCAATTATTTTTACTATTGGGACCAGTTGATTTTAAAATTAATTAAAAATAAGTTTGAATCATGAACGGTCCATGGGCGGAATATTTAAAAAAATCCAATTAACTTATTTAATCAAATTAAATAACTTAAAGTAAAATAACGTGTGGTTATGCATATATGACATTAAACGAGAAGATAAGGTTAGAAATAATATTTTTCACCTATATTTTGTGTCGGAGAATTTCTGAACTAGCGGAATTCTTACGAGTGTCCTTTAAGTTTCGGGATCTGAATCACGCACTTGAACTCCAAGAACGATTTGTGAATTTCGTTCACCGACAATCACCCGTTAATTTCATAAATATATCTCACGAGAAATTTGTATACCAATTTGAGTGCAGGCTCCAAGATCTATCGCAATTAGATTACTATTAAATATAGATAAAATGTAATTTTTGATATTTACAAATATACCCATATATTTTTAAAATTCTAAAAATTCATCTCATATATTTTTAATTGCCGAAAATTGCAATATTCTCTAGAGTTTGAGTTGTATTCATCAATCCAATTGATAAATCAATTGATCATTATCAATTAATTAATTAATTAATTTTTTATTTATTAATTATCTAATAATTATAAAATAATAAACTAATTAATTTCAATACATCTAATTACACTAAACTAATTAAGTGACATCACCCATCACATACATGTGTAGGAAATATGCCTGGGAACCAAAACATATTTTGATCTAATTTACTTGGTTTCTCTATTCCTGTTCTCATGAGCTATTTCTGAGAGTCGATTCGGCATCAAACCTATAGTGGAGTCGTACGATTTCAGGATTAAATAGTCTAGAATTTACGTAGATAAATTCACCAGGTATTTGAATCCTTAGTTTTGTTCATATGGGTCAACCCTAAACCCTAAACCCTAAACCTCAATTCATTGAATACCTGGCCAGGTTAATTTATTCACATATCAATCAATAAAGTATAAGGTGATATTGTTTCTTTCACAATCGAATCATGAATTTTCATATCTGTGAATCACGTAACTCTAACTTCATTGAATTACAATCCCAACAGCCGAGATATTACCCCTCAATTCGAACTCACTCATTTAACATATCAAATATTGCAACTAACTAAGTCAAGCTATGTCTTCATCTCAGGATTAAGGTAATTATGAAAATATCCTTAAGGTGTAACAATTAGATTTAGAGCTTGGTAAATGATTTTGGGCTCTAAACTAATTTGTTACCAGTCTATTCAACATGTTCATAATATGTCTAAGTTAACCGTTTGAGTCTCTACTCTCATGCCCTAAGACTGGCATCCATTAGTTTAACCTAATAGTCGTAATCAAATTCGATTGTCCAAGTCAATCCTAAGACTGCGAATATCGTTCTCAACTTTCTCAGAAGAGTTCGTCTGGAGACACTTATGTCTTCACTCTTCATTTGTTAATGAAAGTTTCAGGACCTGAGTAATTTATAAACACACACTTTAATTTAAAATAAAACTTTCAGTTTATTCATAAAAATTCAATAATACTAATGTGTGAGAAATAACTAAATACAAATAAATAATTATTACACGTTACTTTGTGAACATGTTCCCACAATCAGCCACTTGGATTAAAGTAGACGTGTACAATATTTTATCCCCAAGACCTCCAAATAACCATAAAAAATTTATTGTTTAAACTCTTCATGAATGGATTTGCCAAGGTGTTGACCGTCGAAATATGCGTAACCACAACGTCTCCATACTGAACAATTTCTCTTATCAGGTGATATTTACGTTCTATATGTTTGGATCTCTTATGGATTCTAGGTTCCTTAGAACTCTCTACAGTCACACTGTTATCACAATAAAGTGTCATGGGCTTGTCAGCATCAGGAACAACTTCCAGAGTCTTTAAGAACTTTCTAAGCCATACAACCTCCTTCGTAGCTTTACAATCTGCCACGTATTCAGCTTCCATAGTAGAATCAACAATGTAAGATTGCTTGATGCTTCTCCATAGAACTGCTCCACCGTTCAGGATGAACACCAATCCTGAATAGACCTTCTCAATCCTTGTCTGCCAAAAAATTGAAATCAGTATACCATCTCATATTTAGGTCAATACCTAAATATGCAAGCATGTAGTTCCTTGTTCTCCTTGGATATTTAAGGATATGCTTGACGGCATTTCAATGCTCGATTCCAGGATTGGATTGGAAACGACTCACCATGCCCACGACATAGCAAACGTCTGGCCTAGTGCAAAGCATCACATACATAAGACTTTCTACGACTAAGGCATTGGGAATCTATCTCATATTTTTCTTTTCTTGAGGAGTCTTGGGAGATTGCTCCTTGGAGAGGCTGACTCCATGTCTAAAAAAAAAAACAGAAATCCTTTCTTGGAGTTTGAGATATTGAAGTGATCCGACACCTTATCAATATAAGATGCTTAAGACAATGTCAATTGTCTATTCTTTCTATCTCGAAAGATCTAAATACCTAAGGCAAATGCAGTTTCTCCAAGATCATTCATATTAAATTTATTTCCAAGCCAAATCTTGACAACATATAATTTTCTTACAGCATTCCCAATTGGTTGAATATAATCTACATATAAGACTAGAAAATCCACATTCCCTTCGTGTATCACCTTATACACACAAGGCTCGTCTACTAACGGTTCAAAATCATAGTTTTTAACAGTTTCATCGAATCTAATATTTCACGATCGTGACGCTTGCTTAAGTCTATAGATGGACTTCTACAAGTCACAAACTTTACCCTCTTGGTCTTTCTCTATGAACCCGTCTGGTTGAACAATATAAATGCGCTCATCAAGATTGTCGTTCAGAAAAAGCAGTCTTGATGTCAATTTGCCCGGTTTCATAATCAAGTGCAGTAGCAATGGACAAAAGGATTTGGATGGATTTAAGCATGGTCACCGGTGAGAAGGTATCATCATAGTCTATACCTTCCCTTTGGGTGTAGCCTTTGGCTACTAACTTAGCTTTGAATGTCTCTACATTCCTATCTGGACCTCTTTTCTTTTTATAGATCCATTTACATCCTACGGTTTTACCCCTTCAAGAGGATCTACAAGCTTCCAGACTTCATTTGAGTACATCGAATGTATCTCAACTTTCATGGCTTCTTGCCATAAGTTTGCTTCAGGACCTGCCATGGCCTCTGAGTAGGAGACAGGTTCATCAAGGCCCTTATCTACGACAGCTGCCAAAGCTTCTCCATAGTACACATACCTCTCAGGTTGTCTCAAAACCCTCCTTATACGTCGAGGCTCCATAAGTTATGGCTCCTGTCGTGGTTCTTCCATTAATGAATCAGAAATAATTTCTAATTGGGGAGTCGGTGTCCTCCCACTTAATAATTCCTCTAGAACAACCTTAGCACGAATTATCATTAAAAGTGTTGAAGAAGATTATATTAAAAGTGTACAACTGAAAAGCACAATTGTGCTAGAGGAATTATAGAGTGGGAGGACATCGAATACCCAATCAGAAATTATTTCTGATTTAATAATGGAAGAACCACAACAAGAGCCAGAGCCTATAGAGTCATGACGTAGTGGGAGGATTGTGAGACAACCTGAAAGGTATACATCTTATGGATAAACTTTGATAGTTGTCTCAGGTAAGGATCTTGATGACTTGTCTCCTACTCAGAGGTCATAGAAGGTCCTGAAGTAAACTTATGCCAAGAAGCCATGAACGTTGAGATATATTCGATGTATTCGAACGGAGTCTGGAAGCTTATAAATCCTCCTGAATGGATAAAACCTGTAGGATGCAAATTGATCTATAAGAAGAAAAGAGGTCCGGGTGAGAATGTAGAGATATTCAAACCAGCCAAAGGCTACACCCAAAAAGAAGATATAGACTACAAGGATATTGTCCCGCCGGTGGCCATGCTTAAAGTCAACCGAATCCTTTTGTCCATTGTTGCTGCCCTTGATTATGCAATCTGGAAAATGGATGTCAAGACTTCTTTTTTGAATGAAAATCTTGATGAGCGCATTTATATGGCTCAACCAGACGAGTTCATGGATAAAGGCTAAGAGGGTAAAGTTTACGAACTACAGAAGTCCATTTACGGACTTAAGCAAGAGTCACGATCATGGAATATTAAATTCGACGAAACTGTTAAAAACTATGGTTTTGAATAGTTGGTGGACAAGTCTCGTGTGTATAAGTTGGTACACGAAGGGAATGTAGTTTTATTGGGAGTTATGCCCTCAAAGTATGTGTATTGACATTTTAATATCAAATTTAAAAAAGAATACATTTTTCTTATAATTGTTCTTTTAAATTATTGTTGAATAATTTATATAAATATCTAAAAATTTCATATTCATAGATGAGATTATGATCTTGTATTAGTACGAGAGGATTAAGATCATAGGTAATGAATAAAATTGATAGCAACATATTAAAGTATGAAATCTTTAATGAATGGTTGCTAGTACGGTTCACTAAGAATTATGAATGCGTGTGATCTAGATCCAGATAATTGATGTGGATAGACATCTTAGTCAAAGTATTTTATATAATAAGATTATATATGACCAGACCGATGTGAATTAATATCTTTATTAACGTACCGTTTATTATAAATATTTTATACACATGAATTCGATGATCATATATAGATCAATCTGAATACTGAGTAGTCATGCACTCTTATGCATGTCTACTGGATCTTTTGATTCACTCGTTAAGGTATATTTATTAATCAGGCTAGTGAATTTTGTTTTGAAGATTCAGTGAAGTGGATGGCTAGAGACACGATCTTACAAAATTTGGAATCTAAGCTTTTCTAACGGATTGCATATTAGTTTCTTTAAATGTTATTCTGAAACTGAATGGTTATTGAGCTCAAATTTATAATAAAATTATAAATTAACCATTCACTAGTGGATTAATGGTACTTTATGATCAATAGGTAATTAGAAAGGTAAAATTATAATTTTGACCAGTCCTAATTTACGAACCAATAATTGGAGGACAAAACTACATGAAATGATTATGTTAGTGGACTACATGAGAATACTCTGTAAATATATTCTATAGTCTCTAGAATGCAATTCCATTTTTGTAGTGGAGTAATAATGGAATTAATAAATAAGATTATTTAATTAAAAAATTTAATTAATAATATGATTTATTAAAGCTTAGGATTATAGGTCCATGGTCAACAAGTCATCTCTATACTACAATATCTAGGATGTGAGTATTTCAGGACATGAGAAAGGACTGACTTGCAAAATGAATTTTTATTCTTGTAAAATGAGATAATTATGTGTGATTAATTGATTAAAAATTAATTAATTGAAGTATTTGTATTTTTAAATATAATTTTTGGAATTTATATATATAATTATCAATTGTTTTTAATTACGGATTAGTGAGATAGAATATCTAATTTATGAAATTAGATAATAATTTAAATTAATTGAGTATGTTATTTGTGAAATAACAGATAAGTTAGTTGATATGAATAGTCAGATATATTAATTTTGAATTAACTGATATCTAGATAATTATCTGATAAAAATAAATATTTAATTCACAGTAATTGTCACGCGTCAATCACTGATAGGATATCAGAAATTGACATGAACTATTGTGGTGCCGTGAGGCACTGTGCTGGCTCATGGCACACTGCATTGCCATGTGGCACTACAGTTGTGCACAATTGCAGGGGTTGCACTACAATTGGTGATTTTATAATTAAATATTATTTCAGTTTATCCTAAAAAATCTGATACGTCATTATCTAGAATATATACGTATATTATTCTAATAGCCTGAGTTGTTAAAAGAATATGAGAGAATCAATTGATCAGATCATCATTTCATGAATCAAGAGTTGAATTGAGAACACAATTGGTGTTAGAGAGATTTTCTTCTGTGATTAAACGTTAATCAAATCTCTAAAATAATAATCATCACGTTCTTTTAGAGAATCATCTCACTAAAGTCCTTCTCAGTAAATTTTTATATCTAATGTGTTGAGAACATCTAGAGACAGAAAACATAATTTGTAATATTCTACGTGTAGACAGACGTCCTAGTGCGTTGATGATTGACTTGAAAGATCTTGGTTTTGATCTCGGAGGGTAAAATGACCAAGAGACCTTTCACAGGAAATGGCCAAAGAGCCAAGGAACCACTTGAGTTTAGTGCATAGTGATGTATGTGGACTGATCAATGTACAAGTTAGAGGTGGGTATGAGTATATTGTCCCTTTCATTAACGACTACTCAAAATATGGTTATAGTTACATATTGCATCGAAAGTTTGAAACTTTTGAAAAGTTTAAAGTCTTCAAGGCTGAAGCTGAAAAACAATTAGGTAAATCATTGAAAATCCTTTGATTTGATCGAGGTGGTGAATGCTTTAGTTTAGAATTCAAGAATTATTTGCTGGAGTGTGGAATCCTATCCCAACTCAAAGAACCTAGAACACCATAGCAAAATGGTGTTGCAGAGAGGAGAAATCGAACCTTATTGGATATGGTTAGGTTGATGTTAAGCTATTTATCATTGTCATATTTTGGGGATATGCACTACACATGACAATTTACATTTTTAATGTAGTGCCCTTTAAGTATGTAAGCAAGACACCTTTAGAGTTATGGAATGACTCCAAACCTAGTTTGCGTCATTTCCATATATGGGGTGTCCAGCTCACGTTCTTAGATCCAATACTAGAAAGTTAGACTCAAGGTCTGAGGTATGCATATTCGTTGGCTATTCTCCAGAGATTAGAGGTGGGTACTTTTATAGTCACAATGATCAAAGGTGTTTGTGTCGACAAATGCAATATATCTCGAGCATAATTATATGTAAAACTACAAACCTCATAGCAAAGTAGTTATTAAGGAATTAGCGACAGATGAGATCAAACCACCTTCAATTTCTACTAGTAAACGACAAATCAAAGAAATCACAGTTCCTACAAAGGAAAATCAGATGCAACGTCATAGCGGGAGGGTTGTGAGACAACCAGTTTGCTATGAACTAGAGGCACATGTCCTAGTATCAGACACTAAAAATGACGATCCATTATCTTATGAAGAAGCAATGGATGATCCTGAAAAGGAGAAATAAAAAATGCCATGAATCAGGAAATGAAATCTATGTATTCCAATTTCATTTGAGAACTTATATCTTAGGAGAACGAGAAATTATATGCTTGTTTATTCGAGTGAAGACCTGAATCGTACTAGATATATTGATTAGGAATCAGATGAAGATAGTTGAAAGTCAACATCTGGATCATACATCGAGGTGATATAACTGTTATGAAGACAATGTTGGATCAGAATCTGACTCTGACTGTACGTTGAGTCAGAACCTGGCTGACCCATTGACCAACACTTCCTACGAAGTTGTTCGAGAGTCATGTGCGAAACATAGAATTAAGAGAGATGCCACATTTACTTAGGGCAAGTGGGAGATCGTTGGGGGTTATGCCCTCAAAGTATGTGTATTGATATTTTGATATGAAATTTAAAGAGGATTACGTTTTTCTTATAATTGTTCTTTTAAATTATAGTTGAATAATTTATATAAATATATGAAAAATCAATATTCATTAAGGAGACTGTGATCGTGTATTAGTACGAGAGGATTAAGATCATATATAATGAATAAAATTTTCAGCAACATATTAAAATATTGAATTTTTAATGAATGGTTGCTAGTACGGTTCACTAAGTATTATGAATGCGTGTGATCTAGATCCAAATCATTGATGTGGATAGACATCTTAGTGAAGGTACTTTATATAACAAGATTATATATGATAGGACAAATGTGAATTAATATATTTATCAACATGTCATTTATCATAAAGATTTAAGACACATCAATTCGACGATCATATGTAGATCAGTCTGAATCCTGAGTAGTCATGAACTCCAATGCATATCTACTGGATCTTTTGACTCACTCGTTAAGGTCTATTTGTTAATCAGGTAGTGACTTTTGTTTTAAACATTCAGTGATGTGGATGGCTGGGGACATGATCTTATAAGATTTGGAGGCTAAGTTTTCTTAACGGATCGTATATTGGTTATTTTAAGTGTTAATTCTGTAACTGAATGGTTATTAAGCTCATATTTATAATAATATTATAAATTAACTATTCACTAGTGGATTAATGGTACTTTACGATTAAGAGAAAATTAAAATGGTAAAATGATCATTTTGACCGGTTCAAATTTACGAATCAATAATAGGAGGGTAGAATTACATGAAATGATTATGTCAGTGGACTATATGAGAATGCTTTGTAAATACATTCTATAATCTCTAGAAGTGCAATTTCATTTTTATAGTGGAGTATTAATGAAATTAATAAATAAGTTTATTTAATTAAAGAGTTTAATTAATAATCTGGTTTATTGGAGTTTAGAATTATAGGTCCATGGTCTCAAAATCACCTCTATACTACGCTGTCTAGGGTGTGAGTATTTTCAGGACATGAGAAAATGACTGACTTGCAAAAAGAATTTTTATTCTAGGACAAGTACAAAATAATGAGATAATTATATGTGATTAATTAATTGAAATTTTTATATTTTTAAATATAATTTTTGGAAATTAGATATAAATAAATAATTATCAATTTTTTTAATTATCGATATGTGAGACAATCATAATTAAATTATTATTAGATAATAATTTAAATCAACTAAATCTGTTATTTATGAAATAACAGATAAGTTAGTATATATGGATAATCATATATGTTAATTTTGAATTACCTGATATCTAGATAATTGTCTTATTAAAATAAATATTTAATTCACAGCAATCGCCACGTGTCAATCACGGATAGGGTATCAGAAATTGGCATGAATTATTGTGGTATCACGTGGCACTACAATATGGAGTGTTCAACACTGTAGTACCACACGGCACTACACTGGTGCCGCGAGGCACTGTGTTGACTCACGACACACTGCAGTTGTGCATAATTGTAGTGAGTCCCACTACAATTGGTAATTTTATAATTAAATATTATTTCAGTTTATCCCTAAAATTTGATATGTCATTATCTAGAATATATACAGATATTATTCTAATGGCCTAAGTTGTTGAAAGAAGAGGAGAGAATAAGTTGGTCAGATCATTTGTTCGTCAATCAATAGTTGAATTGAAAACACGATTGATGTTAGAAATATTTTCTTCTGTGATTAAAGGTTAATTAACTCTCTAAAAGAATAACCATCACGTTCTTTTATAGAATTATCTCACTAAAGCCTTTCTCAGTAAATCTCTAGATCTCATGTGTTGAGAATATCTAGAGACGAAAAAGTATCTTGTAATATTTTACGTGCCCACAAGAGGTATATGATTCCTAACTTTGTATGTTGTAGATTTAACTTATAAATATATAATGCATTTTGACTGATTGAAAAAGAGTTTTCAATAAAAGTTTTAATTCGGTTATCGTGGCGTTGCACAAGTTTTATTTTATTCAAAGAATCGATTTTTATTAAAGTTTAATTTTTTTAAAAGGCCATGAGCCTCCACACTTCCGTCGGGTGACCAGTGGGGTTTTCTAGTCTTGTACGTAGATGATATTCCACTCATTAGGAATGATGTAGGAAAATTATCTGATGTCAAGATTTGGATTGCAAAGCAATTTGATATGAATGATCTTGGAGAAGCTGCATTTGTCTTAAGTATTTAGATCTTTCGAGATAGGAATAACAGACAATTGGCACTATGTCAAACATCTTATATTGGTAAGATGTTGGATCACTTCAGTATGCAAAACTCCAAGAAAGGATTTCTTCCTTTTAGACATGGAGTTAGCCTCTCCAATGAGCAGATCCCAAGACTCCTCAAGAATAGGAAAACATGATAAAGATTTCTTATGCCTCAGCCGTAGGAAGTCTCATATATGTGAGGTTTTGCACTAAGCCAAACATTTGCTATGCTGTGGGCGTGGTGAGTCATTTCCAATCTAATCCTGGAATCGAGCATTGAAATGTCGTCAAGCATATCCTTAAGTATTTGAGGAGAACAAGGAACTACATGCTTGTGTATTCAGGTACTGACCTGAATATAACGGGTTATACTGATTCTGATTTTCAAGCAGACAATGATTCTAGGACGTCTACTTTAGGATCGGTGTTTATCCTGAACGGTGGAGTAGTTATATGGAGAAGTATCAAGCAATCTTGCATTGCTGATTCTACCATAGAATCTGAATATGTGGTAGCTTATGAAGCTGCAAAGGAGGCTGTATGGCTTAGGAAGTTCTTGATGACTCTGAAAGTTATTCCAGACGCTGACAAGCCCATGACACTTTATTGTGATAAGAGTGAAATTTTAGTGAATATTAAGGAACCTAGAAGCCATAAGAGATCCAAACACATAGAATATAAATATCACCTGATCAGAGAAATTATTCAGCGTGAAGACGGTCAACGACATATTTCAACGGTCAACGACATGGCATATCCATTCACGAAGACTTTAAGCAGTAAAGTTTTTTATAGTCATATGGAGGGCTTGGGGATAAGAGATTGTACTAGCATACTTTAGTCCAAGTGAGAGATTGTCAGAAAATATTCATAAAGTAGCGTGTATTAACTATTTATTTGTATTTAGTTATTTCTCAGACATTAGTATTATTGAATTCTTATGAATAAATTGAAAGTTTTATTTTAAATAAAAATGTGTTTATAAATTAATCTAGTTTTGAAACTTTCATCAACGAACGGAGAGTGAAGACAAAGGCGTCTCCAGATGAACTCTTCTGAGAAAGTTCATAACGATATTCACAGTCTTAAGATCGACTGGGCAATCGAATTTGATTACAACTGTTAGGTTGAACCAATAGATGCCAGTCTTGGGGCATGGGAGTGAAGACTCAAACGGTTAACCTAGACATGTTATGAACATGTTGGATAGACCGGTAACAAATTAGTTTAGAGCCCAGAACCGTTTACAAAGCTCTAATTCTAATTGTAACACCTTAATGGTATTTTTATAATTACCTTAATCTCGAGGTGAATACGTAGCTTAACTTAGTTAGTTGCAAATTTTGATATGTCAAATGACTGAGTTCGAATTGGCGGGTAATGCATCGACTGTTGGGATTGTAATTCAATTAAGTTAGAGCTACGTGATTCACAGATATGAAAATTCATGATTCGATTGCGAAAGTAACAATATCACCTTATACTTTATTGATGGGTGTGTGAATAAGTTAATCTGGCCAGATATTCAATGAATTGAGTCATTGATTAAGACTTGTGAATTGTACGAGAGAATTCACTATTATGACTTTTTTATTCACAGTCAATAAAATAGTTAAGGAAATAGTAATAAGAGGGGTAAAATGGTAATTTTATATTTACTCTTGTTACTGATATTCACGATGGGTATTATGTTAAAATATTATATGGACCTTAAAAATAAAAGGGGTTATTTACACCAACAGAAAACGTAGCGCGCATAAATCGAGAGTTGATTCAGCATCAAATCTATAATCGAGTCGTACGATGTCAGGATTAAATAGGTCGGGAATTTATGGAGATAAATTCATCGAGTATTTGAATTCTTATATTTATTCATGTGGGTCCATTTAGTCTAAAAAATGTCTCATGAGAACATGAATAGAGAAACGAAGTAAATTGGATCAAAATATGTTTGGGTGCCAAGACATATTTCCTACATCTATATGTGATGGGTGATGTCACTTAATTAGTTAAGTGTGATTATATGTATTGAAATTAATTAGTTTATTATTTTCTAATTATTAGATAATTGGTAAATAAAAAATTAATTAATTAAATGATAATGATAAATTAATTTATCAATTGGATTGGTGAATCTCGATACAACTCAAACTCTAGGGAATATTGTAATTTTTGGCAATTATGAATATATGGGATGAATTTTTAAAAATTTAAAAATATATGGGTATATTTGTAAATATAAAAAATTACATTGTATCAATATCTATTAAGAATCTGATTGCAGACAGATCTTGGATAAGATACAGTTGCTTATTAAAAAGCAAAGGAGGATTCCTCTCCCTCCTTAGTGGTTGCCGCCCAAAAATTATATTGAAGGAGAATTTTTTTTATCATTCTTGTTCAATCATTTTGAGTGCCCACACTCAAATTCCTACACAAAATTCCTGTGAGATATATTTCTGAAAATAACGGTTGGTTATTGGTGGATGAAATTCATAAATTATTCTTGGAGTTCAAGTGCGTGATTCAGATCCTGAATCTTGAAGAACACGAAGAGCGCTCGAAGGAATTCCACCAGTTCAAATATTCTTCGATCTAAAGTATAGGTGAAAATTTGTTTCTAACCTTATCTTTTCATTTAATGTCGTATATATATAATCGCATGTTATTTGGTTTTAAGTTATTTAACTTGATTAAATAATTTCATTGAATTTTTTTTATATTCCGCCCACAAACAGTTTGGGGTTCAAACTTATTCTTAATTAATTTTAAAACCAACCGGTCCCAGTAGTAAATGGATCTTGAAGAAGAAAAGAGGTGCAGATAGAAAAGTAGAGACTTTCAAGACACGACTAGTAGCCAAAGGTTATACTCAAAGGGAATGAGTAGATTACGAGGAGAATTTATCTCCCGTTGCCATGCTAAAATCCACTCACATTCTTTTATCCATAACCGCTAGTTTAGACTATGAAATATAGTAAATGGATGTTAAGGCAACCTTTCTGAATGACTCTCTTGAAGAAAATAATTATTTGATGCAACCATAATGTTTCGTGAAAAGGGGGCAAGATCAGAAAGTTTGCAAAGTGCTTAAATCCATTTATAGATTATAACACATGATCTTGGAATCTTATTTTTGATGAAATTATTAAATCATATGACTTCGAACAAAATGTTGACAAAGCTTATGTTTATAAATTCATCAAATATAAGATAATGGTTTTTTAGTTCTTTATGTAGACGATATTCTGCTCATTGAGAATGATGTGAAAATTTTGTCAAAAATAAAGAACTGGTTAGTTGAGAAATTCTAAATAAAAGATTTTGGAGAGACGGGTTATGTTCTAGGCATCCAAATCCTATGGGATAAGAAGAACAATGACTTGGAACTTTCTCAGACATCTTATATTGATAAGGTGCTAGAAAGATTCTCTATGAAAAATTTCAAGAAATGTCAATTACCAATCAAACATTGAATTGTCCTTTCCAAGGAGCATTGTCCTAAGTCACTTCAAGAGGAAGAGGATATGAAAAAGTTTCCTTATGCTTCAGCGGCCGAGAGTCTCATGTATGCCATGCTGTGTATGAGACCGGACATCTGTTATGCAACATGAATTTTCAGTCATTATAAATCAAATCCCAGTTTTGAACGTTGGATTACAAAGAACATTCTCAAGTATCTTCAGAGAACGAGAAATTATACGCTTATTTATTCTCGATCAGTATTCACCCTAGATGGATGAGTTGTAGTCTAGAGAAGTATAAAACAATCTAGTATTGCAGATTCCACCATGGAAGCCGAATATATAGCGGCTTGCGATGCAGCGAAAGAAGTGGTTTGACTCATAAATTTTTATATTGATCTGCAAGTAGTTCCAGGCATGGATAAACCACTAATCTTGTACTAAGACAACAGTGAGGCAATAACTAATTCAAAAGAATCAAGGGCTCACAAGAGGGGCAAACACATTAAGAGGAAATACCATCTTGTAAGAGACATCATACACCGAGTAGACGTGACTGTTATGAAGATAACATCAAATCAGAACCTAACTTATCCTTTTACCAAGATAGTTCCTGTGAAGTCATTTGAGGGTGATGTGTGAAATATGGGTTGAAAGAGATGCCACATTTGCTTTACGGCAAGTAAGAGATTGCTGGGCACAGTGCTCTTAAAGCATGTTAAAGACATTTTAATTTAAAATTAACAAAAATGCATTTTTCTTTTAATTGTCTTTTCTAAATTATTATTGAATAATTTGTATAAATATCTAAAAATTCCATATTAAAGTATGTAATCTTTAATAAATGGTTGCTGGTATGGTTCTGCCTATATTAAAATATGTGAAGATTAAGATAATAGATAATGAGTAAAATAACCCGCAATATATTAAAGTATGAAATCTTTAATGAATGGTTACTAGTACTATTCATTAAGCATTTTGAATGTAAGTGATTTAGATCTGGATTGCTGATGTGGATAGACGTAGGAGTGTTCAAAGGTCGGTCTGGTCATACTTTTGGAGGAAAATAAGACCAGACCAAAAATCATGGTCCTCCTACATGGAGGACCGAACGGACCAAAAATCTGGAAAAAATTCGGATCGACCAGACCGAAATTCAACGGTCGGGGACAGACTTAATGGACTAATACATGTTTTACAATAAATATATTATTTAACAATAAAGACAAATTTTGAGCAGGAGTTTTCCGTATCTAAACATATCTAAACTTCAAAGTACTAATATCAAACATTTAAAAATATCCAAAGTTCAAAGTACTAACATCTAACATTCAAACATATTCAAACTCCAAAATATAAATATCCAAAATTCAAATATAAAAAAAAGTAAATCAGAAACACAACAAAACATAGAAGTTCATCCATCTCCAACCTTCAATCATATCATGCAATGGTAATGACAGCCTGCTTTTGCATTTGATACATTCTATTCACATGAAGACGATGAGTTCAGAAACATGAAGATGATGAGTTCAAAAGCATGTAAAAAAATATAAATAACAATATATAAATAAGTTACCTTCATCTATTTTCACAATCTCTTGTAATGTCTCATTGAGAATATGCACATGTTTACTCATAATCCAATTTTGTGCACATATAAGAGCTTCAACAGTTTTTGGAGCCAATGAACTGCGAAATGGATCCAATATTCGACCACTTGTAATGAAGGCTGACTCCCCCTTATGACTAACAACTGGACAAAAGTTAATGATTCTTTTATGTAATACCCAATCAGAGTCAATAAAGTGTGTAGTAAGTACCATATAATTAAGATTTTGCACTAATGTCCATGTATCAGTGGTTAGACATAATCTTTGATTTTTACTTGACAATGCCTTTTTTAACTTTTCTTTCTCCCACACAAACACCTTGAGACAATCTCTAGCTATTGTTATCCGGCTAAGAAAAATAAACTTAGGTTGCATGCCCCGACAAAATTTCCTAAATCCTTCACCCTCTACCACACTAAACGTTAATTCATCTTTAATAATCATCCTAGCAAGCAACATCCTACACTTCTCAGCATTAAAAGTAGTAGTAGATATTGTACAAGTACTATCAGCAACTCCCTCACTACTACTATTAGGATTAAGAACTAACAGTTTTTGCGTAGGATCATCAAACCTATTAGGATGCTTCTTACATCTTTTCAGATGATACCACAGACAAGAAGTACCATTAGCACTAACACATGCGAACGTATGCTTACAATGATTACAGGTAGCTCTCTCATCATTAAGATCACCAGTTTCAACTTTTACAAAATTATTCCAAACACTAAAAGAGACTCGGTTGCATTTTCTCTCACCTTTTATAGGTTTTGGTGGCAGTGAAGAACCATCATTAATTACTGCATCATTAGGGTTTTAACTTAGAGTTCTAGTAGACATCTCCTTGTGATGTAGTTGTCACTGGAGTTGAAAAGTTTGAAGATTTCTGACTGCACAACCATAGATGTTTATTAAACAATTATTACCGATAAGTAAAATTTAGACTATCAAATAATGCAGGTAGTAAATAGCATCTATACATGTCTTGTTCCAGACTTGATGTATCAACCTATAGGCCTACTAGATGATATACATCTGCTAGTTACTCAACATTTAGTCACTGATAAGAATATGATATGCAACCATATCAAAATCAAAGCATGAACGACTGACCATGTTAACATAAAATTCTCTCCAAAGAGACTGAAAAAAGCTTCTTCATTAGTAAAGTCATCATTTTCCCCAAAAATGGAAAATCATATGTTACTAATAGAGCTAAGCAATTGTTAAGTTGTATAAAGTTTAGATAACAGAGCAACAAAATTAATCACAGTAGAGCTGGAAAAATAACAGAGCAACAAAATTAATCAAAATAGAGTTGGATTGGAACCCTCGATCTTACCTGAACGAAGAAGGAGAGGGTCTGAGCTGAGGGAGAGGGGGAGGCGAGAGGAGGCTCGTGACCCGTGAGCTGAGGTCGAAGGAGAGGGAGAGGGCCTGAGTTGAGGGAGAGGGTTTGAGTTGAGGGAGACAGGATAGGTTGGTTGGACTCTAGAGGGGAGACGCAAGAGGCTGGCTAGACTCTGGAGGCGCAACGCGAGAGGCGAAGAAGGAGAATGTATGCGTCTGACTAAGCTAAGGGAGAGGGAGAGGGTCTGAGCTGACGAAGATAGGAGAGGCTGGCTGGACTCTAGATGGGATACGTGAGAGGCTGGTAGGACTCTGGAGGCGCGACGCGAGAGGCTGGTTGGACTCTGGAGGCGCGACGCGAGAGGCTGGCTGGACTCTAGAGGCGCGACGCAAAAGGCTGGCTGGATTGAGGCGCGGCGCGAAGAAGGAGAGGGTCTGCATCTGACTAAGCTGGGGGAGAGGAGAAATAACCTAACCCTAAAAAAGTATATATATATATTTATTTATTTATTTATATACACGATCGGTCCGGTTGGATCGGTCTAGAACTAACAAAAATTTGGACCGGTCCGAATTTTTTATCCTCTCTAAAAGGAGGACTGAACCGACCATTAACAATAAAAAAATCATCCACATCGGTCAATTTCAGATTGGACCAGTTCGGACTAAACGGTCTGGACGGTTTTTGAACACCCCTAGATAGACGTCTTAATGAAGATACTTTATATAGTTACATTATATAAGGACCGATGTGAATTAATATCTTTTCACATATCTTTATTAACTTACCATTTATCATAAAGATTTAATACACATCAATCAGATGATCATATGTAGATCAGTCTAAATCCTAAGTAATCATGAACTCATATACTTGTCTATTAAATCTTTTGATCCACTCGTTAAAGTTTATTTGTAAAATAGATTAATGACTTTTATTTCAGAGATTCAATGACATTGATGGCTGAGAACATGATTACGAGATTTAGAATCCAAGCTTTCCTAACAGATCATATATTGGTTCTCATAAGTGTTAATTTTGGAACTGAATGATTATTGAGTTCAAATTTATAATATGATTATAAATTGACCGTTCAATAGTGAATTAATGATACTTAAGGATCAATAGGTAATTAGAAGGTTAACACGATGATTTTGACCAGCTCTAATTACGAACTAATAGTTGGAGGACAGAGCTATATGAATTGATTATATCAATGGACTACACGAGATTACTCTGTAAATATATCATGTAACTACTAATAGTGCAATTTCATATTTATAGTGGAGTATTAATGGAATTAATAAATATGATTATTTAATTAAAAAGTTTAATTAATAATCTGATTTATTGAGCTTAGAATTATGAATTCATGATCCACAACTCACATCTGTACTACATTGTTTAGAATATGATTATTTTAGGACATAAGAAAAGGACTAGCTTGCAAAACGAATTAAGTTTATGTGACAACTATATAATTATGTGAAATTAATTAATTAAATTAATTATTATAATTTTTGGAAAATACTATTAATTAATTATATTGATTAGTTTTGAATTAATCGATAAGCGAGACAATATATTTGATTTATAAAATTAAATAATATTAAATTATTATAAGATAACAATTTGAATTTGAATCAACCGATTTGTTATTTTTGAACTAAGAGATAATGTAGTTGATAAGTGTGATCATATAAGTTAATTTTTGAATTAACTGATATATATATATATATATTTAACTGATTAAAATAAATAATAAATTTGAAAAAATTGTCACGTGTCATGTCGGACTCCAACATGCTAATCACTGGTTTTTGAATCAACGATTGACATGACACACTATAGTGTCATATATGGCACTACAGTGGCACGTGATACATCGTAGTGCCACATGACACTACAGTTATGCCGGGGACTCTATAATGCCCCATGTGTGGCACTGCAGTGTGGTGTAGACTATAAAAATCTAATGAGTATTGATCTAGAATATATATATATATATATATATATATATATATGATGTTTTATTGGCCTAATGAAGCAATCATATGTGTGATTGATTTGTTAATCAAAGTTTTGTGAATTCTCAATTCTCTCTTAGAGTTCTGTCTCAAAAACCATTCTTCAAATCTATAGATTTCATGTGTTGAGTAAATCTAGAGACAAAAAGGTGTTCTTGATTTATTCTACGTGCCCACACATGTCCTATATGTTTGAGGATTGACTTGGAAAATTTTGGGGTGTATCTCATAGTTTGTTCTTCGTGGAAAATAGAAAATAACGACAATGCTTGATAGAGTTCAAGAGATATTATTACTTTCTATGAATGTCTTTAATTTAATGTATAGATATATAATAGATTCGGTGAGAAGAAATGTTTTTCACAAAAAATATTTTTTTAGAACTTGTGGCGTCGCGATTGTTTTCAATCAATAAACCGCCTTTGTTGCGAGCCTCGATTTCCAACAAATAGAACCTTCGACTACAAATTAACATAAAAAACATGTCATTATCTGCTGGAAGATGCATATATAAAGTAAGTTTCATGATTTATTTATACAAAAAAAAATATTTGATTGTTTACTGAAGGGTTAAAGTAGTTAGATAAAATTACTTAAACTTTTTAAGTAGTGAACACTACTTGAAGGGTTCAAGTAGTCAAATACAATTACTTGAACCCTTCAAGTAGTCACTTGTTCTAATTTTTAGAAATAAATCATTACTTGAAGGGTTCAAGTAATCAGATATAACTATTTGAACCCCCGAAGTAGTGAATAAATCACTACTTAAAGAGTTCAAGTAGTCAAATACAACTACTTGAACGCTTCAAGTAGTTACTTATTTTGACTTACAGATCAAAATCACTGTTTGAAGAGTTCAAATAATCAGATACAACTACTTGAATACTTCAAGTAGTTACTTATTTTGATTTTTAGGATCAAAATCAGACTTGAATGGTTCAAGTAGTCAAATAAAATTACTTGAACTCTTCAAGTAATTACTTGTTTTGACTTCTAGAATCAACATCACTACTTGAAGGGTTAAAATAGTCAGATACAATTACTTGAACCCTTCAAGTAGTTACTTATTTTGACTTTCAGGATCAAAATCACCATTTGAAGGGTTCAAGTAGTCAGATACAACTACTTGAGTGCCACTACAAAAATGATAAAAATAAGAAAATCAAGTGTTCTTACCATTTTACGAGTGAAAATATCTTTATGCACTTGTTCATGTAATACAATGGTGCTAGTTGTCTAGTTAAGTAATCTTGGAAAACGATTAGCAACCTTTGTCCCATACAGGCTTCCAATTGTGGGGATAATCTCATATTCCCAAACCAGTATAAATCAATAATAATTATTCTCCACTAATTGCATAAAAAAGAAGAGGGAAATGAAGATACCTGAAAAGCATATGGGAAAGCCCCAGGCGTACGTATACTTAGAATTTTTTTCCCAACCTTCTTCCTTTTCTTTTTTGACTACCAGCTGCTTCCTCATCATTGATTTCTTTGGGAAGGGCTTTCTTCAATGCCCGTATGGTCTTCCCAAAACATACATCCCCCCATGGGTAGCTATTGATACCATCCAGATTATCAGCTAGCATCACCCACTTCTGATCAATCTTATTCATCCTCTCATTCCCTAACAAAACATGCTCCAATAAATACAACATCCCCAATTTTTCAACATCACCATAAACTTCCTCTAACCACTTATTGTTGATGTTGTCATCGTGGTTGAAGTATTGATCTGTAATTCTATTAGGGGCAGTCTTGTCATATGTTCCAAGGACAAGAGGAGTGCCACAACGAAGGCCAATTATCAAAGAGAATTCTCTCTTAGAGAACCTGATTAATTTTCCAACTATGAGAAAATACATCTCATCATCGACACTGTCTTCCTTCAGCTTAACTTCTCTAAGAAGCATATGATGACATATGGTTCCATAAAACTGAATACTCTATATGTCTAGCAAATGACCAAAACATGTCTTCCTAAAGAGAATTTTTTGAGATTCAGTGAACTTCGCATTCAGGTTCTTAATAATATTTAGGTTGGAGAGGCAGTTCACTCTTCTAGAGATTAACTCACATTATTGAGGAATGGGGTCAACTGAATTTTTGGAACCATTATCTGCTGAAGGATGCATATATAAAGTAAGTATCATAATTTATTTATACACATAAAAACATTTGATTGCTTAATGAAGGGTTAAAATAGTTAGATAAAACTACTTGAACCCTTCAAGTAATCAAGTACCCTTCAAGTAATGAACAAGTGACTACTTGAAAGGTTCAATTAGTCATATATAATTACTTGAACCCTTCAAGTAGTGACTTGTTCTGATTTCCATAAACGAATCACTACTTGAAAGGTTCAAGTAATCAGATAGAGTTACTCGAACCCTTCAAGTAGTGAACAAATAACTACTTGAAGGGTTCACGTAGTCAGATACAACCACTTGAACTCCTCAAGTAGTGACTTGTTCTGATATCCTAAAACAAATCACTACTTGAAGGGCTCAACTAATCAAATACAATTATTTGAACCCTTTAAGTAGCTACTTGTTTTGATTTTCATATTCAAAATCACTACTTGAGCACTTCAAGTAGTGACTTGTTTTGACTTCTAGAGTCAAAATCACTACTTGAAAGTTCCAAATAGTTAAATATTGTAGTCAATATGACTATTTGAAAGGTTCAAGTAGTTCTAAATAGCTACTTGAACCCTTCAAGTAACCAATATATTCAAATGGTTATCACAAGCATTTATTACAAACATCAAGTAATCTAGACATGCAGAAGGTTATAATCATCAAAGTGAACAATATAACCCTAGAAGATTTTCTCCTAACCCTAAAATAGAAAAAATCCTGATTTTTAAAACTCTATATAGTTTCCCCCCTAAACTTCCAGTAATAAGAACAAAAGAAAGAGTAACAAACTCTAAGTCATTTTCTACGTAAAAAAAAGAGAGAAGAATGAGTACCTGAGTTTGTCGGTCGGTAGGTATCGTGCCTAAGTATTGTGCATGATTGCTATGGAAACGGAAGAACAAGAAGAAGATGACTTGCAGGGACTATCTCGCCGAAGAAGAAGTCTCGATGAAGAAGAAACCTCGATTTTTCAGCGAGAAGAGAGAGCACAAATAAGAATGGGGGCGAAGATGAAGAAGGTAGCAAATGAGCGCAAACCCAAGGAAGAGAAATAAAGAAGAGACGCGAAGAAGGAAATTGAAAAGGCAAGTAACCGGCTAATCCTACTTGATGTGTAACTGTCTTGGACTGTGTGTAAATAGTGAGTTTTGATTGATTTAGTGAGTGAGTTGTATAAAATTTTGAGTTTTAGAAAAAATGAAAATGATGTATTTATCCGAATAACCCATTATATTATATTATATATTTCTCTTGAGCTCTCTTTAGTCTTATCCTCCTCCATAAGCCCTTCTCAGTTCTCTCCCTCTTCCTCTCTCGCTCACTTTGCTGTTCGCGCTTAAAAAAATTACAAGGGCACCAAATAGAGTAACGCCGAGGGTCATGGCAGCCGCTACAACCAGCGTAGTGCCGCCTAATAGGCGGCGCGCACCCACCGCGCCGGAAGATAAGTTGGAGTTTGAGACATCGGTAGGGATCGAGCCGATCATGAGTTTCGATCAGATGGGCATCAGGGACGATCTGCTTCGTGGAATTTACGCCTACGGATTCGAGAAACCCTCCGCAATCCAACAGAGAGCAGTCAGGCCAATTATTGAGGGACGGGATGTCATAGCCCAGGCTCAATCCGGTACCGGCAAGTCCTCCATGATTGCTCTCACTGTTTGTCAAATGGTCGATACATCTAGCAGAGAGTGCGTTACCGAAACCCTGATCACATATTTTACTTTTTTTTCTTGATTTTTGTAGTTTTCGTTCTAGGGCTTCAGAAATTTGGAAACTTTTTACGGTGTCTTGGATTTCTGGAAAATTGTTTGATTATTGATATTTATTCCGAAAGGAATCTTTCCTGTTTATCTCAGCATGACATTTTTTTCCTGTTCATTGGATGCTTGTTATTTGCGGTTAATTTTTGCAATTTTGTCTTGGGATTTTTTTCCTATGCTTGATACTGCAACGGACTTCCAAAGCACTAGTTCCGTTTCTCTCTTATTTTATTGCTTAGTTGTTGGTGGTGGTTGTAAAGTTTAAGATTTTGAGCTGGAATTTTTTATGGAATAAATAGTTATTTGGAATTGATGCTTCTGTTTGTTTTTAGGGCAACTGTCACAAGTTGTAGTCTTCTTCTCCAACATTCGCCAGTTCCCCCCTTCCTTGGGGTCTTGTTGGTTTCTCATAAGGTTGATTCGCAGGATAACAGTCCCGTTGTGTTTGATTATGTGCATTTGCAGCTTGCAAGGGTCATATTTAGAATTTCCGAAGTCATTACTGCTGTTGCTAGTAGGCTTTGTTTGTTCTCTTAATGTTTGATATATAAAGTGCATTTGCAAGGATTATATTTAGGTCAACTGAAGTAATTGCATTTTGCAATGGGTGCTAGTAAATGGGATCAAATTATAGTTTTTGTTGAAGCCATATAGTGCCATCATCGTACCATCAGGAAGGATCATTCTTCTTTTAATGGATAATGGTCCCCAATCACTATGATTCTCTTTTTTTGTGCGTCTTTATGATCACGTTTGCCTTTGTCTCACGCTTTTTTAAAACAGGGTCCAGGCGTTGATATTGTCTCCAACAAGGGAATTGGCTACTCAAACAGAGAAAGTAATATTAGCAATTGGTGATTACATAAATATACAAGCACACGCATGCATTGGAGGGAAAAGTGTCGGCGAAGATATCAGAAAGCTAGAATATGGAGTTCATGTGGTGTCTGGAACTCCTGGAAGAGTCTGTGACATGATCAAGAGGAGAACATTGCGTACTAGAGCCATTAAATTACTTGTCCTCGTAAGTCAATTACTAGTTTCTTTTTTACCTTTTAGTTTTACCTTGTTTATATATTCTGATATTGGACAAGGAAGGATTGTTTATATACTTCTTGATGTCATCTTCACCATTATTGGCAACTTTTTTTGCATCAGGATGAATCAGATGAGATGTTGAGCAGAGGGTTTAAGGATCAAATATATGATGTGTACAGATATCTACCACCAGAGCTTCAGGTTCTCCCTTCTCCTCTTCCAGTTTATTTAGTACATTTGCTTGGTTTGGGTTAATCTAATGACGTTTTTCAGCCTTTTAAGTTTGTTTTTGTAAGCTCTTCAAATATTTTTTCATTTGGATCAATAATATATTAAGCTGTTCACGTAGGTTGTCTTGATTTCTGCTACCCTTCCTCATGAAATTTTGGAGATCACAGGCAAGTTTATGACAGATCCTGTAAGGATACTCGTCAAACGTGATGAGTTGACTTTGGAGGTGGGTGAGGGTTGCAAAATTTCATTAAATTAGCTTCATTTTGCATGCGAATCAAGAATCTCATGTGTGTATCTTTTTCTGTTTTTCTATAACGACAGGGCATTAAGCAATTTTTTGTCGCAGTTGAAAGGGAAGAGTGGAAGTTTGATACTTTATGTGATCTATATGATACCCTAACAATTACACAGGCTGTTATCTTTTGCAACACCAAGCGAAAGGTTATACCACTATTTTCATTTGGTTATATCAGAACAGAATAATCATCTCTCCTCCCGAGGCGTAGTATGCCTTTTCTTCTCTATGTGATTTGAAATTCCCTATTATTTGATTGGATACGGAAGTTAAAGCATTTTAAATACATATAGTTATGCTTCTAATTTAAGATAACAAAACATATAATAGGGAATTGTGAGTTTATGCAATTGTGTCATGATAATTCTCTGAAGAGAAAGGAAAAAATAAGAAAGGTGTTAACTATGGCTACTTTGAACAAACACTGAAGATCTTGGCTCATGGGAACCTGGCAAGTATGCTTTACTTCCAAGATGGTCATGATAATTCTCTGAAGAGAAAAGGAAAAAAATAAGAAAGGTGTTAACCATGGCTACTCTGAACAAACGCTGAAGATCTTAGCTCATGGGAACCTGGCGAGTATGCTTTACTTCCAAAGATGGTCATGATAATTCTCTGAAGAGAAGGAAAAAATAAGAAAGGTGTTAACTATGGCTACTGTGAACAAACACTGAAGATCTTGGCTCATGGGAACCTGGCAAGTATGCTTTACTTCCAAGATGGTAACTCACTTTGGAACACAACAATGAAAGTGATGGGCAAATCATGAAAGGCCTCCTATTTATCACTTCATAAGCTCAAATCAAACAAATTGTGGTCAATCCCCGGTATAGCTTACTTGTAGAGTTTCCATCATTTACCAAGCCTCCACTGGCAAAATTCAGAACTGACATTTGCACCATAAACTAGATAGAAATTAGATTCCATTACCTTCCAGCAACAAACTCTTCCTATTGAGGTTGCCCATAGAGAAGAAAAACAAGCATATAGTTTTTACTGGATAGTAATATTATTCCGAAATAGGCCAGCATTGTCTTAGAAAACTTCCCTGGAGTTTGTTGAATAAAGCAGATGAAAATAAATGATGATTGATCGCTAAGTTGGTGGAACTGTAAGGTCTGGGGATGAAGTACTTATGCGGTCTACTTTTAGTCGTAAGTATTTGTAGTTTTTCCTGATTTGCGGTTGGTAATACCAGTGGGGTTCAATTTCATATTAGACATGATTGTTCTTTGCTACAATCTCTTGGAGCCTTTTGTATCACATATAACACTTCACTATGAATATTGGCTCATAACTCTTTGCAATATATGAATATTATATAGTAATTTTAAATGCTTATATTTTCTGATGAAGATCTATTTGTATAGACTGATTACCTCTTTTCATTTTGGAGTCTGGATAGACTTCTTATAGACCATTGCCTTATGAAGTACAGTACAAGTTATATTTTAAAAGCACTTCTATTTCCATTACAAATATTATTATTTTTCCCTATAAACTCTTAAATCAAGATAATTTCGGGAGCAGGTCGAATGGTTGACTGAAAAGATGCGCAGCAATAACTTCACTGTTTCTCAAATGCATGGGGACATGCCTCAGAAGGAGAGAGATGCAATTATGGTGGAGTTTCGATCTGGCACTACCCGTGTTCTGATCACGACTGATGTTTGGGCTCGAGGAATTGATGTTCAGCAGGCAAGTTTTGGATCGACCACCTCCGACTGTATAGAAGAAGAATAAAGTATTAAGTATTTGATATGCATTGCTTTGGATGTGCTAAATGCTAATACATTTTTAATAAGAAAATATAAAACAGAATTTAGTGGTGGGAAATTTCTGAGAAAATGGTTTTAAGTTTATGAGAAAAGAAGACATTATCATTTTGGTTGACTGCAAAAATTTGATGCTTTTTTTGGATTTCTTAAATTTTATAAGATTCGACATTTAATATTTTATGACATCGATGTTTTTGGTGATGTGCCTGTTTCATTTTCAGGTGGTAGCTCTTTCTAATACTTTATAGCCATCAAAATATGCACATGATTGGCTTGTTTAAAATATTATGTTACAAAGATATAGAACTATTCCTGCTGTTTAAAGTCTTACTAATGAGTTAACCTTGATTTCCTTCTGTCAGGTTTCTCTAGTGATCAACTATGACCTTCCAAACAATCGAGAACTTTATATTCACAGGATTGGTCGGTCAGGTCGTTTTGGACGCAAGGTATATATTAATGCATTTGAATAAGTTTATTTATTGAGCTTCTGTATGGAGATACGTATAAACCTTTAATGGGCCCTTCTTATTGGGACATTTTTCTTCCAGATGTTAAATTATTTTGTTATGGTTATCCATTCATTGACAATTGGTAACCAGTGTTCAACTCATGCCTAGCCTTCGACTTTCTAAATCTTAATTTCGTTTATCCTAGCTAACTTCCCTTCTAGCAGGTTGAAAGTGTATTTTTGACAAATTTATGTTGGAACTACTTTCTAACTGTTTGCAGGGAGTTGCGATAAACTTCGTCAAAAGTGATGATATTAAGATTCTGAGGGATATTGAACAATACTATAGTACTCAGATTGATGAGATGCCAATGAATGTTGCTGACTTGATATAAGACGCACCTGCCGGCTTGTGCTGTGTGGGGTTGATTTGCTTGCAGTTAAGAGATTTACGTGTTGCTCTGTGCTTTTATTCCGATGACAAAGTGTTAATCATGTTTTCGGGTCATTCTAGAGTAGGTGGTTTGTAATTTTATATTGGGTTAGTTTTATTCCAGATTTTTAGTTGATACATGGCATTTGGACCGGCTTGCTCTTACGATGATCTATAAGCTCTAACTTGACAATGATATGGGGATTCTCCCTGGGTTTTTGTTCACTCTTCATTGTTAATAACAGTTCTAATGTTCTGCAATTTTTCTTAAAATTACGGTTGGTATGTCTGTATAGATAGCTCTCCTGAATTTCCTAATTCTGCTTGGTATGTGCAGTTTTTCAACTCACTATATTACCTTTGTTAACTATTTAGGGTTGATGCAATTTGAATCCGCATCAGAATTTGGCAACGTGCAGGCTTTTCCTGTTTTCCTGATATGCTAGATGAACAGCTTTAGAAACGTATAAGACATGCGTTTGTTATAAAATTCTTGAAGACATTGTCTAGAAGGCTCATTGTGGTATGTGATAAATCTGGTTTGACTGGCGATATCAATTTTACCGTGCTATGCAAGCCGCCATATTATTACTGATGATTTGGTGACCCCGAGAAGTGCTTCCGCTGATCCAACATGAGGTCTGTTCAACAAATCTAGACTATTGTCTTAGATGCGAATGGTCTAGATCTATAGGATACAGAGACTTGACGTTTTCTTTTGTTAGGCAAATAGGTCACTGTTTGGCTGAATATGAGAGGATTCTGTTTAGCCGAACATAAGAAGAGCCCACTCTGTAATTATAGCCTCTGTAAAACTATAGAAATTTTAGCTACATAGGCCACTTTTAGAGATGAGATGTAAATAGAGAAATAAATTTACACGCAAATAGTTATATTAGATAAAATTTATACAAAAATTGAACAAGTGTCATAAACATCAAATATAACTATATATTATGATTGCACCTACTAGAAATATTTTCTTCTTATTATATTCTTCTACACAACATTTTTGTATATACAGTATCTTGCATATATATAATGCATACATATATATGACATTTATAACAATATAAAATAGATAAGTTATATACAATATATAACACACTTTTATTTAGTGTAAATAACACGAGTGTGCTAGTGTAATATATATAATGCTCAATTAGGCAAATAAGCCATCATATGAAAATAAAAAAAATATCCAAAAAGTTATAATTTACACAAATGGTCGAATTTTACTATTACCCATATTTAAAATTTAAAAAATATTATAAATAGATAAAATTGCCCTCACTAATAAGGAATGAAAATCACCTTATTCGCGTAACAATCCCAACGCAAAATGTTACGTACTTTATATTGTATATTTACACTATTACCGTGTTATGCATTTTTTTGGAATATATATATAAAATTTTGTAGTATATTTACCGTAGTATATTTTAATATACTATCAGTATATCATGGTACATATGTAGTATATTTTTACAAACCATTAGTATATCTATAGTATATTTTCTTATACTATTAGTATAACATAATATATATAGTATATTTTTATATACCATCTGGTACCATATCCCTTCCCACACCCAAGCCCGGCCCCTCTTCTTCTTCTTCATCACTCTCGCTCCAAAATAAAAAATAGAGGGAGGAAGAGAATTGTTACATAAAAAGAAAGGAAGATTATATGAAGGACGAAAACTGATACATAGAAAAAGGATAAAGACAGATTCACCAAAAATCACTTGTTGATCAATTTCAAATAAACATCAACAAAAAATGAAGAAAAAATCACCAATTTCGGCCGAAGAAAAACAAAAATCAATTCCTATAAAGTACTAAAAGCCTGTTATTGATGTTATAGATTTCTCTGAATATGAATTGGAGACGAAAAAATATTGAAAATGATGAAGCTCGAAATCTGGAACAATGGCGCCGTGGAAGATGAAACACTGAAATTGTCGCTAGAAACGTGGAAGAAAGGGAGCTACGACAGAGGTTGAATACATGCGGCATATAGATTAAAAAAATATTAAAACCTAAAAATACATTGTTATAAAAAGGAAAAAACAATAAATGATCATATAAAATCATAACTAACTAAAAAATCACATACAAGATACGACCGTATGTGTAAAAGTTAAAATTAATGGACATAATACAAAATTTAAACTTAAACTAGCTTAATTCCTTAATTTTCTCTATATATATTTATATGTACGCATATACATATAATATAGATGTACATATATATATGTGTGTGTCTATATCTGTGTATATATCTGTGTATATATTATATTTATATACATATATATAGAGAGACACGTACAAACTTGCCACCAAGGAGAGAAGAGTCACTATGTTGTATACAGGGAGAAAACTCAATAATCAAATGTCAAATGGCGCGGGAGAGAGGTATTTAATGAATATAAATATAGAGAGAAAAAATAATGATGATTATAAATTTAAATTAAATAATAAAATGATGAATTAGTAACTAATTAAGTAGAAAAAATTATTAAATTTAATGAAATTTACTACATTAATTATATTTTTTTAGAAAAATAATATATTTGATGTTTTTTAAAAGTTGTAGACAAGATTGATTTTAAAATTAAAAATTTATCTAAATAGTATCATTTCTATAAAGAAATTTAGAGGATAGTTCATTTAGGGATTTATGAATAGCAAAATCTCCTCCCTCATTCGATGATGAAAATTTTGTTATTTTTACATGGTAACTTATACAAACAATATTGCTATAGCTAGATTTGGTAATGGTCAGAATTGTAGTTTACATGAGTTATATATGTTTAGTTGATTGAGAAGGATAAAAAATGTATAAAGGTGATATTTTTGCTATTATTAAACTTTTACGCCATTTTCCTACTTGATCATTCAAAATACCTATACATGCACATATCTCGTAAAACTACCCTCGAAGTGGGCTTTACCAGTCTGGACGAAATGAAATGGCAGTGTCTAAACCTTCACATTTATTCTATACTATAACAATATGTATTCAAGTCATAATTTCTCATATCCCCATAAAATTTGTTACTTTTCTGTTAATCTTTTCATTACAAATCAAGGGCATGGTTTGTGTTAAGCCCTTAAAAAATTGATACCACTAGCTTTGATTCAGAGAACGTGCGGCTAGATGATGAATGTGCAGAATATCATCGACCCTTTTATATTAGGAGTATTCTATTACACAGCATGTACGACTCGCCCACTTTCATTAAAAATAAAAAATAAAAAGAACAAAGCACCACTGCCAAAAAAACACCACGAGTTGTTGAAGGTCCCATGATAAATAGGAGGGCCCTTCTTTCAGAATTTTAAACAAGCCCAAGAGAAACAGACAAATAAAAAGAAAGGTGTGAAATTCCTCTTCTAGACACTGACATATACAAATGGGAGAAAAACTTAAAATATGTCAATTTACAAAACGGTGTTGATATGAAGTGCTTTAAGAAGAGATGTAGCCATTTGTTTGACCAGCACCTGGCCCCCAGAGCGTTGTCCGTCTCTTCTTTCTTCTATCAGATTCTGAAGCTTCTGGGGCAAATCGTTTTCCACAATCAGTTGCTTCGGCCGTGGGTGGTGCTCGTAAACAGCCTACAGGGTAAAGAGAAATGGAGTTGAATAATCAATGCTCTATCCTCTTTTAAAAGGAGGTGATATCAATCAAAATAAAACGATTGTATTTGAAGTATGCTAACCAAGACCAACTCAAGATGAAGACAAGCGTACAGTGGAGTAAGCTACTAGCTTAGATTTCCCCTCCAATTATAAATATTCTGTAAGAAGAGGCCTTGTGACAAGGCATATTACCCCAAAAAGAAAAGGAAATAATGGTAGAATGTTCCGTGGAAACATTAATAGAAGAGGAAATTTGAATTTTCAAAAGAAAACCCTTGTTATTTTAACCATCAAATATCAAGGCAACAGATTCAGAGGAGACGGTTCTAACTTATTCCCAGATGAATTCCCCCTGCCCCCAGATTAAAGATTCTCATGTAAATATACTTCTTTTTCGGAATCACTCAAGTATATTGATTAAGTAGAAATAAGGAAGGGAAATAACAAAAAAGAACTTTTTTTTAACAAAGAATACCAAAACTGATGCTATAAAACCAGAGTAAGTATGTCATGGTCAACTGAAGCCATACCACAGCTACAGGCACCAAAATAAAGACCCTTCTTTCACCACTTTGATCCTACCTCTAGATAATGACTCTTGATGCGTTACATAACACAAGTTTTATAGATGAACCCAAGGCGAAGACAGATACAAAGAAACTTCACCTTTATCAGTTTAAGCAGATTGAGACGAGCTATAGCATCCTGATGATCCAGTCTTGCAATGAGCAATGGTGTCAAACCATTAACAGCTAACGTCGTATTGATTCGGGAGGATTTGCTGCAATCAAAAAAAGTAGTAGAATTAACTCCACAATTCAAAGGTAATGGCTAAACTTCATTATACACCAACTCGTTCATAATCCCAAACTAGGAGTTAAGTTCATTTTATCCAAATTTTCTTTTAGTTATTTGGCGCTGGGGTTGAAGGTGGGGATGTAACTGGGTAGAGAGATGGTTAAATTTGTGTATTATGCGAAAAAATGGCATTCTGGATTATAGATCTTGAACAGCAGCCTCATCCACTGTTGCAGATTTTAAACGATAACGTTTTGATCCACAATGAAGTATATTAGAAGAGAACCACATACGTGATAATTTTCAAGAAAGGCTCCAGTATATGGACAAAATGTTGTTCTGGACAGCTTTGAAAGAACTTCACCAATTTCTGAATGGCATCCTTTTTCAGTAATGCTTGTTCAACTTTTCGGTTGTCATTGTCATGAGCCAAGCAAACAGCAATGGAATCCAAAGCTGTCACAGACCAAAGTTGATCCTCAAGAAGGCTCAAGTAGACATCCAATCCACCATGCGCTCTTAACTGCTCCCTGGAATTTCGAGATGCATGGGCCATATCACAAAGTAGAGGCAATGCATACTGTTTCAAGGGGGAATCTGACATAACAAAATGCATCAAATGGGGAATAATTCCATTTTCAGCTGCTTGTTCCTGTCTCCTCTTATTTATCTTGCACAGATTGAATAGTGCATTGAGGACCTTCATAAACAAAAAAAGAAATTCATTAGGATGCAGAAAACCAGGTCAACTACAGAAGTAAAACCATTAGAGATAACACTGCATAGAAATCTTGTAAAGAAAAAAAACCTTTGCAGACAACACAATTGGAGATTATATATTTTGGACATAATTTTTATCTTGAACAACCAAATGACAAGATTTAGCTCAAACAAAAGATAAATCTAAAATCAAGTCTAGATGCAGCATACATACCCCAGATAATTAATATAACGAAAATAAGATCTTCAAAAAAAAATAACTGTAAGATAATTCTATTGTTGCAACAGGAGAAAGCTGAGGAAGTCGCACCTCATGATGTATTTGAGAAACAAGAGACCCTTCCTTCAGTTCAAGATTTGGGATTAAATATTTGATTGCATCAGCGCGCTGAAGATTCTCCAAGCAATTTGGATCGGTTGACAAATGATTGATACATTTCAAAATCTATACACCGAAAAGGCAGAAAATATGAATAATGTTACAAGCCAAACAAAAGTTTAGAGAGGAAAATAACTGGAAATGGAAACTCCCTCATGCACCTTTAAAAGAATTGGGGGTTCTACTCTATTGAACATCTGGAGAAGACGACTAAGCAAACTTTGGCTGCACATATAAGACTTCACAGTAGTATCTGCTTGGGCAAACTCAAGTAGAAGATCCGCCACCTTTGCTAGGTAATCCCTGGCAACATCAGCATTTAAAGTTGAAACCATATGGGAAAGCAGCCCAGAAGATGCTGCACTCCCTGGTCTAGCATTTAGAACACCTGACCCAGACAGTACGCCTGATGCTGTCTGAGACACAATCCCAGAGGTAGACGCGGCTACATCATGAGATGATTGTGGTCCTACTTTTTTTGCCACTGTTTTATGAGAAATTCTAGCAGTAGAGTCAAGATTTCCATTTTCTTTTCCACGCTGAGAAACATCTGAAAAAGGAAGTTAAACAAGTTTATCCTTCTATGACAATTTAAGGTGCGCACACCCATAATGTAACAGCCGGTCACTCATACTAAGTAGATAAGAAAAACAGGAAACAGCACAAAACTCACTGAAGTAAATATGCAACTTTCTAGATCCTAGACAGATTGCAAACATTATTTATAAAACTAGAGAGACTAGTCACAAAAACCCCCGTTGACCAACTTCAGGAGTTGGTTCTTAGTTCTTCAAGATGCCACTTACCACTGACAAACCTGATAACAGAACAAGGAAGGAAGTGCATTGTAACTAAATAAGGTGACCTGTAAGTCAGTATCATATTTGATGATCCTGTGGTATAAGAATATTTTTTTTTACGTGGTTTGAGAATATTAGCCACACAACAAACAGAATATCAATCCATTCAAAAGCAAATGTAAAGTCAACACCAATTACCTGCAAATTCTGCCATCAGAAAATCAAGTTCGCCATTTGTCTTCTTTTCATTAGATGCATGCAAAAGGGGCAAGATACTTTCATGTCTCTCCAATCCCGAAAGATAGCGAACATACTCGAGCTGACCAGAGAAATGTCGAGAAGGAGGTTCCTTATCCAAAAGACTCAGAAGAGGTCTTACTTGTTCTTGCTGAGTACTAATGGTTCCAGAAAGCCCATTAGATGTAGATTCCATAACTTTTGGAGACCTGTCTGTGGAAGTCCTATTAGCAGAACTGACTACCCTTTGCTGTCTGAGTTCACCATCTGCTCGAGAAGGATCGATCTTCCATCTGTCTAAGTTTTCTCGGTCTTTAGATGTACTGGCAGATGGATCTTTAGATGGTAGATTCACAACTTTATCAAAAGAAGTTGGCTCTGGCAATTTAGAAGCAACTGAAGCTTCACTCACAACATTGCTAGTTTGAGATCTATCAGTGTCTATGGATAGGTAACGTGGGTCCGATTGATTGGGGTCTATTCTCTGGGACAGTGAAGTTGAAGCGCGTGAAGGCTCTTGTGTTGCAGCTGACAAGTGATGATCAATTAACACATGCCTAACCTTGTTGAGCTCCGGTTGATCTGTTGGAGATAGTGAAGGCTCACTCTGAATAAATATAGGATGGCTAGAATCCAGTTGTCCAGAATGTGGACGCTGAGCTGAGCCATCAAATGGAAATCCACCTCCACCAGATATAGAAGCTAGCCGAGTTGCCTCATTCAAACTGTAAAGGGTGTTAATCAGCCTAAGCAGTATTCCATTCTTTGCAGCTATACGACAGAAATCATTTCTTGGGGTTGATCGCTGAAGCTTAAAAATCTGCCACATTCCATCAATAGCTAGGTGAACCATTTCCCTACATATAAAGAGCTTATTCAACACATTTTGAAACTAAACGTTAACTGAAAAGAAAAAAAAAAGGAAAAGAATGAACAAAAGAACGGAAAAGGAGAATTGAAAAAAAAAGAACATCATGAACACAGTAAAGAAGTGAACGTAGACATGCGGAGCGGAACGGATGCAAATTTCAGGTAAACCCTGAAATGATCAGGAACCAGATTTAATATGACTAACAAAATTATATACCACCATTAGAACATCAATAGTAGACACCCATAAAAGAACAGCTGCTATTGAATTTCAAGCATTTCTCTACTCCATAAAGCCCAGTTAACTAAAGATTCGGTACAACTCCCAAACAAAATAGCTCCATTCATGCCAGAAATAGTAACAGACCTGTACTTTGCATAATCAGCTTCTAGAAAACCCACCAGGACAGGTATTCCGCGGCAAGCAATGAACATTTGCAATGTCAAGGAGCTGCATAAAAGAAACGAAACATCCGCGACTAAATTTAAGTCAAAATTTCAATAAGAAACCAGCAGGGCAATGATAAAACCTAAAAGTAGACACTCCAAACCTTGATTGACAAAGCTGCTGCAAAAAATAAGCTGCTTCCATACGAACCTCTCGGGGACGATCAGGCACAGAAAAGCCCATAACCAAAGGAATCTGATAGCAAACTTAGCAGTTGATCAATATTCAAAACCATTTGACAGGCAACATATAATGATGATGCAACAATAGAGGCTTTAAGCATCATCTGATCACATTTAGACATTCGTACGAATTATAAATTTCCCTATATTGAAACTTCACAATCCAAAAATTAAAAAATGAAGGTTCCACATACAGAGCTGCTTTTACTATTTGCAGGGCAGTCACACAATAAACTTTATAAATGGACAAATGTTCCTCTTTACTGATTAAATCTTATGTTTTTCTTATAGGAAACAGAAAATACATATTAATAATTAAAAAAATGAGTACAAGAGCAGGATTTGGAGGATGAGTAATCCACCAAAAACTGAAAACTGAACAGAACAAGAACAAAACAGACACTGAAATCCAAAATTACACACAACTACATCCATAACAAATTCCAATTATAATAAAAAAGAAGACCAAGGGGTATCTTTAAAAAGTTTCGACTTTGACGACCAAGAAGAAGCCACAAGAATAATTTTCTTCCATAAAATAGATTCATCCGCAACCGTGTCTTCAAAAATTCTTCCATTTCTCTCAAGCCAAAGGACCCAAAATACTGCAAAGATAGCGTGATACCACAAAACATTTTTCTTTTTATTTCCACCACTGAAATCCAATCTAATCAACATCTCCACTGTAACAACTTATTCCTATCGATTTTTACATTCAAAAATTATGCTTACTGCAGATAAATTGTAGAAAGAATATGAATATCTAGAATAGAGATAATTCGTGGTATTTTAATTCTAATGCAATTTTTTCTTGCAAAAGATTAAAATGAATAAAGTGTTCATAAACAATTTTATGATTTATATCATCAACATCTCCCACGAGCAAGTAATGAAGACCTTGCTCAAAAGCTTCATTTGCATTTCAGCAGGGACGACGACTATTGTATCAAACACAATTTAATATATAAGCATCATACTTAGGAGATGTTTTCCCAATCTCAAAGAGAAAAAAACTTGTCAAAAGAAATTTCAGAGATAAAAATATTCATCTCGATAGTTACCACATCAAAGCAGGATGATATATATGGGAGTGGAGGACTTAGAAAACCAATTCTTTAGATAACATTTCTAGAGAGAAAAAGTAGAGGGAATCAGAATAAAGAAAAAGATAGAAAAGAGGGGCAAAGAGAGGAATAACTTTAAAAGTTCGACATTGGTGTGAATAAAAGAGAAGGATAAAATTGTATTATAGCATGTACTAGGCCGATGAAGAGCAAAAATGGCTCTGTATTTAGCACCACCCTTAGAAACTACTATAATTTTCTGGTGGCCAATACAATTTTGTCCACAAATCCAATAATTTACTGTAATATTACATGCATACTTACCAGACCAACAAGACAGGCATTTTCTTGGAAATCAGTATTGTCTTTGATTATCTGATTTATAAGTTGGAGCGCAGAACAGATAACCTGAAATAGGAAGGGGTACCAAAACCTCGATTAAACTATAAAAACTAATTCCTAGGATAACTCATGTCATAATTTTATTTAGTAAAATATCAGTGAATCTATACTTAAGAAAGTTCAAACCAGGGAGGGTTATCCAACATACACGGGTTTTGGGTACTTCAAGCAATTCCATTAGAGGAAGCAAACCATGCTGGGTCACATAAACAAGTTTCTGCTCAGGTCGCTGGCGAAAGATAGCAATAAGTTTCTGACAGGAAGACACAACCACGTCTTCTGGTTCCTCGGGTCTCAATGACCCTACTAATCTGCTGAACTCTACGGCCTATCAATTGAGAGTATGGTTAAGGTTATTATTTATTTATGTCAGAAGATAATTCAATCCTGCATTACAATCGGAATGTAAACATATAACCAATCAGATGACGTCTACATTAGAGATATGTTGCATACACAACAATGAATACTCAACATTATAGATCCCACTATTCAGGAATGAGGAGTACCTGCAGAGGAAAAAGATTTTCTCCTGGCAACTTTTCATCAAAAACCTGAATAACACAAAAGAAAAGTTTTTCAGGTGGAATGAAAGAAAGATATTGGCAACAACGATATGGATAATGAAAGAACTTGGCCATGTCGTATTGGTAGACATACCAAACCATCAATATCAATGACATCATCCTTCAAAACACCTATCATAAGGCGCAATAGGTCACCCCCACCATTTGCCTGCCCCATCTCATTTTCCATCTGCTTTTGAGCAATTGTAGCCCTCAACTTCGTTGCCAGATCATTTTTCCCAGTATCATTTACTGGCACATCGCCTTGGTTCAAATGTGACGCAGACGCTGATGTTGATGCTTCAGCAGCCTGATCCCCTCGTTGTTTATCCAATGGATGAAATAAATCTTCCAATGAAGCATCTCCTGGAGTGTCACTAAACCTACTTAGCTCATTCCCTCCCAAATTGACCGACATCTTTGAAGCCTTCAAAAGTGTCAATTACACCAATCCATGAGTTTCAATGCTACATATTCACACTTGTTTGTGATCAGTGGAACATTTAGTGTGAATGGTTTCAATATCTTTAAAAGATTAAACACGAAACATGTTGCTCAACCAACCAGACTTCACTACAAACTCATTGCAAGAGTAGGCAATGAAAACCGGTATCTAGATTCCTTTTATTTACAATCTGTGGTTATAGTTTACGACTATACAACAGTCAGATGGCTGCTTTAAAGCAGTAGTGTTTTAGGGTGTAAATTGCAGGATGCAAGCGCAACGCCCACTAGTGGCATAATAAAATGGGTGAATTACATTAAACCCCTGTATTTTGCCTTAATTACAGACACCTCTACTAGTTTCAAAACATATACACGTACACACTTCTAGTTTCATTGAAGTCAACATATAAGTCAGTGGTGGGTATTGTGATTGCATATTAAAAAAAATATAGGAGTCAAAGGTACAAATTTCTTTCCAAAATACTACTATTTTCTTATAAATTATAAGGTGATTACGAATATGTCTAAAACATTCTTTTTCTTTTCTTTTTGCCGAAATTTAAAATGGTTAGATCAAGATAACGAGATATCAATTAGAGAAGAGCATATTTTATCTTTTACATTAAGTTACTAAGTGCCTGGGAGCTGTGTAATTATCGAACAGTGGGTGTCCAAAGGCAAACTACAAATAAGGTTGGTGTAATTTACCCTGATAAAATTGATGATCTAACAACCCAAATTATTAGTAATAGGCAAAATAGTTACATAATAACATGAAAGGAAAAAGAAAAGAGCTACTAAAGCACCAAAAGACAAATAAAAAAAGATTATTGAGAAAAAAAGATGAGAGCAACAAACACAAAAGAGTACTATCTGGAGCAATCAAGAATGATATCATGGAAAAGTAACTAGTTTTGATAAGTATGAAGATGGGAAAACAACATGAAACTTACCTTTTGAAAACTATTATCTTGACTTCTTGATACAAAACCAAATGATCTATCTGCAACTTGACCAGAAGTTCCTCTTCCTCCATGTTTCTTAGACATGCTTTTCCCCCTAGATTCAGGAGATACCGCGTCACCATTCACCACCACATCAGGGTCGGTAACCTTTGATACTTTGTCATGTTCAATTGGCTCCGGGGCAGCCACTTCCATAGTTGAAGACTCGTTGACAGAGCCATTTGTGAGAGTTGGCTTTTCATGGATAGCTAGGGTGAGAACTTGATCTGATTGAACATCATCTTCTAAGTTGCCTCTCCCCTCCTTGACAGAATTAGAATCTGAAGCATGATCCTTGTCTAACATGCTCACATCAACATCTTCAGCTGACAATAACTCTTTCACGGAGCCCTGTAATTTGAGCTATCCACATTTATTATCGTGGAAAGTAATAAATTCCAATTTCGACATTTGACAAGATCCAAGAGTATATTCATAGAGAAGAATTCAATAACATAAAACTTTCGCAACTTTACAATCCAAATAAGCTACTTCGACTTTAGCAGCCAAAGGTCTTCCACCAGAGCTCTGAATATCTCCAGGAATTTCAGTATCAGTCGAAGCATCTTCCTGAACATCTCTGCCGAAAATAAAAGACATTTTATCAACAGCGTACAACTATGCTTTGGGAAAGAAAAGGGAAAAGGCAAAGCCATACTGAAGAATGTTGCTGAGTGTAATATTGTCAAACAACAATAATTTTGTAACGAAACAGAAATAGAGCTCAGATTTTCAATCTAGTATATGCACCTTATCTCTAATGACAAAGCTCTAAATGTTGAGAATATAGAATATACATATTAAAAAACTTATGTTAAAGAGGTACATATGTATGTAATCATTATCTACTCCCAAGAAATGTCATGGGACAAGGCATTTGGAAATATTAGTTTGGAATAAAGGCATAGGGAGGAAGAAAAAGTGAGAATGGAACACACAAACTCATAGGTCATGAAATAAAAAGAAAAGATAGTCAGACCCTTGGATTTATCATGAAAATTTGCATAGACTCTGGAATTGACCCCCCATAGTCACAACACCGAAGTTAGAACTAATCCCAAGGAGAATCGAACCGAGGACCATGCATCTGAACCACATAGCCACGGATGTCCCTATTCACCGAGCTACACAGAGCCGGATGTTCAAATAAGCTGACTTATTCTAGCATAAATTACTAATTTGTCATGAATATCACCAATGCCAAAAAACGATGCCAGTGCAAGCCAGTGTCTTTGCTAGTACCATTCTCAAGTCATATGTATAACTTCTCTAGGGGTCTCCAAGCATCTAAAGTATCTTATTTTGGATAAGACAAGCATCTTAAATACATTATTCATAAAAAGAATTCAAAACATAATTACAAAAAATAGTGCCATGTTAGGATATTAACCCAAGAAAGCACTTATCATTTTCTTCTATTGACTACCTTATTGTTCCACTGTGGCGCAGAGAAGACTGCAAAGCACGTCTATAGTTTTGTATCCAAGGGTGAGAAAGCAATGTTTTTGCATCTGGCCTTTGCCTGGCATCCTAAAATAGGCAACTAAATGTTAAATAAAGAAATTTTATACTTAAAAATGATCAGAATTAGCAGGCAGTGAGAGAGAGAGAGAGAAAGAATATAGGCTGTGTTAAAAGTTTACTGAATCACCTTATAAAAAATGAGTTTAGTTAATAAAACGATAGAAAAGACAATAATTGCACCTTCTTAAAGCATTGACGAAGAAAATCCGTAATGTCTGGAGAAAGCCTATCAGGAATTGGAGGATGCTCGTCCTGAAAAAGAGGTGAGGTAGACAAATATGAAGAAACTAGAGAGAAAATTTTGGCAGAGTGCAGCAAATTAAAACTATTTCTCTACCAGCAAGTAACTAAAAACCCATGAACAAAAGGACAACACTTCAAACAGAAAATAGCGCAAAACACCCATCACTGAAACTTTTTCCAGAAGAAAATAGCAGGATGAGTAATTGGGAAGGCGTCTGCTATGTAATAACAATTGCAAGAAATCACTGTGTATAAAGACAAAGAACTGCACCTGAACAATGCGAAACAGAGCTGGCATTGGCTGAAGATCATAATAAGGAGGTACACATGTAAGAAGTTCAATCACCGTGCAGCCAACACTCCAAATGTCAGAAGCAGCGCAAACCCCTGACATTTCAATTACCTGAAACATTTTATCAAAATCATGTATCCTGTTTATACTACAACAGAAAAACAAAACAGCGGATTTATTCTATCTACTATCATTTCCCATAATAGCTAGTATTGAAAGCTAATATTGAGCTGTTGAAGCAACCAGTGTGCATGCCCATTCTAAGAAACAAAATCTCATCCTTGCTCTTGCGCACAAAATGAGATTACAAAGTCGGCTATTAAATTATACCAACTCATTAACATTATATAGTGATGTTGAAAACAGCTCTTCACAACATGGCGAAATCATAATAATAACAAATAGTGATGCAAGACAACAAAAAGAAACATCAACATAAAAATGAAAAGCCATCAGGACAATGCTGAAGAGTGAAACTGTAAAACATTATACAGCGCCACTCTGGTCATGCCTTGATATTATATTATAACTATTTGTTTAATAAGACGTGATTAATAATGTATTTTACACTTCTATTGATAAGAAGCGAAAAGCATTGAAAATTAACACACACAAAAAAAGGACAAGGTCTTTCAAAAAAATAAACCATGACCATACAGAAGGCCACTAGTACAAGATAGACATAAAAGAGTTCTATAAATCCCAAAGGAAAAAGCTTTCAAATGGTACCTCTGGGGCCATCCAATAAGGAGTTCCAACTACTGAATGTGTATTAACATCAGCCTCATTCAACTTCGTTGCAACACCAAAATCAGCAAGTTTCACAAGACCCTAACAGCACAAATGAGGACAAGTATGAACTTATAGGAACACAAATAAACATATAAAAAATACTAAAGGAATGATGAATTAGAAACTGTATTAGAGGATAAAAGTAAGATCAGAAGTCAAATATACTGTACAAGATTAAGAATGAAATAATGGGACCATGTAAGTACCACTAAACAATACACGAAACTGAGACATTTTTAATTGCTAGCTTAGGAAACAACATAGAAAATACCAATAGCTGAGTGCACAATGTTGCACTCGGAAAAACGTACCAATAACATGTCTAAAAGAACTAGAAAGAGAAAAAGAAAAAGAGCGAAAAGAGCTAGAGAGAGAGAGAGGACAAACAAAGGGTTACCTCTTTAGTTGTCAGAATGTTCGCACCCTTGATATCTCTATGAATTACACCCTGTTCATGCAGATAAACCAAGCCTTCCAAAACCTGTCTCGCGTAAAAGCAATAAAATCAGTCCCGTATTCACGAGCCTTAGGCCCGGATGAAGGGAACAAAGGGAATTAGTAAAATGAAAAGAAGGGAATTAAAAAACCTGAGCAATGTAAACAGCAACCAATGACTCTGGAAAAGGGCCAAATTTATTTGGCTTAATAATGTTAGCAAGCGAGCCATTCTCCACATACCTGTGACATGCAGTATATACAGCTATTTCTAAGTTTTTGCAAATGAGGCTTTTACAAAATCTTTTAATTGAAAGAGTTGAGGTGACTTACTCAAGTATTATGTGAAGGTGGGTCTTTGTTTTTAAGGATCCAAGATATTTCACAATGTTCTTGTGGTTCAAGTTCTACAGAAAAAAATACATTTCAAATGGCTTCAGACACTGACTGCTTAACTTCCAAAACTCACAAAGAAACGGGAAGTATTTACAGCCTAATCATGAAAACGAACGCCGAAGATAATACACCATCAGACAAATCATAACACCAAACAAGGAATGCAAGGACATTGTTACAAAGCCCAAATAGTTTTATCTGTTTGTAATAACAATCAAGAAATATGTTGGATATCTTCCCCCAACACAGAAGAACCCTTATTATAGTTAAGGAATACCGTCAAAAAGTTAAAAATGATAGAAGGTAAATGGACTCAACATTAAAGCCATAACCCATTAAACATATAAAAAAATATCAAAAGTGTATCAGCCAAAGCCTTGGCGAAGAACATGTGCTGGAATGCATTAACGGAACAAACTAGTGGTACACTAAAAAAAGCAATCTAATGGTAGAAAGGGAGAAAGACGTACCTTCAATAAATCAATCTCTTGCTGAAACATTAATGGATCATCCCGCCAATGACATAAAGATGAAAAGAAATGGATGAATTAGACAAATGAAAAAAAGGATAGAAAACGTACTAACTGCATATCAAATAAACTTGATATATGTTATACGATTTCTGATCTGCAAACTCATAAAATTACTAGATTTGATCTATAATAGTGCTAAAAACAACAATTTGGGAAAATCTTATTTATGCACAGGCCACATGACACAGATGAGTAGAGACCTTCTCTTAAATTCGTTTCTTAGCAACCTAAAATCGGATTTGAGTTCCTACCTGGCTACCTCAAAAGAAAATTCTTCAAAAAATTATCATTAATATGTGCTATGTAGTGAATGGGTTTCAAACTAAAGACAGCCAGGTTACTGATGGCTAGATGCATGTATTGATGTAAACATGACTAAGAAAACAATATGACTTTGATACACATAACACCAAAATGCAAAGGAAGTGAAAAAAATTGTTGACAGTAAAGAAGTGGAATAATTTCAATGCAGTAATTTGAGGACATAATAATAGGTCTAAATAGTCATCAAATAGAGCCCAAAAAGAGGTAATAGTTATCAATATAGTATTATCATATATATCTTATTGAACTAATAAAGAAAATAAGCGAATTTATTACTAAATAACAAAAAATTACAAAATAATATAAAAATTGATCGCAGGTCCAACCACATAAGGAAAAAAAGAAAGAAAGATAAATAACTTTCTAAAGATGCACTGCAAAATGACTTCCGATCAGAATTGAAAAGAAAGAAATCCAAATTATAGAATAGATCATTGTTCAAACCATAATAATGTTGAGATCTTCCTGAGCAATATTCTCCAAGGAAACTTGCTTAATGGCAACAAAGTCCCCATTCTCTAAATCCAAACCCTTGTAAACTCGCCCATATGCCCCTTTCCCAATCTCATCTCCAAGCATCTGTCCAGATTTTCACAAGAAGTCATAAATACCACACCGAACTGACAATTTCTAGTATTTCATAGCATAAACAATGTAAGACTCCAAAGCCTAATTTAGTAACTGGAGAAAAGGGGAAAAGGGGGAAAGGGGGAAAAAGGATCATTTTAGCTTAACAAAGTATCAACTGATACAAAATTGTGTCTGACATTATCTAGGTACGATAAACTTCTTTTCGACAAAACAAACCAAATATTTCATCGAAATTTTCTCCGATCTCTTCCTTTTATAAGATCCAAGCAACATATTTCTCACAAAAAATTTCTCGAGTGTCTTCGTTTTCCAAACATCTAGTATTACAACATTAAAAAATTATAGAGCACTTCTATGAAAGAACTATTTTAACATTGCACTCAGCTCATATGCACTTATAGAGGGCTGATATGTGGTTAAATTATAAACGCAAGCACTACAATATGAGAAAAGCTTGTGACTCAAAAACAAAACAGCATTACCATTTTGAACTTCTAGCTCTCACTCACTACATTTGGTTGCCGATAAATTAGCGAATTCACATGAATACACCCACAGGGCCATCAAACAAGCACATTTAATACCATGTTATAGTAGGATCAACCATCTGGATACATTACACTGTACTTGAACAAACAAGCTACTTTTTCCTCAGCTCATAAAAGATGGAAACCATTTAATTCATCAATTTCCTAAGTTGTCATCACAAAATGTCAAAACATTTTCACATTTATTTACCTACATTTCCAAAAAAAAGTAAGCACCTTCCAAACACCAATACATGACGAATGCGAAAACCATCAGAATGCATAATTCAAGCGAATTTTGCCGATACATACATATTTGTTGTCAAGTGTCTTGGATTTGTGGAAGGCTGAAGATGCCGTCTGGCGAGACATCGCTTCCGAATTGGGGGCTTGCTCGGGGACAAAACCTAGACGTAGTCCATTACAAAGGATTGAGTTACTAAATAGATTCCGCGACGGAGGAAAGTAGTCGAGAGGAAGAGAAGGAAGGCGGAAGGAAGAAACAGGCGGGAGGCCTCCGATTGTTGGGCTTTCGTACCAAAGGTGGTGAAAATGACATTGATTATATATAATGACCGATTAAAGAGCCTCCAACTCCGAGTCTGAGCATTGCGGACACTCTTGAAGGACACTTCTGTCAATTACATTTACGGCTCCAAATGGAAATTTCTTTTAGAGGTTTCGATACACTACGCAAGAGAACATGGAATACACGGTGGAACCACTTGTATTTTTTTTTATTTTTAAAAAGCGACAATAAAATTACTAACAAGTTGAGTTGACGCAGTTGATTAAACCCTACACTCATATCTTATAGGTCGTGCATTCGAGTCATATTACTCACATTCCTCTTAAAATTTATAATGTACTTTGACAAAAAAAAGTTAATGGAAAGATTACTAAGAAAATATTATGCAAAAATAGTCAAATTTTCAAAATCTCTACGTGAAAACTATGGTTGCATATGAGTACTATTTGTTTATATCAGTCAAGCATTTTTCAATAATTTTTATTAATTTTTTTAATCATCCGGCCACTTACTTAACTCTTCTTTTAAACCCTGACTATTCTTATTTTCTCTTTTTTTCTCTCAAAGTTTGTTTTATTGACAAAAAAAAATTAGACATATAGTCTCACAACAATAGTGTAAATTTAGTAGCAGTTATGACAAGACTATTCACCTATGGTGCTAAAAATAGTAATTGGATTGTCTGAGCAACGGAAGACAGGACAATTTTACAATCGTGAATCATTCGATCAGATCTGAACGGTCTAGATTGCGTGAAACAATATTTGAGAAAAAAGATTTTTTTTTTAATTTTTTAACATTTGATACCAGTCATCCTGATCACTTTAGACGAACAATTGGGATTAAACTGCCACTCTAAAGTTGGACTCCAACTGCAAAGAATCATCATCCCTAAAAATAATAGGTTTGTGTTTGGAGCTAAAATTAAGTAGACAAAAATACGATGAAAAGTAAAAAATGATGAGAAAGAAATAAGTGACAATAGATATAAATTGTAAACTCGATATACAGAACACTTCATTGAAAAAAAAACTAAGGTTAAACATATTTCTTCATAATTATCTTCCTTATAGTTTCGAAGGTGGTAAATAATTAAATGATAAAAACATGGATAGTACATGAGCTGCCAGGTTTATGGAATTGTTATCTACAAAAATATATCCTTGGTTTTTCTTGAACAAGAATAAAAACTAGCATATAATGATCAGAAATTAGTTGTCCTGCACTCTTGCTAACCCATATGATTTGGCTCGTTGGAAAGTATTGAAGATCTGCTACTTCTTTTAACTAGACGACTCTTTTAGATGACTAATTTTACTACCACCATGACCACTACTTGGCTAAGTGGATACTCTTCATTTCCCTTTTTTTTAATTGGTTGGCATCTTATTTTAAATCTTTAGTTTGTGTAATAGCCATGTAAATTGTCATAGTTTATCGATACATATTTATGATCAGATATATTATAATACGAAAAAGATATATTATAATACAAAACAGAGAAGTTACAATAACTCAAACTCATTCTCTTGAATAATATACTAAAACTATTAAATCAACATACATTTCATTCAAATTCTTAATTAATAGTGAGAATGTTTAAGGATTCGAAAGATTAAAGGCACATCGATTTTTTTCTCTCTTCAAAGAGACAGTGAACTTTAGATAGACCTCTGAACTGTATAATCTTTTGACTAGGAAGGGCAAAAAACTACTGTTTAGCTTTTGACTCTGGAACTGGAAGCCTAAACCTAGGATTCAAGAAAAGTCTATCATTTGTTAGTATGATGGTGGAGCCACATATCTGGACATAAAACAATATTGGAAGTCCCCAATATCAACGTGCTATGTCTAGATCCGACAAGATACGAGGAAAGTATAATTAAGAATGAGTAAAAGAATGAGAATAAAATTAAAAGTAATTACATGGGACTAAAAATCGTTCTCATCTTTATTTTCTCTATATTTCAGTGATGTCAAACGAACGTCATAGGCAGAGAGAGCACTCGTGACATGGATGCTCTTGATTATAGGACAACCCATAAGACAAAACAGAGAGAGAGCGAGCAATCGCATCTCTATTTATATGAGAAACATTTTTTATCAACTGGAACTCGTGGGAAGTTACTGGTTAAAAAAGTTAGACACACACCCAGAGGGAAGGGGGAGAGAGAGTTAGACACACACACCCAGAGGGCGGGGGGGAGAGAGAGCTAGACACACACCCAGGGAGAGAGAGAGAGAGAGAGAGAGAGAGAGAGAGAGAGAGAGAGATCATAACTAAATGTCTGCAATATATTAGAAGCACAATAGCGTTTGTTAAGCAATAGTTTTATATGGTAAACTTTTGGTATGATTTCCTTCAAATATCAAGACAATGTTGCTGAAAAATCTTCACCCTTTCAGTTTCAATGATGCAAATGAAGTCGCTAGATCCATGGCATCATTTACATGTGACGCATCCGTTCCCTGAAAAACACAGTGCATCTTATTAGGCCAGATATGTGCAAGAAAATAGAACCAACTTGAATCCAAGCCTCATCTTCACCTGAGCTTTGCATAAACTGCCCAACTCCCTCTCTCTCTCTCTCTCTCTCTCTCTCTCTCACTCACTAGAATCATACAATTACATTACCAAGTGAGATTTATAACTCACCCAATGACATGCAAAATGCCATTATCAAGAAAAAACTTTTCATCCCAACCCCTCTCCAAATCCAACATAAGAAACAAATAAATTATTGTACCAAAGAAACTAATCAGTTCCAACATTAGTTCATGATCATGAGAAACTTGATAGCACTCTTCATCATTCATACATACCTAAATCCACCCGAATAATTTTGAATTTTCCTATACCAACTATAGAAGAATTTGAACATTATTTGGGGTCAAGTTCAATCTAAGGTCCATACGAACTTAAAAAATTCCCCACGAGAAAAGAAACGTAAGTTATTCAAGTATATTTTTTGAGATATTAATTCTAAATATGTTAATTGTGAACAACATAGTAACACACTGACCTGGCCAGAAGCAAGACCAGCCTTCCCTTTACCACACCTTCCTTTTAAAGGCTCCAAAGCTGCAGTCAACCACTCTGACACCTCTAATTGCTTTCCCTGCTCCCCCTTTGGGGGAACCCCAGCACAGACCACAGTCTTATTTGTGGTTTCATCTGTACTGAAAACCATTACAGATATTCCCTGGAAATCCACCACTTCAATATTAACTCCAATGCATAATCATGAAACCAAAATGCCGATGCAAGAATAGTTATGTATATGCTCTCTCATATGATTCTAATTTGTGCTACATGCAAGATAAAAGTACATCATATTGTGTGTGTTGATCAATCTTACCGCAATATCATACGAATCTTCAAAATTTATAAATGCCACCAAGTTATGCATGACGTTCGTTTTTCATGAATTCATCTTAAAAAGATAGATTTTGTTATAAATATATTAATAAGATTTTTTTGGTCAATATGCATAGCGGACCACAAAATGAAGTGAAATCGAGTAATCACCTGCTCCATGACTTTCACAACTGCTTCACGAACTGCAGCTGCATCCAAGCCCACATCAACAAGGGATACACAGAAGGCCTTACCATCTGAAGCAGCTTTACTTGCTGTCTCAGTTGCAACCTTCACAGCCTTTTGTATATTTTGTTCAGCAATTTTCTTTTGTGCCTTCCTCACTTCATTCTGTGAAAGGATAAAATTAGTACAACCATTTATATATATTATTACAATGAACAACCGATGTTCTATTGAGCCTACGGAACAACACCTGGAGCAGGCTGATCTTGGCCCTGATATCAGCTTTCTTGGCAGCTGGGATCGGTGCTGAATCCACACGACTTTTTAGTGAAGCGACCTTCTGTTGAGTAGAAATAGGCATGCATTAACCCAATGCAGTGAGTGGACATCAAGATATTGAAATCTACTCTTCATAATGAAAAACATGGTGAAGAAAGAATGACTTAAATAATACTGCAACTGTTTTTCAATCGAATATTCTTCTTGTATAGTCCTCAAGGTATGTACGGTGTAAAAATGTGACACATTTATTCATTAAAAAAACAGGGCTTGCTATACACTAATTAGGGTCCATTTGGGAATGCTTTTGTTTGGAAGTGCTCCTGTCCATTTGGAATCATTATTGTTGCTAAGAATGATTGAGTATTTTAGTTTGAAGCATTTTTATGTACTTGAAACCGTATTTCTTTACACCTGGAAGTGTTTTTTCAGATCTCTACATGTTAAGTATGTGGATTAGTATAGCATCTTCTAATGCACAAGCTCTTTTAAAATGAAGCACTCCCTACTACGAGAAAAACCACTACTGTAAAGCCAAGGCAAGAGCGGGAAATTCTCGCTTCCAGAAAAGAATTACGACCCCAAAGGCCTGAGATACTGAGAGTAAAACAAGACTGAAGCCAAGCCAAAGGCATCGTAGAAAAAGTGGCTGGCTGTTAAAAACCACCATTACCCTCTAACTACTAAGAGAGACAGAGAGAAAGGGTGAACCTTTTCCAGCAAGCTGCCCTCTGTTTTCGAAGCATCAATAACTTCCTGCTCAAGTGAGTGCGCCAGTTCCAATGCCTTAAAAGCACCATCAGTTGTCACAGCAGTTATCCGCCGGACTCCCTTAGCAATTCCTTCTTCAGATAAAAGCGCGAAGGCCTTCGCTTCCCGTGTATTTGATATATGGGTCCCTGGATGTATCCACAAGTTGAATAAAGAAAATTGAACCACAGCTGTAAAGAGTGGGCAATCATAGAAAAAGGGTATTAACCTCCACAGAGCTCGGCAGAAATGGATGACCATTCTTCATTGTCTGGATCAGCCAGTAGGTCCTCAACTTTTCGCCCAATTGATACAACTCTAACTGGATCAGGATAGACCTGTATCAAAAAACAAATGAAATTTTGAAGTCCATAATTCGCGGATAATACTTATAACCTTGATGAAAGATATTGATAAAAAACCTATAGCAGCTTACTTCTCCAAATACAGCACGTAAGCCATTAATACGCTTAGCTTCAGCAAGGGTTGCCTCCTTCCCAAAAACCTCCAATTCATCTCGTATTTGCTTGTTCACGATTGACTCAATTCGTCTCAAATGATCAGGTTCTACAGGCTTGCCTGTATATTTAACCATGATTTAAGCAGTTCAGCACACCACAATTATCTGATTTCGACGTTAAAAAAAGGCCAGTTACCATGAGAGAAATCAAATCTCAATTTTTCAGGAAGAACGATTGAGCCTTTCTGGTCAACATGGTCCCCAAGCACTTCCTGTCCATGCAGAGAAAAGTAAAAGAAACCCACAACCAATTGATTTAAATCTTAAATTTAGGATCGTGGCCAATTGAGCATACCCTAAGAGCAAAATTCAACATGTGCGTACAGGTGTGATTGGGAGCAATAAGCTTGCGACGCTCGTAGTCGACCTGCATGAGCCACTAGATCTATGAAAAGAGCTGCAACAAAACGAAATTGACAAAAGAAGAAACTTTTATCAGTAGAGACGTAACCAAATTTGCAAAATTCACCTTGCATATAACTTGGTCACCGACTGAAAATCTTCCATTCCCTTCAGTAAAAGAACCAATATGAAGCACGAAACCACCATAAATCTGAACATTAAATACTTCAAAGGATCCAAATGGGCCTTTAATTGAGCCAGTATCAAAAATCTGTGACACAAAAATGAATCTGGTGATCATCAAATGCGTGAAAAGTGAACCTTATCACACAAAGCAAAACGAAACTAAAGAATATTCATGACAGACATCCAGATTTTATCGGTCCATATACTCCACTCTTTCATACAAGATTTGTCCAAACACTCTTATCAGATTGTATTCTTTATTAAAACTGCTGTTGTTTTATCCCAAGTCATCTAATTAGAGTGGTATGTATATTGGCTCAAAATCAGAAATAAAAAGAGAGCCAAAGACTTTAGCTAAATTGGAAATGGTTGCCCCCCATCATTTAAATGGAACCTCATATTTAATATGGGTATAGAGCATATTAAAGTCACTTTTTCTTCAGCATCACTCTAGTGGCTAGTGACTCTCGAACAAAACAGCGAGAACACTTTCTTTTATCAGCATGCAATATAGAACATGCGTTTCATCCATGTTTCCTATATGTATTTTTTTCATCGGAATGTTTCCTATATATATACATCAAGCTTTTCTGATCATTCAGTTCAAGTCATGTAACACATGAGGCAGAGCAACATCATCAAACCTATTGTATCAAAAATTATTACCTGACCACCTTGCTCAGCATAGAAACTCGTAGATTCCAGAGTAAGACCAACTTCGCTTCCAACGGCTACACTTTCCAAGAATTCAGAACCAGTGTAAATCCCTCTTATCACGCTTTCATGATCCTGAAAAAGCGAATAGATAAGTAGAAATTTACAGTAAACAAATAAGCAAAAATGTGAGTGTCACTTCAAGATTGGTCCCATGTGGCACTTTCTTTTATAACTAAAATCAATTCCTTACAAATTGGGCCGGGAATATAATAATCGAAAATAGTCAAATCCATGAACTCAGAATTTATTCTATGACAATAGAACTCAGAAACTATTTAATCATAAATCTCAAACAAAAAAGACTTTTTCAATATGTGCATGTTTTCCAACTTCCCTGTATATTCCCTGAAGTGGTAAAAGAACAATTTTGACAGAGTACTTCATATTTAAACTATAGATTTTCTTTCATTCTTAGAACATAGGCCAGGACTAGTCCAATATAACCTAATGCATTTAGATTGGAAGGTAGTGCTTCTAAGAGATTATAATCAATAAGAATTTTACAATGGACACAAGAAGTTCAGAGTCAGCTAGAACTTTAGCTAACAATTTTAAAAGAATGACATAACTAAGATCACTTTCAAGCAATTTCTGAAAATAAATACCATCTCAGTTTAGTTCTTTATAGGACTTACTAATTATATATTACATGCTAACAAGAACTAAAAACCTAAATGGAACTTGTTACAAACCTATGAGCAAGAACAAACTTACTCAGTCGAAGTACGCAATGCTTGTTACTTCTGTGATTGTCACATTATTTTTTTGGATACGAAACGATTTGTATTAAAAGAAAAATATATTTACAAAGTTCGGGGAATGAGCAGTCCAACTGAAACCAAAAAAAAACCCCTCCACCAAAACTCAAATCAATCTTCACAAGCAGTTCTATGATGATTAGACATTACAAACCTTGTACCAAATGAACTTGAATTTATCATCCGTTGAAGCAACCCCCCTCTTGTGTAATGCTGAGGTAGCATCAGCATCCATGACAATAGTACCTCCTGCTTGCTGGTCCAAATGTATAAAACCAAAAGTGAACAACTCAGTTATATTGTAGATATAGCCTCATTTACACTTTGTCAAACAACAAACAAAAAGAAATCTATCAGTAATCTTTTTTCGCCAGTAGGTTCATATATAAGGGAAAGAGATTGCTAACAAGCTCGAAAGTAAAGTATGATGTACAATAGAAAAAAGTTCATGCCTTATTTTGAGCACTTCTAGATCTTTCCCTGGCCTCATCCATAGCATTATTAAAACCTTCAATGTCAACTAATAGGCCCTTTTCTTCTGACATCAACTAAAAGACAAAAATATACTCATAAACAGTTGCCCAAAAAGAAAGACTTCTGTTCTATAAGTATTGCCATGACAACAAACAACACCATTTACCTGAGTCAAGTCTAATGGGAATCCATACGTGTCCCACAAAATAAAAGCATCCTGCAGCAAGGAGATCAACAAAATAATAAGCAGACATATATGGAGAAATTACTCAATCCATTTCTTCAATAAGTAAGATGAGATAAACAGAGTAAGTAGTGCATATACGAATGACCAAGAGACATAAATTATGAGCATTCTTACCTGGCCACTCAATATCTTCCCTTGGACATCCTGAGCAGCCTTCTTAAATTTCTCTATTCCCTAGAATAAAGTAACCACCCGTTAGACTTCCATTAAATGCAACATTTGAAAGAATACCCACAACACCCTCCAAAATGGTGACATATCAAGCCATGTATCTTAGAGAACGCCAGTTAAATTTCACTGGTGTTATATATAGATGGATCTATAGCTCAAGAATGTCAATAGAAGGGGACGTGAAATCCATAATACATATATACTTGCCTTAAGCAAAGTCTTTCCAAAACTGGCTTCCTCTTCAGCAATGATTTCCCTAATCCGTGCTTCATGTTGTTTTAGCTCTGGAAAAACATCACTCATCACTTTCACCACAACATCTACAAGCCTGGGTTATCACAATTCACAACCATTAACGAAAAACAAGATTATTAACCAGGTAGAAATAGAAGTTAGTAACATATAATATTAAAATTGCAATTTTGCTAGTAGAATTAGAAATGTCCAAACAGAAAGGTACAAAGAAAAGCAACTTTTTACAGGGAAAAAGTGGACAAAAATCTCCATACCCATTGAAAAATCCTTCTTGAGCTTTTAAGACCTCACTACCATATCGAACAGCCCGACGAAGAATACGCCTCAAAACATACTCACGACCCTCATTACCTAGCAAAAATGGATATCGGGTTACAAAAGGAAAAGTAGTAAAAACAAGAAGAAAGATTTGTGGAGATAACAACCACACATGTAAATAAATCTCTCACCCCCCCCCCCNCCCCCCCCCCCCCCGAACAATGACTATTTCATGAAGGCAATTATAAGAGTGATCAGTATAATCTGAATCAAAAACCAACGTGTTCAAAACATTTTCAATGAACATGAAAAACAAAAATAGTCTTCCTATCATTTAAAGAACTCATTTTGCACACTTCTTGGATCTTAAACTCTGATACTCTAAGCAATGCTTCTTCTAGCTAAAGATTACAGTTCTACTTTCTTGCTAGGCAGGTCGTCAATCCATTTTTACTAGAATAAGGAAAAGTCTAATCCAACAATTTCACACGGCTCCTGCAGTGATCCTTAATTGTTTGAAAACCTCCCTAAACCAGCTTGTATTAGAGAAAAAAATTTATGAGAAGAGACATTTTTCCAGTACATAGAACTCTACCTGGACAAGATCCATCGGCAATGGCAAATGAAAGAGTTCTAATGTGATCAGCAACAACCCTGTATGCCATGTCAACTTTGTCTAGATCATCTGGTCCAACTTTCCCAGTATATGGCCTAGCACCTGTCGCCTACATTAGGTAATAGAACTTATATTAAGAGGGAGGAAGGTGAGACCTGTTATGTTGAACCATTAGCACTCGCCGACAAATAGATACAAATAAAATGTCTTTAAGAGGGATTATTGCACACTCTTGACTTTACATTATTGTATCCAACTCTAAGGAAGCAGAATTTACTACTGTTTATACCAATGTGGAAACAAGTGTAAGCCCAAAGTAAATAAACATGCAAGACAAGCTCAAAAAGGAACTATAGTACAACTTATAAAAAAAGATCCTCTAAAGATGTAGCAAGCAAACTGGACAAGCAGTCCCCCTAACCACTAATAAATATATGATTTCCTTTTCGAAAGTTTCAAATTTGACCAAATCTTCTTTCAATAGTGCACAAGGAAGTTCTTATTCTGTTCTTTTCTTCCTTCACTCCTTGGATGAGGGAGAGGGTAATTAAAACATTAGGAAATATAAAAGGAATCTGAAAAACAAGAAAAACAGAGTTGTAAAAAGTTGTGTATCGGTGCATGTACATTTTTCTTATCGGTCGGTGCATGTACATATGTGTACCTGCATGGATTAATACATGTCTGCACAAAATTTACTTGTATCCCATACTCCAAGATAGAACCAGCTTCGTTGTACATTATGCATTTTGAAAAGGTTTATAGAAAAAATAAGCATTTAATTAGCACTAATGCTTCACCTTTTGGATCTCATGAAAGATGGGCATGAACACATCAGTGTCATAATTGCTCATCTTGTTCTGAAGTACAGATGTTAATCTTTCAAACCCCATTCCAGTGTCAACATGCATCGCAGGGAGAGGTTTTAGGGACCCATCACTTTCCCTGTTAAACTGTAGCAGTGGAAAAACGGGTGAGCAACATAATTCATAACTGTATAGATCACCCAGAAAAAAGTGGAACAGCCAACATATCTAATTATTTACCATTGTTTTCATGGAGAAAATTATATCATAACTCCACTCTTTTACATGATATTTAACTTGCTTCTGGTGTGAAACTTATAAATATAGAGCAGCAACCAATGTTTAAAAAAGCTATTGAGGCTTACGCCTTGAGGCTCGCCTCAATTTGAGGCTATAGAAAAGTGCTTTAAAGCTTAAGCCTCGAGGCAGAAGAAAGAGGCTTACGCCTCTCAGCCTAAGGCCTTGAGGCTCCAAACGGTTAGGCCTCAATTGTTCTTATGTTTTCTTCTTATTTTACTATTTCTTGGGACTTGACCTATTCTCCTTCTCTTCTAAACTATGTGAGTTTGCCTTGGATCCATGAATGAGAAAAGTAAAACCTTATTCCACGAATTATATATTTTTATGGATAAAAAAGTATCACTTTTTTTTACTTGTATCATTGTCCATTAAAACACCCTATCATTAAGCAACGAAAGTTGATAACTTTTAATGACATACTTCTTGAATCACAAAAACATTTAAACTATTAGCATAGTGTAAAGTATTAGAAGTTTATATAACATAATCACACCTTCGAATTACAAAACCAATGTGATGGTTCTATTTCTTTAGAACCTTTTCTAGCATAACATTCAAAAAGAATTAATAAACTTTATCTTCACATTCATGATTTCGAGGCCATTTATTATGAGCATGATGATTACTATTACATTGGCTATTGTAAATTTGCGTGATTATGGAGTTAGTTATGACATTTTACTTTCATTTTGCTTTAAACTGAGGCTTACGCCTCTGAATGCCTTGAGGCTTACGCCTCGCCTCTTTAAAGAAAAACGCTTTAAAGCCACTTTCAGCCTTTTTAAACATTGACAGCAACATGAAGGAAAAGTTATGCCTATTTTTCCCTGTGACTTGGGATAACATGGAAAGGGAAGAGAGGTGATAAGAAAGGATCACAATTTGAAAAAAGAAAAGGACGTACTTGAATAAAGACAAGGTTCCATATCTCAATGCATGTGGGATCATCATTGTTAACCAATGCAGCAGCATCACGACCACCGATCCTATCATAATGTATTTCAGTGCAAGGTCCACAAGGACCAGTATCACCCATCTCCCAGAAATTGTCCTACACAAACATGCAGAAAATACAGAAAGAGTTAGATATTTTTAAGTTGGCATGGACATCAGAAAGAAATCAACTACTACATCTCCTTTGCAACATGTGAAAACAAGGGAGAGGGGAATTGATGACTATTGAAAAGAAAAAAGGATTTTCTTCTTCAAGAAATTGGAAAGAGAATCATCTCACAATCTAATCCTCCAAAAGTGTTTCTCAACTCTTGTACTTCTAACATTTTTTAGGATCTGAAATTGTTTACCATTCATTCTTTGGCAGTCAGAAAGCTGTAATCTGTAATTAGCAAGTGCAACACCCTTATTCTTTTCAATACAAGCACGCATATTATTGGCAACATATCAGTAATTCCCATAGCAAAGAACTTTTAGCACTTCCCACCCCAACTTCTAAGAGAGAAGAAATCGATCAGGAGAAAAAAACTCACTTTACAGCCAAAAGGCAAAACACGTGCTGGAGGTAAAAACTTCAGCCATATATCTCTAGCTTCAGTATCAGGAGCAAGACCAGCTTTCTCGTCACCGCCAAAATAGGTTGCATAAAACCGATCCGTTGGTAGCTTGTAAGCCTGTTGAATAAACCAGAAATGTGAGAGGGACATAAGGAGATAAAAAAATTGCAAACTTATAGCAAGCGTATATAAAGTTGTTTGTATTGCGCAAGGCGCCCACTTCATTTTAACTGAGCTCATTTCACAATATACAACGAATTTTGCATGATGATCAACTATGAAGATCAATCTTCAAATTCTCCAATTTGCAGTTATAGACCACAAATAGGACGTCTAGAAGGAATCACGTAAGGCACTGGGGAACTCTAATGAAACTAATAAGCCATAACGGCTTACCACTTAAACAGTTCTTGCCTTCTTGGTAGAGACGGTATACTTGTATAATTCATATTTCAATACAGTTGAGACAGAAAAATAGGACGTGTATTAAGCTCAGTGTTCCTTGTTTGTGAAAAGTGTAAAGTGTGAAACGTGCGTATGCAATACGAATAGCAGATGCGTCCACTAGCCTGACTGAGAAGCTCCCAAGCCCATTCAATGGCTTCCTTTTTGAAGTAATCCCCAAATGACCAATTTCCAAGCATCTCAAAGAAAGTGTGGTGGTAAGTGTCCTTCCCAACGTCATCGAGATCGTTATGTTTCCCACCAGCACGAATGCATTTCTGAGTGTTGCAGGCTCGGGTCAGTTTGCTCAAGGCAGTGTTAGGATCAGCCGTGCCCAAAAATATTGGCTTGAACTGATTCATACCTGTAAACCACATTAAGCCAATCAAAATAATCAACAATATTCAAACACGACATTGTATCGAGGCTTTACAACATCTAATTTCGTCGATTGAGTAAGTCAACGCTGGAATTTCGAAACTTTCTCACCAGTCACATAGCATGTAAATACAATTTAAAAAAAAAACTGAAAGAAAAATAGGAAGACAATAAGAGACCGGCATTCGCGAAAAGAAGCGTGGGATCGTTGAGCGGTACAACGGGGCTAGACTTCCAGTTGACATGAGTCTTCCCCTCGAAGAAACTAATAAACGTGTCTCTCACACGCTTCGCCGGCCACTCCACGCCCTGCGAATCGGACCCCGGCATGGCTGAGGAAGATGAGGATGGAGATGACCAGATAGATGTAACGGGTGAATATGAAGAATAAGAACGACGAAGGATAAGGGAATTGAAGAAGAAGTTGATCCTCAGTGTGCGACAGGGATGGAGTGAGCAGGAGAGGAATGGCGGCGCCAAATATGGTGGAGGGGAAGGAATATTACAGAGGAAAATGCCGAGAGCTTCTAGTTTGACACCAAGGAATCCCCTCCTCCTCATTCAGCCATTTTTTAACGCTAATATTGATTACTCGTTATATTGCGGTTTGCGAAAAAATATTTGTCGGATATATTTCCCTCGGCTAATTTCTAGTTTTAATGTGAAAAATAATTTAATTTTAAAATTATAGTAAAAATGATCATGTCGGGAGATGTTTTTTATAAAGACGACTTCAAATAGGTAAAAGGCGTTTTTACAAAAAACGCTTTCGGTGCAATCTAAAAGCGTTTTTACAAATGACGCATTTAGTGCATATGCTCTCCCACCTTACAAAATCATCAACACAACCTAAACACAAACATGCATATAAAAATCATTCATTCTGCAGAACATTTTATAACTTTATACCACACATTCTCAATGAAACAGCATACATTTTTAACAAATTTTATGACTTTACATTTTATATTATTCTACAAAAATCCAAATACAAAATTAATCTACAAATTCAAAGTTAATAACTGCAATTTCATAATATATCAACCCATTCATAAATAAAATCTTACAAATTAAGAGTTTAAGCATCACATAATTGAGAAAATGCATCTAAAATTAAATAATTTCAAGATTTTAAGAACTCAAAACACACGAAAATCTAGGGTTTGAGAGAGATTAAAGAGAGATATTATAAAATTGATGACATATATGCATACAACATTCATAAAAAATGAATAATTTGAAGATTTAAAGAATAAATTTAAGAGATCAAATGAGTTAGAAGTATACCTAGGGTTTGAGCAGTTCTTGCTAGTAATTTGAGAGATTGATTTTTTTATGAATGAGAGTGAGATAAGAGCGAGAGGATGTAATGTCGGTGAAATGGCAGTAAAACTTCGGCCACAATCGACGGCGGACGGCGGCGAATGGAGGCTTGTTTGCGGGCTGTGGGGTTGTCTTCTTCTTCGCGGGCTGTGAGATAAGCTTCTGCTTTCGGTTGCGGGTATTAAAGGAAAATGTGGAAGACGTCTTTGCAAAAAACTTCTTCGACTATTAGTGAAGGCGCCTTTTGCAAAGACGCTTTCGTCATAGGTGTTTAAAACTACCTTATTTTTGAAATTAGTTTCAAAAGTATCGTATTTTAAATTTTTTTTCTGAAAATTACCGTAGAATACTCAAAAACCGTTTTCCTTCTTCGATTTTTTTTCTTTTTGTTTGTGGCACCAAAGTTAAACAATAAATTTTTTGGAAAATCTAATTTAAATTCTAAAGTTTGAGTATTGAATATTTTGTATCTCTAAAATATTTCTTTTAACATTAAATACTCCTACTAAAATATATAAACTAATCATTCACACCCCTCTTCACTAACGTCTGGTGAAATCTAACAGAAATTTTAATTAAATTTAAACATTAATTAAAATAGTTAAACACTAAAAATAAACTAAATTTAAACTAACAAAAACCCAAAATACCTAAAATCCCTTACCCTTCGTAAATGATTTTTTCGGTATAGAAAACTCTACAAACAAATTATTAAGATCATAATTTGTAGAGAGAAAGAGAGAATAAAGACACCGTCATTTAGGTGGAAAACCCTGAAAAGACCACGGAAAGATTGTTGATATTAACTTGTGTTAAGGATTTCACACAGTTGTTGATGAGAGAAGAGAGGAAGGGTAGTGCTTTTATTTGAGGTTTCCTTAGGTCTCTTCCTCGCCTCCTCTTCTTTTTATATGAGCTTGTACTTATATGCCTTACAATTATAATAATAAAAATAAAATGGGAATGATCGCATCCCTTATGCTTTCGGTTGATGGCATTGCTTTTAGGTGTGGGCTCATTTATTTTGCTCATTCATTTCAGTTATTTTGTCCTCAGAAACTCAATCAGTCATAGACATGTGGTGCTTCCTCATGGTTCGAGCCAATCAATCACAACCACTTGACTGTCAGTCTAAACCTTCCTTTCCATTTTGATGTTTTGTCCTGTCCAGGAGGTAATGATTCTCCATTCTAGAGATGCCGGTTCTCATTCTAGAAGCGATAATCTCCCATTCTCGAGATGTCAGTTCCCATTCTATTATTTTTTCCCATTCTGGGAGTGATGGCCCCCCATTTTGTAAGAGATAGCCCCCCTCACCGCTTCAGAAGTGATAGTTACCTGTTCCAGAAGCGACAGTCACCCGTTCCAGATGCGATTGTCCCCCGTTCTAGAAGCGAGAGTCACCCGTTCCAGAAGCGATTGTCCCCCGTTCCAGAAGCGATTGTCCCCTCGTTCCAGAAGCGATAGTTCCCCGCTTCAGTTCTTTCTCGTTCTAACGATGTCTCCCGCTTCAACGTTCTTTGTTGTTCTGACGAGGTCTCCCGCTTCAATGTTCTTTGTCGTTCTGACGAGGTCTCCCGCTTCAGCGTTCTTTCTGCACTGTCTTGGGTGGTTTTTTCCCTATGCATTTGCCCCATATTACACTCAATAAGTTTAACTTATTGAGGTGTAATGGTTTGTCATTTCTTATTATGTCATTACATATGCCCATTTCTGTTCTCCCGTGCTTTGTGTTTGTTGGCTAACTTTTTTGCCAGCTCACTGTCGATGATGATTACTTTCCCCTTCATTCGTTGCATTGTCTTTTCGTTCTTTTTACTACGGGTTTATTGATAGAATTTTTCCCATTTTTGTCATTACGGGCTCATTGGCGAGCTTTCTTGACTTTCCCTTCCTAAGAGGTTTAAATGTGATCTTCTTTGCTTAGCTTTTACTCGGGAGTTTTTGCTCTGAAATTCCTTCCTAACTCTTTTTTCTTTTCTAACGAATTTCTTTTCTGGAATCCTTTCATATTTCTGTTCTAAAATTCTAACACTCGAACTTTTTCTTTTCTGAAGAGCTAAAGCTTCTCTGATTTGAACTTCAACTTTTTCGTTCTAAAGCTTTGACTTCAACTTTTTTGAAACCTTTTTTTAGCTTTCTGATATGAGCTTTACGAGCTTTTCTGAACTTTCTGAGCTCTTCTGAGCTTTTTTGTTCTAAGCTTTATTAGCTATTTTGGTCCGAGCTTTCTGAGCTATGCTTTTTTTATCCGCTCTGATTTTTTTTAACTCATCCTTCCTTCGAATGGATTTATTTTATTATCTCCTTCCTCTCTTTTTTTCTTTTTTTAGAAGTTGATAATGATGTAAAAGAAATAACCCAATCGAATATGCAAGGAACGAGCCGTTTTCTGTTCCGTTTCCAGTTTTGTACTTGTTGTCGTTCCCATCTCTACTTCCAACTTCTTGCCATTTCTGTTCTCACTTTCGTTGTTGATGGGGCGTTCAATGTGGTTTTTGCCATACTGAGAGGGATTTCTCGAGTGTTTCTCTCATTCTCAATGAAAGCACCCAAATGTAAGGGATTTTTTTTGTATGAAAAATCCTCTACGAAGAAATGATAAAGATCATAATTTGAAGAGAGAATGAGAGAATAAAGACACCATCATTTACGTGAAAAACCTTTAAAGGGAAGAAAAATCAGGGGAAGATTGTTAATATTCACTTGTGTCAAGGATTTTACACAGTTGTTGATGAGAGAATAGAGGAAGGGTAGTGCCTTTGGTTGAGGTTTGTTTAGGTCTTTTTCTTGCCTCCTCTTCTTTTTACATGAACTAATAATAATAATAAAAGGGGATAATCTTATCCCCTATGCTTTCGGCTGATAAGATTGCTTTTGGGCGTTGGCTCCTTTACTTTACCCATTCATTTCAGATGTTTTGTCCTCTGCAACTCAATCAGCCATAGCCACTTGGTGGCTCCTCGTAGTTAGAGCCAATCAATCATAATTACTTAACTGTCAATTTGAACCCTTCTTTCCGTTTTGATGTCTGTCCTGTCCAGGAGGTAATGATTCATTGTTCTCTAGAAGTCAGTTTCCGTTCTGGAAGCGACGATCTCCCGTTTTTGAGATTTTGGTTCTCATTCTGTTGTTCTTCCCCGTTCTAGGAGTGATGGCCCCCCCCGTTCTGGAAGCGATAGTCCCCCCATGTTCCAGAAGCGATAGTTACCCATTCTAGAAGTAATAGCCACCAATTCCAGAAGCGATAGTTACCCATTCTAGAAGTAATAGCCACCAATTCCAGAAGCGATTGTCCCCCCGTTCCAGAAGCGAGTGTCCCCCCGTTCCAGAAGCGATTGTTCCCCTGTTCCAGATGTGATAGTCCCCATTTCCAGAAGTGAAGGTTCCCACTTCATTATTCTTTCCCGTTCTGATGAAGTCTCCTACTTCAGCATTCTTTGCCGTTTTGACGAGGTCTTTCGCTTCAGCGTTCTTTCTGCACACGTGTTTTGGGTGATTTTTTTCTTGTTCACCCTTCCCACGACACACATCCATAACAGACTAACATAATGTTAGTCATTGTGTCCCTTGGCGACTCACCCCTACCTTCCCCTTCCACGACTCACCGCGGGCTTGCTTGCTGTTTTTTCCATTCATGAGAAGTCTAGCATTGAGCTTTTTCATCAAAACTGAATTATTTTCGTCTCATTCCAATGAAACTTTGAAGGGTATATCTAATTTCAGGGTATTTTGCATCAATCGGCATTGTTCTTGAAAAAAAAAACCTGGTCCAAAATATCTCTGTTTCCTAACGAAATACTCTGTTTCGACAAAATAGATTTCTTATAAAAGTTTTTGTTTTTTGAAAAGCTACACTGGTTAATCTAGGTTCATTAATGTATATGGGATTCCTTGGAAAAAAACGTAAATATCTCATTGTTCTTTTTAAAAAAAATTGCATCTGATTTGAACTCCTACGCCATTTCAGAAAAGGGGATTGCCCATGGCCGTTTCATTTTGTTTCCAAATCTCAATTGCAATATGGAATGTGTATAATTCACCTCAAATTTTCTGTAGGCCAGTTAATGACACCAGTTATAGCTCTTTTTTGTAGGTCAATCTTAATTGCAATATAGTCTGTTATAGAGGTGTGTCATGGGAAGGGGAAGGGGAAGTTTAGGGATTTTGGGTTTTTTTTAGTTTTTAGTATACTAGGTACCCGGCACATGGTTTGCACGTGCTCAGTCGTAATAATATATTCTGACGCAAGTAATAACACATACGAAATGAGATTTGAGATAGGTTATCATCATCATTCATAACAAGTTGGGTAAAGATATACAATAATATATATTTCATTTATTTACATACAATGTACAGTGATAAAACCTACAAAGGCATTGACTTTATTTATTATATCTGTACTCAGAAGTTTTTTACTGATCAGTACATTCCAATAAGGAGAAAATAGTCTCAATCTCTCTAAAATAGTCTTAATCTCCTCAATTCGCTACTCCGCCGACAGAGAATTTCCCGAGCTTCCATGAAAGGATGGTTGGGGTAGTCCTCAAATTTGTTCCATAATATAGGCGACGATCCTAGCAAGACACTCTTGATTGAGAGCTCTTTCCATGTTGCCAAAAGACTCTTCAACCAGACGACGAATGATTTCGATGGTCTCTTGTTCCTCGTCAACACGTAATTCTTTAAAATACATAATACGAATTGAAGTCTTACAAAATCAAAATAAATAAAAACAACTAATACCAAAATAAAAAGTCAATATGAGAATTCGACTCATCATTCAAAAACATTTTAAACTACCATTAGAAACATAGAATCATACACTAATTTATAAGTACAAAAAGCTTAACAGGAAAACCTACAAAATATATTGTGGTAATAATAGTTGAAAAAGAATCCAAAGCATCAAAAGAGAGAGAGAAATGTAAACTAAGATATCCTAAATTAGGAAGAAGATCTATAAGACAACATAGTCCAATTTCAATGTTAAAAAATTGACAACACAGAATCATCAAATAACAACAACTCAGAAAATTTTCACCCACCTTCACAACAGAGAACTAAACAAATACAAAACGAATGATTGGAGAATTTAAATGTCAATAATAACTACGTCTAATTTATACACAAAGAAAATAAAACACAGCGACCGACATATTATGACCAGTTGGACTAAAAATAAACACAGCTGATTATCAAAAAGAGGGAAAAAATCACCCGAGACACAAACATTGGCAAATTAAAGTTACTAACACAAACTCTAAAAGCACATGCCAAAAAAGCTTCTCACACTACGTACAAAAATCTAAAGAACATCACTTTTTCGTTACCAGATCTAAAAGCTCCAACTTCCACTCAACAATGAAGAAGAAATTAATTGTTTCATTTAATTTGCATACTATATCAATTTAATATAAACTTCTCAAGATGCACGACTGCATATAGAACATCAACTAAAAACTAAGGTTTGGTCAAGGATAGTTATATATGGTAGTAAAAGGTGCATATATTGCACATTAAACATTTATCCATAAAGACCTTGAGCAAGTGCTGCAGAAAAAGTTCTTTTTACTACTGTCCTATCATTAAACATTCAATTTAAGATGGCATATACTAATACATAAGATGGTATTCATACAACTTAGCTAACACCCTTCAAATGTAGCTTAAAACAACAATATATTCATAAGTTAAAATCATGTAGTACAATCTGTAATAGTGCATGATATAATTTATGTGGTGAGTGCTTACCTGTATTCACTATGTAAAAAATGTGTCTTCCCCTATCATATAGAAACATCACCCATAGTTTGTCAAAAAGTTCATGGGTGTTGAAACTTTAATTTTTTTTGTAGAAAAGATAGTATAATAAGTCGATAACAACCATGATTCAAATTCACACAATGTCTGAGCAAAGCAAATTACGTAAAAAAATTTAGACAAAACTAGTAACAACGATAACCGTAAATTCTTATGATCAAGAAACAAAAAGTTGAATAATAACTGAACTCCATCTGTAGAAATAAAAGTCAGTAGAAAAAACACAATTCCACAATTGTAAAGTATGGAATTTTTCTAATAGTCAAGCTGAAAACTGAAATAGGAAACAACCAATCAGTTTAACAATTTTTCAAACAATTGATCTAGCAAATAAAAAGTAATAAAGGAAGATAATAATGTATAGCAAAAAATACAAACTGAACTACCAGGCAACATTCAAATGCCGTGGCATCCGTACAAAAGGAAGAAGACAATGCAAAATATAGCTATCTAAACAAATTCACGTGATTTAACAAATGTAGGAGATAAATCTCACAACCAACTCAAGCTACACTAAGAAAATATCAAACATAAAAGAACCCACAACTATAAAAAATAGAGGTCTATCACAAAATCTCTTCCTATCACGTCTTTGTTAACATTGAAATCTACTTGAAGGATTTAAAAATCACAAATAAGAATTTGATCACATGAATTAACACACACACAGTATATGTAGTTTTTACAGTGAACAAATTCTCACATATATATGTTGGTCGTCGCGCGCGTGCGCGGCGGAAAGGTGGAGACGCATGGTCTTTTAAAAATTAAACTTTTAATAAAACAAAACTTGTGCAACGCCACGATAACCAAATAAAAAATTTTATTGAAAATTATTTTTCAATCAGTCAGGATCCATTATATATTTATAAGTTAAATCTACAACATACAAGGTTAAGAATCATATACCTGTTGTAGTCTATATCAAGTGTACTTGCAAATACCGATCGATCCTCCGTTCTTACGAAATCGTTCCAACAATCAGTAGACTCTGAGATACACACCAAGATCTTTCAAGTCAATCCTTAACGCACTTGGACGTGTGTGAGTACGTAGAATATTACAAGACATTTTTCCTGTCTCTAGATGTTCTTAACACATGAGATCTAGAGATTTACTGAGAATGACTTTAGTGAGACGATTCTCTAAAAGAACGTGATGCTTATTTTTTCTAGAGAATTGATTAACATTTAATCACAGTAGAAAATCTTTCTAACACCAATCGTGTTCTCAATTCAACCATTGATTGATGAACTGATGATATGATCAATTGATTCTCTCCTCTATGTTCAACAACCAATGCCATTACAATAATATCTTTATATATTCTAGATAATGGCGTATCATATTTTTAGGGATAAACTGAAATAATATTTAATTATAAAATTACCAATTGCAGTGAGACCCACTACGATTGTGCACAATTGCAGTGCCATGTGGCACTACAGTGTTTGCACACTCACTATTGTAGTGCCATATGGCACCTCAGTAGTTCATGTCGATTTTTGATACCCTATCAGTAATTGACACGCGGCCATTACTGTGAATTAATTATTTATTTTAATTAGATAATTATCTAGGATATCAATTAATTCAAAATTAACATAACTAATTATTCCTATCAATCAACTTATCTGTAATTTCACAGATAACAGATTTAGTTGATTTAAATTATTATCTAGTAATAATTTAATTATCTCATTGTACAAATTAAATATTTTGTCTCACTTGTCGATAATTAAAAAAATCAATAATTATTTATTTATATAATTTCAAAAATTATATTCAAATATATAAATAAGTCAATTAATGAATTCGTAATTAATTAATCACACATAATTATCTCATAATTATGTACTTGCCCCAAAATAAAAACTCATTTTGCAAGTCAGTCATTTTCTCATGTCCTGAAATATCCACACCATAGACAGCGTAGTATAGAGGTGACTTGGGGCCTAAGCTCTAATAAACCAGATTATTAATTAAACTTTTTAATTAAATAATCTTATTTATTTATTTCATTATTACTCCACTATAAATATGGAACTACACTCTTAGAGATTATAGAATGTATTTACAGAGTATTCTCATGTAGTCCACTGACATAATCATTTCATGTAGTTATGTCCTCCAATTATTGGTTCGTAAATTAGAACTGGTCAAAATTATCATTTACCCTTCTAATTACCTCAAGATCCTTAAGTACTATTAATCCACTAATGAATAGTTAATATATAATCTTATCATAAATTTGAGTTCAATAACTATCCAGTTTCAGACTTAACACTTAAAGGAACCAATCTACGATCCGTTAGGAAAGCTTGGATTCCAAATCTTGTAAGATCATATCCCCAACCATCCACATCAGTGAATTTTCAAAACAAAAGTCACTAGTCTGATTAAAAAATAGACATTAACGAGTGAATCAAAACATCCAGTAGACATGCATAGGATTTCATGACTACTTAGGATTCAGACTGATCTACATATGATCATCGAATTGATGTGTATTAAATTTTTATGGTAAACAACACATTAATAAAGATATTAATTCACAACAATCCTATAATATATAATATTATTATATAAAGTACATTCAGTAAGATGCCTATCCACATCAATGATCCAGATCTAGATCACATGCATTCATAAATGCTTAGTGAACTGTACCAGTAATCATTCATTAAAAATTACATACTTTAATATTTTAACTGATAATTTTATTCATTATCTATGATCTTAATCATCTCATACTAATACAATATCATAGTCTCATTAATGAATATTAAATTTTTAAATATTTATATAAATTATTCAACAATAATTTAAAAGAATAATTATAAGAAAAATGTAGTTCTCTTTAAATTTCATATCAGAATGTCAATACACATACTTTGAGGACATAACCCCCAACAATTTCCCACTTGCCCTGCAAATGTGGCATCTCTTTTAATCTCATCTTACGCACATGACCCTCAAATGATTTCGCAGAAAGTGTTTTAATAAAAGGATCAGCCAGGTTCTGTTCCGATGCTATCTTCATAATAGTCACATTCCCTCTTACAATATGATATTTCCTCTTTATATGCTTGCCCCTCTTGTGACTCCTCGACTCCTTGGAATTTGCTATCGCCCCACTATCATAGTACATGATCAATGGGTTGTCCATATCTAGAACTACTTCCAGATCAGAATAGAACTTTATGAGCCATACCGCTTCTTTTGCAGCTTCACAAGTCGTTATATATTCGGCTTCTATAGTGGAATCTGCAATGCTCGATTGTTTAATTCTTTTCCAGACTACAAATCATCCACCTAGGATAAATACTGATCCAGATGTCGATTTTCGACTGTCTCTGTCTGATTAAAAATCAGAATCAGTATATCCAGTGGGGTTCAGATCTCCACCTGAATAAACAAGCATATAGTTTCTCGTTCTCCTAAGATATTTGAGAATGTGCTTTACTGCAATCCAATATTCCAAACCTGGATTTGATTGATAACGCCTGACAATTTCCACTACATAACAGATGAATGGTCTCGTACACAATATGACATACATGGGACGTCCAACTGCTGAAGCATAGGGAACCTTTCTCATATCCTCTTCCTTTTAAGGTGTCTAAGGGCATTGTTCCTTGGAGAGGACAGTTCCATGTATGGTCGTTTGTTGACCTTTCTTGGAATTTTCTATAGAGAATCTCTCCAACACCTTATCAATATAAGATGCCTGAAAAAGTATCAATAACTTCTTTTTCTATCCCTTAGGATTTGGATGCCTAGAACATAACTCGCTTCTCCCAAATCTTTCATTAGAAATTATTAAATGAACCACTTCTTTACTTTTGATAAAGTTTCTACATCATTTCTAATGAGTAGAATATCATCAACATAAAGAACTAAAAAAACCACTATCTTATCTTTAGTGTATTTATAAACACATGCTTCGTTAATATTTTGCTCGAAGCCATAAGATTTTATAATCTCATCAAATGTAAGATTCCAAGGTCTAGATGCTTGCTTTAATCCATAAATGGATTTAAGCAACTTGCATACTTTATGATCTTGCCCCTTTTTTATGAACCTTTTTGGTTGCATCATATAAATGATTTCTTTATGAGGGTCATTCAAAAAAGCTGTCTTAACGTCCATTTGCCATATCTCATAGTCCACTTCTCGTGTTTTTTTTCCTTTAAAGGATTTTCACGTAAATGATGATGTATTTATTCTCTCTTTCTCTCTTCAAATTATGATATTTATTATTTGTTCGTAGAGGGTTTTTCATACCGAAAAAGCCTTTAAATTTTGGTGCTTTCATTGAGAGTGAGAGAAAAACTCGAGAAAATCTCTCCCAAAATGCCAAAAACCACATCAAACGCCCCATCAACAACAAAAGCGGGAACAAAAATGGTAACAGGTTGGAAGCAGAGATGAGAACGACAATAAGTACAAAACTTGAAACATAACAGAAAATGGTGAACTCGTTCCTTACATATTCGATCGCCTTATTTATTTTACATCATTATCAACTTCTAAAAAAAGAAAAAAAAAAGAAAATAATAAATATCATAATTTGAAGAAATCCATTCGAAGGAAGGATGAGTTAAAAGAAAAAATCATAGTGGATAAGAAAAGAAGAGCTCAGAAAGTTCAGAAAAGCTCGTAAAGCTCAGATCATAAAGCTCATAAAATAAAATAAAAAGGTTTTAGAAAAGTTGAAGTTAGAGCTTCAAAAAAGTCAAAGTCAGAGCTTCAGAATGAAAAATTTAAAGTTCAATCAGAGAAGTTTCAACTCTTCAGAAAAGATTAAGTTAGAGTGTTAGAATTTCAGAACATAAATCCGAAAGGATTTCTGAAAAGAAATTCATTAGATTGAGGAATCATTACCTCCTAGACCACATTCAAACCTTTTAGGAAGGGAAAGTCAAGAAAGTTGCCACTCAAACGTTACAGAATGGGAAAACCAATGAGACTGCGTTCAAATGTTTTAGAATGGGATGACCAAAAAAGGGAAAGCTATAACTTAAGCAAATTTAGTCATTCAAAAGGAATTTATGAGTGCAGGAAAATAAAAGATGAGCAAACAATGAGAATTGAGACATCCTGACTACAGAAACACAGACGTCGTGATGATGTTAACTGAAATGTCTTAACAACGAAAATGGAAACTAAAACAAAAAAAAGTTGGAAGCAAAATCACATGGGGAGTCACATAATCATAAGGATATGAGAGTATGCTTCATGAAGAATTTTATGGACTTCAAGTTGAGCACTATATCAGAAGTATGGTAATCTTCGTATAGAAAGTAAACTAAATCACGTCTTTCAAATTTAATTTATTTTTAAATTGTATAGACTTACATAACATATTATATATCTTTAAAAAGATATAGATGTTTACTGCCTGAAGATTTTTTCAGAACTTGATTCAGAGCTCCTCGACAAGAGTTATAATAATTTTTATGAAGGTTATTTAAGAAGATAGATTATACAGAACAGACAGATTTGATAATTATACAGTGTCAATTGAAGCTAATTACATGGAGGATTATATACTATCAGAATCATATATATGAAATAACTTTTAGAAGAATCTTACAGAATTTGATTTGGAGCTCTCAATCAAAACCTTTGGCATGATAACATGCACGTTGTCCACTCCATCTCTTCTTCGACAATAGAACTATGGGTGTACGTTCTTAGGAAGGGAAATTCATAAGTCATACTCTCAGAATGAATAAGGATGTAAGTCTTTGGGAGGGGGAATTCAAAACTCCTACTCTTAGAAGGAAATAAAAAATGGGGACATGGTTCCACTAAAGGAGCTTAAGTCATTGGGAGCATCTACGTATTCCGTTCTCAGAAGGAAAATCAAAATGGGGCCATGGTTCTGCTGAAAGAGCATAAATCCTTAGGAGTGTTTACGTACGTCGTTCTTAAAAGGAAATTGAAACGAAGTCATGGTTCCATCGAACGAGCCTAAGTCCTTGGGAGAGTCTACGTACGCCGTTCTCAGAAGGAAATTGAAACGGGAGCATGGTACCATCGAAGGAGCCCAAGTCCTTAGGAGCATCTACGTACGCCGTTCAGAACGGAAAAAAACACGCAAGGGATGAAACAAGATGTAATAAGGAAAATTAATTTCTTTAGAAAGGAAAAAAGAAATGTCTTCAGAAAGGAAAAAAATGTCTTCAGAAAGGGAAAATCTAGAGAATGGAAAAAGAAATATCTTCAAAACAGAAAAAGAAATGTCTTCAGAACGGGAAAGTCTGGAGAACGGAAAAGGAAATTTCTTCAGGACGGGAAAGTCTGAAAAACGGAAAAAGAAATGTCTTCAGAATGAGAAAGTCTAAAGAACGGAAAAGGAAACATCTTCAAAAATGGGAAAGTCTAGAGAACGGAAAAGGAAACATCTTCAGAAATGGGAAAGTCTGGAGAACGGAAGAGGAAATGTCTTAAGAATGGGAAAATCTTCAGAACGGGAAAATCTTCAGAACAGAAAAGGAATGTCTTTATAATGGGAAAGTCTGAAGAACGGAAAAGGAAACATCTTCTGAACGGGAAAGTCTGGAAAACAAAAAGGAAATGTCTTAAGAATGAGAAAATCTTTAGAACAGAAAAGAAAAAAAAGTTATGGAAAGACCTTCAGCTTAGTAAAGAAACGATAAGAAAAGAAAGGAAGGAAAAAATTGAAAGCAGAAAAAGAAAATAAAGAAACGGGAGAAACTCCTGCCAATAAAAGGGGGGCACCAAACGCAAGCTCCTATAATGAAATTATGAAACGGTACACTCGCTCCTTACTCATTTCAATTATTATATTATTCTTCTACAATATTCATGCCATAGATCTTATCGTACGAGAGAAGGAAAATGAAAAATGAAGAAACGGGGGAAACTCTATCGATGAGCCCGTAGAGAATCAAAACGAGGTCATGGTTCCATGGAAGGAGCCTATGTCCTTGGGAGTGTCTACGGACATCGTTCCCATAAGAAAAAAGAAAATATGGAAACATCAGAAACTCTACCAACAAATGCGGAAGGTTCTTTTGCTCTTTGGCCATTCCCTGTAAAAAGTCTCTTGGTAATTTTACCCTCTAGACAGGATTCACAAACAGAAAGAGTTCCAAGCTTTAGCTCTCTCAAAGCACTATGCTTTGTTAACATGTTTAACCTATCTAGATTAATATGTCCCGACCTAAGATGCTATAAATATGTGTTATCATCGTGAGAAACTCTTTATCCTTTGTTATTTTTAGATTTTGTGACTTTAAATCATTCAGAATTATTTAACGCGCGTTCAGTCGGTTTAGGTATATACAATCCATTTATAATTTTAACATGACAGATATCGAATCCATTCTTAGAAATAATAAACTCTTTATTAATGAAAGAAACTTCGAATAACTGTTCTTGCAAAAATGAAAAAGAAATCAAATTCCTCGAAAAATCAAGAATATAATAAACATCATTCAAAACTAAGTAATTATATCCAAAAAGTAAACAGACTGTCCCTAATACTTTAGCTGACTTAAGTGCACTTCTGCCATCAGCCAGCTCTCTTGACGAAACAAGAATTTGTAAATAAGAACATACATGATTAATGACTTGTAAATCAAATATCCAGGATGACAAATCATATTTCACCAAACAAGTTTCAGGTACAAGTATATCATACTTATCTTTCTTTTTCAGCTTAGAGAGATACTTGTTACAGTTTCTCTTCCAATGACCTTCAACCCCACAGTGGAAACACTTTCCTTTGGACTTGCTGGCTTTCTTGTTCTTCTTGGCTTTCAGCGTTGTCTTGGCTTTCTTTACTCTTTTGTTCTTACTCTTGTCCTTACCATTGTTCTTCTTCATTTTCTTGTTCTTAACAATATTGGAAGAAGGTTTTTGTTCGACAACATTTTCCTCGCCCTCTTTGATCATTCTAAGATTGAGTGACTCAAAAATCTGCAGTTCATTCAGCAATTGGGTCATGATGCATTGCAACTTGTTCATAAAATAGTTGGTCGTGAACACAGAAAAAGTTGGTTAAGCGACCCTAATATTATGTTTTATCATGTTCAAAACATGTTCTCGAACATAAGTACATTTCCTCATCTTAGTTGTCATGTAGCTCCTAGTGGTCTCATGGCGACTTTGATTAGGCTGCTGCACAAACATTGCTTGTAAAGATTCAATAATCTCATAGGTAGTCTTTATGCTTTCATGCTTGGTTCTCAAAACATTATTCATGCTCACAAGCATGTAGCACTTCGTCTTATTGTTTGATATGATCCAAGCATTATATTTGTCTCTAACATTCTTAGGGACGTTAACAGAGGGCTCCTCAATTACTCAGTAAGAACGAACTTATAGTTCTCACAAATTAGCATTAAGTTCATATTTGATTTTCGACGTACGAAATCATCACCATTCAATTTCTCAAGAGCGAGTAAAGTAGTAATAGGGTTGCCCATGGTAGACATAATATTGATAACTGAAATTTAAAACATACACGATTCAATATGATTAATAAATATCTAGAATTCGAAAAGTAAACTTCATGCATGGATGCAATCATAAAAAATACATAAATTTAGCATTTACTAATCACGATAAAGCAACCCAACGATTAATGTGCCACCTTAGGGTCAGTCAAATTAACCTCAGACTATCTATTGGATATTCTCATTCTTATTAATTAAAACTTAAAATATCTCATATTTTATCTTTTAATAATAAGGTATCGCTTGTTTGGTCAAGTCACAACTATCCACATGAAAACTTATTTGTGATTTTGTGAGTGTAACCCATCATTTCATATTCATTTAGAATATATCTTCTTAGGGTCGGTTAAAACTAAACTACATCACTTCCTCTTATTTTCTTAAGAAGTCCAACATTGATATTGGTATAACTCAAAACCTTACGTAGGGAGATGAAAACAAAGACATCTCAAGGCCCTCACTGCACCTCACAGTGTTTTACTAATGATGAAGATCATAGGTTACATTGGCACGTCAACCTTCTCTCATTCACTACTTTAGAATAATGTGTTTCTATTTTAACTAATTAATTAATTCTAAATTAATTACTAGTTAAAATAATAACCCTATGAATATTTAATTATCAGTCAATCTAATCTTATTAGTCTAAGTTCATTTAACTTTTTGAAGCGCTTAAGTCATAATTAGGTGAACTTAGATTAACTAATTAATTATATTCATCAAACTTTAATAAAACTATTTTACTAAAACCTAAATGTTACTATAGTCTTTAGTGTGGTGTGATTATCAAGTTTTAACTAATTAAAATCTAGCAGTTTACATGCAATTGATTTCATAAAGCAATACATATAAACATATTAGGACAATCCTAATAAATCATATTTCTACAGATGAGATGCATAATTAAATAAAACAGTGTAAGATTTTCATGTATGGCATGTGATCGACTAATGTATGGACATTTTATCAAACATAACAATTAAACAATTATTCTGCAATTAAATAAAATAATAATGGACCGAGTGACTATTGAGTATTTTTAAAATACAACCCTTTAAAGAAAGAAATAAAATTACAAAGTAGATTTTAAGATTTGAACCAAACTTTTTATAATCTTCAAGATTTGAACCAAACTTTTTATAATTAGAAAAACTATTTTTCTTAATTAAAATAATTTTTATAATTATCTATTTTAATATAGTTGACTTTGATTTTGTCAAATAAACAGTTTATTTGACTTGGGTTAAACCCAGTCAACCTACTAATTTTTAATTTTCATAATATAAAAAATTAAAATTAATTTTAAAATTACATTAATTTCAAAATTTAAATTGATAATTAAAAGAGTTTGAGTTTTAATGAAACACTTAGTTGATAGAGTTGGTTGCATGATTTGTTAGAAACTTTCCAAAAACGTGACAATAGTTGTCACCGATGATAGGACTCTCCGATCGCCAGTACAGTACCGTCGACACTGTTCACCTCCGCCGGAACAGTAAATTTCTAGCGTGAACAATGTTTTCAGGGATGAACAATATTTTTGTAAATTGGAATTGATCAAAATTATCGTTTTACCTTTCTAATTACCTATTGATCTTTAAGTACCGTTAAACCACTAGTGAATGACTGCTTTATAATCTTATTATAAATTTGAGCTCAATAAGTATTCAGTTCCAGAATTAACACTTAAAAAAACCAATATACGATCCGTTAGGAAAGCTTAAATTCCAAATTTTGTAAGATATGTTCCCAACAATTCACATCACTGAATCTCCAAAATAAAAGTCACTAACCTGACTAACAAACAGATCTTAACAAGTGAATCAAAAGATCCAGTAGACATACATAGAAGTTCTAACTACTTGGGATTCAGACTAATTTACACATGGTCATCGAATTGATGTGTATTAAATTTTTATGATAAATGGCACGTTAATAAAGATATTAGTTTGCATCAGTCTTGTCATATATAATCTTATTATATAATGTACATTCATTAAGATGTCTATCCACATGAATGATCTAGATCTAGATCACACGCATTCATAATGCTTAGTGAACTGTACTAACAACCATTCATTAAAGATTTCATACTTTAATACATTACTGACAATTTATTCATTATCTATGATTCTCAATCCTCTCATACTAATGCAAGATCATAGTCTCATTAATTAATATGAAATTTTCAGATGACATTCCATGTGGCTGCTCATTAAAAACCACTATTAACAATGTTGTAACATCTTAAATCAACTTGTCAAACAAAAGCAATCCTCTATGAGGGATGGGGTCACCAAATATAATTTCATAACACATCATAAAAGCAAATGAATTCGTTTTATGGTGAGAATGGTAATCTGAGTGGGAAGGGAGCATCCCTTAATAATTTGAATGCAATGATTGAGTGGAAACCATCATTTATTACGAATCAAGTGGAACTCAATAAGTAGAAGCAAACATAAATAGAAGCATATATAAATAGAAGCAAATATAAGCAGAAACCAGAACTTGCAAATAGAACAAGTATTGTACAAAGTAATAAAAACACAAATAAAAGCTAAGACTAATGATCCAAAAAATTCTTCACATCATTAAAACAAAGAGAAACAAACACAGAAGAAGCATAGTGAGCAAAATCCTCTTCCTAATAACAAGCAACAAGCACAAATTAAAACTAAACCAAATAACCCACCGTTAAAGATATAATATGCAACATATAAAAACAAATCATATTTTTTTAATGCAAAAAAATACTGATTTTACCTCTATATACAAATTTGACAGATTCATGATAAAAACCAACTACAATATGCATTCGCAAACATCACAATCAACATATAATTTTTTTCCAAAACCAAGTAAGTTTAAACCGTTTCTTCTTTAATTAATCGAAGTCATTTGTCATGATTTTCATTCAATCTATCGTCCAAAGATGAGTTCCTATTATCGTAATATGAACAATCAAACACATACATCGCTCAACCAAGTGACAATAAACAAACATTTGTAATTCAATCAATATTAGACACGAATAATATGCATCAAATTCAGAAAATCAATAATGATAACAAAACAAAAATACAACACTCAAATACACAAAAATAAAACAGAAAAATAAAGATCCAATTCTAAAAACTTGAAAAAATCCCCAGATTAGAAAACGAAAACTCTCACTCAAAGAAATACATACCATGAACCAACCAGACAAAGAAAAAATAGGACGAGAAAGCGAACGAAAACCACCACCAACAGTACACGGTCGCCGAAGAACCAACTCAGGCAGAGAAAACCCTACGCCAAGGATAGCACAAAATTGAAAATCAAATGAAAAACAAAACAAACAAATTCAATAATTGAACCATAGGAAGAAGCACATAAAACCACGAACTGTAAATACACTAAATCTTCAGAGCCAAACCTACATATAAGGTGCTGAAGCATAGAGCAAAAAAATAAAGACCAATACTGAAAAAACCCGAGGCCAAACACTAAACACATAATTTTTTTACATACCTTTAAACAAAAAGTAAGCAATCACAAAAAATAGGACGAACGAATATAAAGAGTAAAACAACAACAAAAGAACTACTTTAAAAGTCATATGAACATCAACTTAATACTGATCAGTCAGAAAACTCTAACTCACCTTACAAACCAAAAATTATCAATCGTAAAAGACAGAGGAACAAAAACGTCACGAAAGGAAAATTGGGAGCTGGATAACACGTGAATGCCTAATTTATAGATGTACAATGAAAAACAAACAAACTGCACCGACTTAAACAGACAAAAAACCAATTGTTGAGAAGATATTCTTGGAATATAATGCAAAGCCAAATCACTTAAGCTAAAATATTACTAAAAAGCAACCAGGAAAACAAGGTTACCTCAAAGAAAGAAGAAAACAACTAAAAGAAAATTGAATTTTCTGTAGGAGAATCCTTTCATTTATAGAAAATTCAATTTTCTTTTATTCTGTCAAATCCCCACACACGTCAGTAAAGAAATCAAAGCATCGACACGGAGAAAAAGCAAAAAAAATAAAAGAAACGAACAAAATAACCGAATAACAAAGAGATATTTTGACTCGAACACCCTAACAATGAACGAAGAAGAATAAGCATGAGGCAAAACAAAAAACATTCCACCCAGTAGCAAGAAACCTCCGTCGAAGAAGAAGAGGATGATAGCAATGAAGCAAAAAACACTTAACCTAAGAACAAAAAGAGGCTTAAATATTGGAAAATCAACGGTTGAGATTGAACAAGTTTAACGGCTCAGATTTAATCTCACCAACTAAAAAAAAGGGCTTAGATAAAAAAAGATCCAACGGCTCAAATTCAGCCAACAATTTAGACCACAGAAATGACTAACTAATGAAATGACTCAAATAACCTTCGTTCAACTCAAAATTACATCCCACCTTACATTATCCCACAACGGCCCAAACTCGAAATTAATCTCAAGTTCTAGGGACAATAGAGGCAATAAAAGTGTGGGAATTCTGAACAACAAAATGACTCAGATAACCCTTGTTCAACCGAAATTACAGTCAATCTCAAACTATTCCACACACGGCCACACTCGTAATTAAGCCCAAATTCAGGGACAATCCATGCAACACAAGTGTGAGAATTCACTCTTTTATTATAGAGTAAGAAATTTAATTTTTTTTAATTTTATATTTAATTAGAGTTTAAATTTCATTTAAAAAAATTGTCTGTTTTTAACATATGTTAGCGGGAGGAGTGTAAATGGCTAATTCACATAGTTTAAGAGTATTTGATGCTAAAAAAAAATACTTTAGGGGTATAACATATCAAATTATAAGGGTGTAAATTAGATTTATCCCTAATTTTGTTAACACACTGAACTTTGTAAAATTTGAATAGCTAGAGACCGATCAAATTATTAACACATTATTGGAATTTAGTTATGTATTAATTATTCATAAATTAATATTTTATCACTCAATAAAATTATTGTGATTCCAACCAATAAATTATTAATGCATCACATGACAATTTTAGGCTCAGTTTATAATTTGATCAATGTAAAATTACTAGATTCAATTTGAGATAAACTACAGTTTTACTCCTGCAGTTTATGATAGTTTTTATTTTAGATTTTTCACTTTAAAAATTAGTAAAGTAGATATTACAGTTATATTTTATATTTTACATTCAGGTTAGACTTTCTGTAACGCTTCTGTTTAAAAATAATAACGGTTAATCACGGTCTCTCCACCTCACATTACTTGGCAAGAGTTTATCGTCATATCATCTGTTAATTTACCCTGCTGTGACTCCTCCATGGGAAATCAATGGAGTTCAACTGCACGGCCTCATCTTTGGACCTCACAAGCTTAAAAAAAGTGGAGATAGCGCCTTCTTCCACCATAAACCTCTTTATTTCTTCAACACCAACAAGATTTCTCAAAACTCCACAAGCAGGACCAATCAATTCTGATCTTGAAGAATCCGTACAAAAACATATTTTTAAAAGCGCTGTGACTCCTCCATGGGCAGATACGGACCAAACATTATCTGAGTTTTCAGTAAATTTCATCAAACACCTTGCGGACATCTCCTTCCCCACCTCACTCCCGCTTTCCAACACCCAAATTAATGGCACAATAATTCCAGATTCAACCAAAATACCCCTGTACGAATTAAACCCAGAAATCACATCAACCACCTTCGACGACTCTTCTTGAAGCTCTGTTTCAGAGGAGTCAAGAAAGTTAACCAGCAGACTCACAATTTCAATTATTCCTCCATTACTTTCACGTACTTCTCGTCTTCAGTCGCGGAATTATACAGATTCACCAGAGTTCTCACATGGTGATCGAATTTCGCGGAGATAACGTCCAAATCACTCTGCATCAAAAGCTTCCACTATAAGAAACCTCGATACAACGGCGAGCGAGATCGTAGCACTCGTTAGCGGTAACCATTATAGCTGGGATTAGGTCGGGATTGCTAGGTTTTCGTTGGAATCACAATTCTCGGCAGCAATCGGGCCGGAGTTCAGTTCTTCGAGCTTGTTCCGAATTGATTGGCATTTGACTGCAAATACTTTGATAGAATGAGAAATAGAAATCAAGGATGACATGAATTCAATGGATTGCTGGAGACTATATCTTCTTGCTGATGATTCCGGAAAGAGGACTGGGGTTGAGGGTATTTCTGTCATAAAAGATGTGAAAATGGTAGCTCAGTCTGTTGGAAGTGGGGTTGTATAAAAGATGATGCGTGAAACTCTTGACACGTAATGTTACGTATATCGTGATGAGTCGTTATTATTTTTGAATAGAGGTGATATAGAAGATTTAATGTGAATGTAAATTGTAATGATAAAATTTATTTTACTGATTTTTAAAGTGATCAATCTAAAATGAAAATTATTTAAATTATAGGGGATAAAACTATAATTCATCCTTCAATTTTATATAAATAATTTTTCTATTTATATTAATTACCTAGTCTATATGATTCTTTTTGTTGGAAATACATTTTTTAAAGAAAATAATGAACGAAACTTATATAGTTTTATACATAAAGTTGTGTATGTACACATCTCCAATTGCGTCACATGTCCACACACAACTTTTACCACGTGCCATTATTACATAAATACTTAATTTTTATAATTAATTTGTAATAAATTAATAATTACTCTTACATATATTTTATATATGAATCAATACATTAATTTAATAATTAATTAAATCTTATATATCACTACTATTTTTAAATGAGTCTTAGGGAGAGAAACATTTTTAGACACAAATTACCCTTACTATTATATGGAATTCTAAATTGATAAATTTTTTGGTATTCTCTCTACTAAAATCACATTGATGATGTCAATTATTTACAATATATTAGTTATGAAAAAATGAAAAGACAAATTAGTTTAAATAGATCGAATTTTCATTACTATTTCTAAATGAGGCTTAAGGGGGAGAAATATTTTTTGGCCACAAATTGCCCTTACTATTATATGAAATTTCAAATTGATAAGTCTTTTAATATTCTCTTTACTAAAATCACATTTCTCATGTCAATTATTTTTTCTACATTTTCTAAGTCTATAGTATATATAAATGAGACTAAGATGAAAAAACATTTTTTGACACATGTTAACTATTATATAGAATTCTAAATTGATACGTTTCCTGATATTCTCTCTACCAAAATCACATTTACTATTTCAATTATTAAAAATATATGAGATGTAAAAAATTCATAGATAAATTAGTTTAAATAGATCGAATTACATAAAAAATTATATAAGCAAATAATTTGATATTGAAATTAATAGTTCAAATCTTTTTTACTTTTTGAGGGAATAAAATCCATCAACAAAATAGCAACAAAAAAATGAATTAACAAGAGTCAATATAAGCACCAAATCAAAACACCAGAAAGAATCACATCATACCAAATACGACAAGGAACCAAAGCAGTTGCCAGCTTTATAATACAATCAACAACCAAATTCCAGTATCTAGGAACATGGCAAACTGTGATATTAAATAAAAAAATTTTTTTAACTCTTTATAGCAACACAAAACATTTAACAAAAAGCATCGTCAACATTTAATAGATTGAATTCTTAGTATTTGACATAACAAGTCAGAAGGTGGTCAAGCACTTTTATATAAAGTCATATTCATATTTATATACATATTTATTTATTATCAGTTACTTCAACACGTGCAACGCACGTATAGTTGACTAGAAAAAAAACTAGGATTCTCCTTTTGATTTATTATTTTCACATTTCTTCAGTTGACTAATTAAAAGGGAGAAACTTTTGATTCTCCTTTTTACCCTTAAAACCCTCCCTAAAACATAGTACAATTTAAGATTTTCATGTATTTTCTCATTTAATATAACTCATATTACTTTTCATTCAATAATAATTTGTTTATAAAAAGTTTGTAAAAATAATATTTTTTAATATTATGCAAATAGAAACATAAATATCCATAAAGATGAATTTTGAGATGATTTTTAGGTAACAATTATTTTTAAGTTAGAAAATAGAATTAAATATTTTATAATATTTATTATGTTATTCGAACATTAAAATTAATATAAATGTACTGAGACTAATATTTCTTGAAAAATATGAATTACTTTTTAATATGAATGAGTCGAACAAATTGACGAATAATTATTCTGTATATTATTGAAATGGTAATTCTACACAGTAAAATTTCAACAATATTTTGTAACAATAATGAATTAAGGTTTGATTAATGTAAAAGTAAAGTAGATGAGCACTAATTAAAGATGAGATATAAATCCATTCAATCTGTTGTAGCTAGCTATTTAATGTTATTAAGAAGAGTAATGTATTTATTATTATTATTTTACTGTAAATTTGGATTTATAATTATTTCAAAAAATAATGAATTTATTTTAATATTATAATTAATTTTAAATTTTAGGTATATTTAAACTTATTTAACACGTGCAAAACACGTAGTTTTCGATTAGTTACTATATATCACTACTACAATTTTGACTTACAATGACAACCACTCTCTATGTTACAATGACAGCTCTCTAAAATCTGTCAAAGCAAAATGGTGTAGAGTGGGGTAATTAGATTAAGATGACAACACAAAAATTAGTTGTCATTAATATGTTATCTGCTATGACAGCTAATTTTTGGGTTGTCATAATAACATCTTATTGTGGCGGTGTGGTTTGCTAAAGTTCATTTTCTTTATGAAAATACCATCCTATTTAATCCATCCTAAACCCTAATTTTACATCTTAGTGTTCTTTTTCTTTGATAGAGGCGAGAGGCGAGTGGCGATTGACGACTTTGAGGGTATACCGTGTGTCGAGCTAGCTTCACGATGGCTTCTAGGCGAGCTTCGACAGTGATGTTCGACGATGATCTTCCACGGCGAGCTTCCATTGTGGGTTAAGCAATGTTCTCCTAAAGATATTGCTGGCCTCTCTTCCTTATTTCTCTCATTGACTCTATCTTTCTACTTTGTGTTGAATCTTGCCGAGATTAACCTGATTTGTGTTAAATCTTGCCCAACCCCCCTCTCTCTTTGCCTAATTCCCCTCGAAGCCCTTCTCTTTATTTTTAAGTTATGGTTTAGGGTTTTGATTTACAGACCTTGAGCTTCGATATAAGAACTAGACTTACGTGTCCTTGAAGAAAAGGTATTTATTTATCAGTTATGCCCTTGTTAGAAGTCTTTCCATTCGGTGAGCCAAGCGGAGAGACCTTTAATTTATGGACCTTTCCCTTGTTAGAAGCTTTGGGTACACTGTTGCTCAACTTGCATAGGCAAATTGAAAAATCTCTCGTATTCCCTCCCTCAAGACATGTTTAACAAAACATAAATAACTTTGAATAGACTATACTGTTGTTCAGAAGTGTTGATGTTAAATAAATTAAAAAAGGAATAGATAAGGACATGATATTACAAGGTTAGTCCAATTTCGGGTTGATGTGATGTTTTGTACAATTTCAGTCAAAGGTTTACTGAGTTAAAGTTCAATTCTAGACTATTATACATGTTGACTATTGAATAAATGGGTTCCTCTTATTTTTGCAGATACCTTAATCATGTATTGCGTGAGCCTCGAAAATGGAGGACTGGTTGGAGGCTGTTGTAATGATGCAAGCAGAAAACAAATCGCAAGCACTGCTTGATGATGATCAAGATCAAATTCACTAGAGAAGATGTCAGAATCTCCAAGTTGCTCTTTCGGAGAGAGTGGGGATTCAAAAGAAATAAGTCATGCTTATAAAGAATTCTTTTTTACTTTGGAAGCTACATTATACGGTGACGACCTTACAAAAAGCTCCCAGTTTTTCAATCATGCTATAAAAATTACGAACGACGTAATAAGCAAGTAAGAAAGAAATTTTATTTTTCTCTGCTTTCTTTTGTTTCTCATCCCAAATATCATATTAGAAGAAGAAAATATAAAAGAAACCTTATATATTTTATTGCTATGTTTACGGATTCAAAGTTTTCTTAAAGGGAAGGCACCACCGTGCTAATTTTGACCAATATGCACTGAGTAGATATTATGTCATTTTCATTTACTGCTTTAATGCTTTAAGTATAACCTTCTTACAAATGATATCCACTACCCAATTTTTATCTTCCTTATGTTGTGATTATAACCTTATGTTGATTGGTTTAAATGAGATGATGCCATACATCCATTGTCAAATGCTCTTGAACCAAATAGGAGATTCATTCGATTGAAATGGGAAGACAAAAAGGTAATGCATTTTTTTTTGTCATATATTTTCTCAATATGTTTCATTTATCTGATGTAAACGAGCATTTATTTATGTTAATTATACATAAAGCTTCTATTCTAGATCTAACATGTATTAAACTTACTCAAACCACATACATAAGGATTTAATTGTATAGGACGCATGAATAACAAGCTTCAAGTTTCCATGATAGACGTCCACTATATGAAAGTTGTTATTTGTTAGATAATGTCTTTGTGTGAGTTTTACCTTGCTATTATCTCTCACTTGTGTGTTTTGCTCCCTCTTGAATTATAATCGCTTAATGTAAATTCACTCATTCACTTCGATGTCTATTGACAACATAAAAAAATGCGTTTTAAACTACTATTAATTGTCATAGCACTAACTAAATTTTTTTCTCATAAAATTCTAAATGAGTATTCAGTCTATGTAACAAATGGTAAATTACTTGCGGAATGAGAGCTTCTAGAAAATTTCTTATGCCTACAGGGATTATGGATAAGAACTTTGTTTGTCTGTTTTTTCCTTGCGGTATATATGTTCTCACAGCGACTACAAACGATAACAATTCCTAGAGCATCTTATGCTTTATATATCTCTAATTTAATCACTTTCTTTCTTTGGCTGCAAATATCAAACATGATAGAGAAAGTGCCATCTTTGAAAAGTGAAGGTTCTTAGTGGTTCATAGATTTGACTACTCCAGATAATATGTACATATTTCTAGTCATGTCAGTTTTGGCATTCTTAATTACAGTGGAGATAAACATCTTCATTAATGTTTGGATGGTGCAAAGGCTTGGTTTATGCCTTATAATATGATGAAGCATGTAATGGAATCACACTCATTTAATTATTGATTTTGACAAACAGATAACATCATATTAATTTATCACAAGTCATTGGAAGTGGTTGACAAGATATTCATCTATGTTATTGAAATGTTTAATTATGAATGGTTGAATATAAATATAAGACTCTTGTTCTATACAATTGAATATGGCTTTAGCTTTCATTCCTGAGTAGTTACAATTTGTGATGGTAATAAAGTTAATAGAAACATGTTTATGTTATAATGCTTAAGAAATCTGTACGTTTTGATTTTCTTTTTCATTTAAAGCAAGCTAGTTTTTTCGTATTTGCTTGTGTTATAAATGTCGTTAATGCGTAAAATTCATTTCCACTACCCTTTCCCCCCTTTCCTTTTTGACAGAGTAATTTTTAGTCTAAGTAGATGAATTGATAAGAAACTAGCTCCACCACTTGTGTTATTGTTCATAATTGCTTTGGACTTTGGGAGAAAACCTTACTTTGGAGTCTGATGAATTTATAATTTATTTTGATTAGAAATCATTATCTTGAAATAATAAAACTAATTTTTCCTATTTCTATTTTGTTTTTGTAGGATGTTTATGTCATTAGGATTTATAATCGTCTCGATGATTCCAAAAAAGGAGAAGTTATAATTTCTTCAAATTTGTTGATTGATGCTCCTGACTGATTCATACAAATTTTCAACAATACTTTTCTTATTTGGTTGGCACTATGAACTTCTTTTGAGTGCTTTAGGTTATTAAAGATTGATCACAGTCAAGTTACATATCTCAGCCTTAGATGTTCATCTGAGTGGTGTCCCATATATAATACTGAAGCATATTGTAGTGTTCCTCAAAAAGCATATTGTAGTGTTATATAAAATCCTGTAAGAAAGCATGTATAATCCATTTCTTTATTTAGTAAGTTGCAAAATGCTTTCATACCACATTATAAATTTGATGCAAGTCTTCTCCGTGCTACTTTGAGTTTGCAAAGACAACATTAGCTTCGCTTCAGCATCCTGATTACTGCATCTCAGGAGCTTAAAGATGGCTATGCTACAGTTGATGCCACTATCTCACTCCAAAGTATATTATAGTGTTATTAACATTGTAGATATTTTTCTAAAGTTTCAAATGATTTGTTCTATAATCAATATGTATGTGCAAGCAATTTATTGATTAAAAGTTATTTTGACATTAATGTATATAAAAAAATCTGTCGTGAGAAGATAATTAAATGAAAAAACTGTCATAGAAAGACAATTTTAATATTAACATTAATTTTAAATTTTACGTATATTTTAACTTACTTAACACGTGCAAAACACGTAATTTTTTATTAGTTATTATATATATATATATATATATATATATATANACATAAATACTTAATCTTTTATAATTAATTTGTAATACAAATCTTATATATATAAAGTTAGGTATGGACATCTCCAATGTCGCCTCATGTCCATCCCAACTTTTGTCACGTGTCATTACTACCTAAATACTTAATCTTTTATAATTAATTTGTAATAAAAAATAATAATTACTCTGACGTATATTTTATATATGATTAGTACGTTAATTTAAAAATTAATTAAATATATCATTTGTAACAGTTAATTAAATCTTCAATTTTCTCAAACTTCTTGAAAATTGAAACATTCACTCAAAGTATATTAAAAGTCACCTCTAATAATGAAAATCAATTATGGTCATAATTAAATTTCTTAAAATCAAAATCTAATTTCATTTAATGTCCATTAACCATTATATGGAGAATGAGTAGTGTGCTTTGCAGTAGACGGCGTTGCCCATGAATTGTTTTTCTAATGTTCGTCAATTGTTTTCTACAATTTGTTATCTATTTTTGTTCTTTCTGGCTCTAATTGATAATTCATTTTTCGGGGTTCTATTGCTGTCAAAATAGAGTCAGATAAGTTTGTCTTGATGTGAGTATACTAATTCACTTATAATTTTTCTCTTCAGTTTTAAATAGAGTTCATACATTTCTTCAAGTCTATGACTACCTATGAAAGCGTATGTGGTTATATCATAATTTGTTTCTCTTTTATTTTTACATTCTTCAATAAGACTATGAATTTGGAAGATGCTAATTAATTTTTATTTTATGACCACCTAGACAGTTAATGAGATATGCGGACAAAAGAAGAAGCAAATTTGAAAGATTTTTGCATGTATATTCAAACAGGGATCAGGAAATGAAACTACTGTTTTAAAGATAGCAGGTGAAGTTGGACGTTCTATGTTTTTTTAGTCTTCCTTTTCCATGTTCATTGTTATTTTATAAAGTACAATAAATTTTTTGCACTTTATGCTCTCACACTAGCATTATTTTCATCTATATCATATCTAGCTCCATATTAGAGTTATTAGGCAAATTTTAATTCACATTAATTAGATCTTAAATTTAGCCGTAGCTCTCAAAGATTATTGTACGGGGTTGGTCAATCTCGTGAAGGATTATTCACGTGGTAAAATAAAAATAAAGAAAAAAGAGTGGGCAAACATGAACATAGATGATATCATTAAAAAGATGATGTGATAGTCTAAAGAGGATCAAATTTGATCAACATTTACTCCTTTTTCATGATTTTGTCAAATGGTTACAATATATATTAAATATTCATTAAGCCTAAAATAATTGCTAAAAATTGCCATGGAGAAGAATGCCTATATATAACTTCGTATGTATCAAACAATTTCAATTATAACTCAATATAAAATTCTCGAATACTCTTCATTACATTTCTTTATCTTTCATCTTTCATTTCTCTTTTATTCGTACTCTACTATTCGTATTCTTTTGTTGAATACCGTAGGGGAGAAAAATTCCCTTACAGATTAGTGATTTCATTGAGAGCTGAAAGATACTCGATAAAAATCTACTCCCAAATATCGAGGCTGTCGAGAACTAGATCTAACGTGGCACGCGACAGCCAAAGCGAAAACAGTCCTGAACAAGGAATTCATGATGTGCCGGTAATACTTGACGATTTTGTCAAATGGTTACAATATATTAAATATTCATTAAGCCTAAAATAACGGCTAAAAATGGTCATGGAGGAGAAGGCCTATATATACCTCTATATGTATCAAACAGATTAAGTTCCAACTCAATATAAAATTCTCGAATACTCTTCACTACATTTCTTTATTTTTCATCTCTCATTTCTCTTTTATTCATAATCTACTATTCCTATTCTTTTGTTGAATATCGTTGGGGAAAAAAATTCCCTTACAGATTGGTGCTTTCATTGAGAGCTGAAAGATACTCGAGAAAAATCTACTCTCAAATATCGAGGCTGTCGAGAACTAGGAATGTTGGACTGAATCAAGATCATGATCAAGAATGCAACAAAGAGGGCGAGGGGCAGTCAAAGAACGTGGAGAATGGAGTGGCATGAATCTCATGAGTCAAAGATGGATTAACAGAACATGAAATTGAAAAAATGCTCGACAAAAAAATGGCAGAAGCTAAAAAGTTGGGCACGACAATGGTATCTAGAGATCCTGTCGACTCCTATCCCTAAGAAGTTCACTCCACCAAAATTCAAATATTATGCAGGAAAGACAGGCCTTGTGGAGCACCTGAGATGATTTTGACAGATGATGGCACTTTATCAACACGATGATGCGCTCATGTACAGATGTCCATGACGAGTCCCGACGGCAACGCTCTAAAACGCTATCACTCTCTTCCTTACTAGCTTTTCTGTTATGTCTTCTGTCTTTTTGAAATAATACACAACATATCCATCTGTTACTGAAGATTAAGAATATATTCTAACAATATCGATAAAGAAAAGAGAGTCCTTACACGCATATACATAATAGTTCAAGAAATAAATGGGAAAAATGGAGAACTGCGATGACCGAGTAGCTCGGTTGGCGTTCATAAGAGGACTAGATCCCAATCATCACTGTTTGAGGACTTATCCAAAGAGAAACTGCTTAGTATGACAGAAATGTTCCTTAGATCTTAGAGTATATCAATTTCGAAGAGGAGAGGAAAAGCATGATGCGGTTGTTAGAACAACTGGCTGTCACATCCAGCATAAATGCCAAGCGAAAAAAATGAAGCACTCATAAACAAAGACAAACACGAATGAAAATAGACAAGATAAAAGATCGAAGGGATCCGAACGGTTTTCTCGAAGAGAGAGAACGTATACTCCAATTATCATCCTAGTTAACCAGATCCTATGGGCAATAAAAGATGAGCCATGGCTATAAAGGCCGCCACCAATGAAGAAAGAGTTGGCTGAGAACGACAAGCACAAGTTCTGCTCATTTCATAAAAACTATGGGCATATGATGAAGGACTATTACCAACTGACATATTACATCGAAGAACTTATTAACAAGGGTCTCCTCCGTTAGTATGTTGCAAAAATAGATGATAGGTAAATGGAAAGGCAAGCAGAGCCGAGAAAAGTTGCAGACACATTGTTGACATAATAATAGTGTTAACGGAGTTAGAGGAATCAAGTCAGAAAGAAAGAAAGAAATATTGTAAGAAAGTAGTGATAGTCGAGGTAGGAGAGGAGAATGTGTCTGAAGAAGCCCTAATCACCTTCAATGGAAAAGAAGATGGACAAGTTACCAAAACCCACAATGATGCCTTGGTAATATCCATTCAGGTGGGAAATTGTCTATTGAGAAGAGTACTGGTGGACAATGAGTGTCCTAAATGTCCTATGTCGTTTAACCATGGATAAAATGGAAATTGAAGCGGCAAAAATATGAAACCCGAGGCAACCTTTAGTTGGTTTAAACGGAGAAATCACTTATTCATAAGGAAAACTTTCCCAAACTGCACTAGCAGAGCCTTTGAACCACTTAACAGAGTTCACAGTCATCGATACACCTCTCTCCATATAATGTGATATTAGGCGAAGTATGAATTCATAAGATGAAGTCGATTCCATCCACCTATCATCAAACCCTGAAGTATTTGAGCCCGGACGGGACAAAGATAATTAAAGGGGACTAAGCGACAGCATGATGCTGTACATTCACCGCACTCGATGTCACTAAGAAAACGGCAGGGAAACGACCAGTGAGTCAACAACAATAGAAATTAAAAGTGTTGAATAAAATGCCCAAGGAAGAGGTGCCAAGATACGAAGTGGCAGAAGAGCCAGTGGAAGTAAAACTCAATTGAGGTACTAAAGTAACCAAAATAGGGGCAACTCTATCACAAGAAGATTAAGAAGATCTCATCAGCTTCTTAAAGAACAATGAAGACATGTTTGCAGAAACCCCAACGGATTTGTCGGGGATACATGAATAAATCATATGCCACAGACTGAATATAGATCCGGGAGTCAGACCTGTGAAGCAAAAGAGACGGGTCTTCGCTCCAGAAAGAAAAAAAGTAATCAAAGAAGAAGTTGATCGACTGACTAAAGCAGGCTTTATTAGACAGGTCATGTATTCAAAATGGTTGTGTAATGTATTTATTGGTCAAGAAAAAGAATGAGAAATGGAAGGTCTGTATGGACTTCACATATCTCAATAAGGCATGCCCAAAAGATGATTATCTACTTCCGCGAATCAATCAAATGATCGATGCGACAAAATGACGTGAATTATTAAGCTTTATGGATTCATTCTCAAGACACAATCAAGTAAAGATGTATCCGCTGAATCAGGAGAAGATGACATTCATAATCGATCAAGGAATTTACCGCTACAAAGTAATGTATTTCAGGTTAAAGAATGTGGGGCAACATACCAACGTCTGGTAAACCACCTTCAAGAATCAGATCGAATGCATAATGGAAGTTAACATAGATGACATGTTGATCAAATCAATCAGCCGCCAAGATTATGTTAAGCATCTGGAAGAAGCTTTCTCAGAACTGGGGAGGTTCAACATAAAGCTGAATCTGGAAAAATGTAAGTTCGGAGTTAGAGTGGGTAAATTTCTCAAAAAAAGTAATGCCTTTCAGGTTAAAGAATGCGGGGGCAACATACCAACGTCTGGTAAACCATATATTCAAGAATCATATCGGATGCACAATGGAAGTTTACGTAGATGATATGTTGGTCAAATTAAATCAGCCGTCAAGACCATGTTTAAGCATCTAGAAGAAGCTTTTTTAGAACTGATGAGGTTCAACATGAAGCTGAATCTGGAAAAATGTACGTTCAGAGTCAGAGCGGGTAAATTTCTCGGACTTGTGGTATCACAAAAATGGATTGAGGACAATTTCGATCAAATAAAAATAATTGCAAACATGAAGACCCCAGAAACTTTGAAAAACTTGCAAAGTCTCATAAGAAAGTTAGCAGCCGTTGGGAGATTCCTGGCTAAGTCAACCGACAAATGCAAGCCTTTCTTCACAAAAAACAGAAAGAGTTCAACTCAAAGATGGGACGAAGATTGCGAAGTGATTTTCCAAGCAGTCAAAGAATATCTAGCTTCACCCCTATCTTATCTAAACCAGAACCAGATGGCAAGTTATATTTGTAAACGGTTTCAGAAGTGATCGTCAGTGAAACGTTAATCAGAGAAGAAAGAAATTCATAAAAGCTAGAATATTTTGTCAGCAAAAGCTTGGCAGACGTAAAAACCAAGTATAAAAAGATTGAGAAAATTATCCTAGCATTGATTATGGCCTCACATAAGTTGAAGCCATACTTTCAAGCACACGCGTGGTAGTACCGACAAAACTCCCAATCCGGAGCATCTTGCATTCACCAGATTTAACGGGTAGAATGACTAAGTGGGCAGTGGAACTCAGACAGTACGAGATAAGCTAAGTCACAAGAATAACCATTAATTTGTAAGTGCTAGCAGACTTCATCACTGAGTTCACAGAGGGACAAGATAAATATATCATAAAAATCGACCCTCAAAAGGATGAATATGAGCTATACATTGATGGAGCTTCAAATAAAAAATGAGTCGGGGTAGGCGCGATAATTCGTATGATCATTTATTATGATTCACAATTAGTTGCTAACCAGATTATAGGAACATACACCGCAAAAGATAAAAAGATAGCAAAATATCTCTAGTGTGTGAAACAACTACTCGATCAATTAGAAGAATATCATATAAACCAAATTCCCAGAGGGGAAAATTCGCATGCAGACTATCTGGCCACCTTAGGTCATTCGTCAACTATCAAGGAAGAAGAAATATCTCGGTAGAATTTATTGAGTTCCCAACCATCGAAAGTCAGACAACTATTACAATATAGAATCCGTAGAACTATGCTGGATGGACTCAGTTGTCCAATATCTACGAAACAACAAGCTTCCGGAAGATAAATTGAAAGCACGAAAACTGAGTTAGCAAGCGACAACATACACGCTAATCAATGACAAACTCTACCAGAGATCTTTTTCAAGACCTTATCTAAGGTCTCTCAATCTAACCGAAGTCAATTACGTCATGGTAGAAATCCATGAAGGGATCTGCGGGAGTCATATAGGAGGGAAAACACTGGCATATAAGATTCTTAATAAAGGCCAAAGGCTACTACTGGCCCAAATCCAAGCAGATGCAAAGTAATATACAAGAAGATGTGATAAGTGCCAAAGGTTTGCTCCCAACCCTTGAATGGCTTCAGAGTCACTACAAACTCTAGTAAGTCCCTGGCCGTTTATACAGTGGGGACTTGACATAGTGGGGCCACTACCAATGGCTTATGCATAGAAGAAGTTCCTACTTGTAGCAACAGAGTACTCACCAAATATATAGAAGCAGTATTGCTAGTGAGTTCGAGAAGAAGAAGTCAGAAGCTTTCTATGGAAAGAGATTGTGTGCTGATATGGAATCTTAAGGGTAATCATTTTAGATAATAGAACACAGTTTACCAGAAAAATAATTAAGGAACTTTTTGATAGAGTATGGATCAAAGCTTCACATTTGACCCCATATTACCCATGAGGGAACATGTAATATCCCGACTCTTCGTAAATGGATATTTTTGTAAAATTGATTTCAAAGATAAAATGATTTTAAAATTTGATTTTAAAAAGTGATTATTTGTAATTTTGGTAAAATAATTTTATTTATATATGCTTTAGTTTAAATTTCAATTATTCAATTCTAAAAGAATTGAAATTTATATTATAAAATTATTGCTCACTCACACCATATACTTATGTATACTCTAGTATTACCCTAACCCTATTTTATCCTTGATCAAGCAATCCCAACCCTCAATTGAGTTTTACTCACACTACATGCATGTACACCCTAAACCAACCTTTAACCAATATATATATATATATATTCCTAAACAACATTTTCTTCTTCGCAGCCCTCTCCTCCCCCGCGTAGCCACCTGCAGCCAGCAACTATTCTCCTTCGTTGGTCTCTCTCTAATTGAATTTGGGTAATCTTCTCTTTCTTTAATCTCTTTCTCTCTCTGATTCGTCTCTCTCCCTCTCTCTTTAATTCTTGCTGATTTTTGTTTCTCTTATTCACTCTTAGTTTCTTTTCCTTATTGCCTTGCTCGTTACCTTTGTTTATGTTCTCTTTACTTCTTTTTTTTATTCTCTGCTTCTCCCTCTTTTACTTCGTCTACCTCTCCCTGTTTCTTCCCCTCTCTGTTTTTCTCTATCTTTGTCTCTCTCTGCTTCTCTTTATATCCCTCTCTCTGCATCCTTCTTCTCTCTCTCTCTATCCCTCCCTTTGCTTCTGCCATCACTGGTGGTTTATCACCGAGGCTCTTTTTCCCCTTCCCTCTGTTTCCCTTTCTCTCGTCCTCTATTTTTCTCTCTCTATCTCTGTCTCTCTCTGCTTCTCTCTTCATCCCTCTCTCTTCCCCTCTCAGTTTCCCTCACTATTCCTCTTCCCATCTTTGTTCTCTCTCCTTCTCGTTTTCTCTCTCTCTCTTCCCCTCCCTGTTTCTCGTGCTTTCTATTCTGCAACTGGTTTTGTAACCAGTTGCTCGGCCCTGAACCGGTTCATCACGAACCGAACCGATTCAACCTACTCGGACCGGTCTGAACTGGTCCATCAGATAAAATCAAACCGGACTGGTCCGAACCAGCCCGGTCTAAACCATTTGACCCGAAGCTTTATCTTTTGACTCTGGACCCGATATATTGTTTTCCGACCTCGTTCTGACCATTTTGCATTGTTTTAATTAAATATGTATTTTCTATTTTTTTATATTAAAAATGTGTTTATATTATTTTATTTCAAAACAATTTAGTGATTATATTTTTTGGGATTTCAGGTCATTAATTGTTCAATTCATTCTTCCGCTTCAGGTAAGTGGGCTTATATAATGGTGTGACTCCTGTTGTTATAAATGTATATGCTTTGTGTAAGTGAAATTATATCGTAATGTGACTCATGTGTGATAAATATATATGTTTGTGTAAGTGAATTTACATGTGTTATTCTCATCAGCTTTAATTGTCTATAAGCATGTTGCTTTCATAAATATGTTTGGGTAAATTGACTTATATAACGATGTGACTCTGATATTATATTTGTATCATGTATTTATTATCTGTTTAACCATTTTTTGATAATTATTATATTTTGGTTAACACTTTGGTAATTGATTTTCTGTTCTGTTATTAATGTGATTATAATGAGATAAATGTCTGAGTATGACTGATTTTGCATAGTATGTTATCATGTTTGATTCTGTTATATGTATCAGTATGCATTATATGATTAATTATTGTCATACGTTGGATTCTGCAAGGTATGAGGTTAATTCACTCAAGTGGTATTTAAGCAAAATATGAACTTAAGCATGACTTTCGTTAACAAGAAATCAGGATTGTTTACGTTATGCTCTGTTCAACGAATGTGGTGTCATCTGTTCATGCTTCGTGACACATAGGGTGTCATCTGTTCACATTTTAGTCATTCATTGGGTGTCATCTGTAAATATTTTCCGTCACTCATGAGGTGCCATTTGATCACGTTTTTCATCACCTATGAGTGACATCTGTTATGTCACCCAATGAGTGACATTTGTTCTGTCGCCCAATGAGTGTCATCTGTTTCGTCGCCCGATGTGTGCCATCTGTTTCGTCGCCCAATTCGTCATGATGTGTTTCAGTTACATTGTGATCAGTTCTGATTAGGTTGTTAACTAAATGATATGACAAGCCAAGATATGATTAAGATTGCTAAATGATTCTATTTGAGACACGTGTTATTTGCGTGCTATGTTAAGCCATGTCATGATCAAGTACGTTATTTTATTTTATTTATGTTATATGTCAAGTTCAGTTCAGTTATGTCATGATCAAGTACGTTACTGTATTTCATTTATGTTATATGTCAAGTTCAGTTATGTTATGTCATGATCAAGTGTGTTACTTTATTTCATTTATGTTACATGTCAAGTTAAGTTATGTTATGTCATGATCATGTACATTACTTTATTGCATTTATGTTATATGTCAAGTTTAGTTATTTTATGTCATGATTGCATTTATGACATGTGGATGCATGTTATTATGTGAGTTTGCTTACTGAGTATTTTAAAATACTCATTCCCCCACAGTTATTTATGATGCAGGTGGTGATGGCGAGCAGCATGAATGGGAGACAACCATAACTAGTTAGATCAGATGAATTTATGTTTTCAGTTTATGATTTGATTAAAAACTTAGAAAAATATTTTTTGTTAAACTTGGTTATTTAAGTAGTTTATTTTACGATATGATTTTCTACGAATTACGACGAGTGAAAGTTTCATGGTTTATGGATTTCAAGTTTTGACGTTATTTCAGAATTTAATTCAGTTTTTCGAGGTTTTATTAATTATGCATTTAAGACACTTTAATGCTGCCGCTATTTTATGATTAAGATTCTGATCATGGATAAGTTTAATACTTCCGCTATTTAAGGTCAGGGTTTTTCTCATCATGATAAATTACGAATTTTCAATTTGGGAATTTTCTCAAAATTATGGTTTGTTTCGAATTGGAGATTTCGAACTTGTAAAATTACACATATATTTAACCCTCGGGGATCGGGGTGTCACAGAACGGATTGGCAGAAAGATCAAACTAAACCATCCTTGAATTGTTAAAGAAATGGTTAGAAGCGACCAAAGGAAAATGGATCGAAGAACTACCCTTAGTTCTTTGGGATTATCGAATAACTCCGCAGGAATCAACAGGGCAGATGTCGTTTGCGTTGGCATACGGAACGGAAGTCATCATTCCAACAGAAATTGGATGTCCAACCACCACATTAGAAATCAACCATGAAGAAAATTCCCAACTTTTAGAGAAACAGTTGGACTTGCTAGAAGAAAACAAGAGAAGCAACCCTTATCAGATTAGGGAATTACAATCAACGTAGACAGGCTTAACAAAAGAATCATGCATTCAGATGAAGGAAAAATGAGACCAATTTGGAAGTACCATACATCATCCGAGCAGTATGAGGAAATGGATCATACTGGCTAACCGATAATGAAGGTATGGATCTCCCCAAATCTTGGAATGCATTACACTTGAGAAAGTACTATGTATAAATTTTTAATCATTTTAATGAGAACATCTTCACTCCATGATTTTTTTCCCTTTTCAAGGGTTTTTTCACGTAAAATTTGTGTCTTCAAGTTTTCTTTATCCATGTTTATGATAAATAAGATCGAATCTCAACAAAGGGAATGCATCAAAAGCAAGGGAAAAAGTCTTAATGTACTAAGCGGCTGCTTAGACACAAAAGTATGAAAACAAGTTTAAGTACGCCAAGCAGCCGCTTAGACACAAAAGCATGGAAAAAAATCAAAGTGTACTAAGCGGCCGCTTAGACACAAGAGCATGGAAAAAAGTCTAAGTGTGCCAAGCGGCCACTTAGACACAAAAACAAGAAAAAAGTTTAAGTGTGTCAAGCGACCGCTTAGATACAAAAGCATGGAAAAAAGACTAAGTGTGACAAATGGCAACTTAGACACAAAAACCATAAAAAAAAATCTAAGTGTGCTAAGCGGCCACTTAGACACAAACAAAAGAAAAGAGCCTAAAGTGTTCCAAACGACCGCTTAGACACAAAAAGCGGGGAAAAAAGTCTAAGTGTACTAAGTGACCACTTAGACACAAAAAACATGAAAAAAGTCTAAAGTGAGCCAAGCGGCCACTTAGACACAAAAAGTATAAGAAAGTATAAGTGTGTCAAGCGGCCTCTTAGACACAAAAGCAGGAGGAAAGTCTAAGTGTATCAGGCGGACACTTAGATCCAAAAGTCTAAGAAAAAATCTCTAAGTGTTTCAAGCAACTACATGAAGCATAACGCAAAATAGGATTTAGGTGAATTAGAATTTCACCTAAGTAATCAAGAAAATTTCTAAAGCAATTATAAAGAGGGAAGTTGTTCAAGATAGAATCTCAGAAGTGAAAAAGGAAATATTTCATTCATTGGCAAGAAAAGAAAAAAGTACAAAGAAAAGAAAACAGTACAAGGAAAAGAAAAGGTTACAAGAAAAAAGAAAGAAACTAATCTAGATGGATATGATCAGCTGATGAGTCATATGGCCTATGAACCACCTCAGCAACAACTTCTTTGGTGATAGGATCGACAACATATTTTTGGGCAACGCCCGTGTCATCTCTAACATTCTGATCAGCAGGAGGAGGAACTTCTTCAGTCAATTCATACTGTAGAGGTGCTTGGGAGACACTATCGAGATAATCAATGGTGTAAGTGTCCTTCTCCACAGTCTAAATTGAGCAGTATATTACTCATAAGCCTCTTCCTCTTTTTTTTTTTTGCAAAGCTTCGGCGGCAGACACCAAGCCGCTCAGTAAATTCACGAATGGCCTCTTGAATGCTTTTGTTAGTCTCGGCCCGCAGCTCCTCAATCAAAAGCCTTGCATCTTTAGACTCGCTTTTCAGCTCGCCAATTTCAACATCCTTGGCAGCCAACTGACGCTTAATGTTAGACACTTCTTATTCGTGCCTAACCATTTCACCACTAGTGCTGTTAAGCTTGGCGGCAAGAGCATTTGTGATATAATGTGGTATGAAAGAGAAGAAGTTAAGTTAGTATGATAGAAATACGTACAAAATAAAAAACTTAAAATGAATATGATTAACATAAAGAATGCAGTGATTGATGCCTTTTGGATGAGCTTCGACTGGCTCCTCGACCAACTAATCAGCGTTTGTTGAGCATTGATGATGGCTCATAATCTGATGAGAAGACGTGTGATCAACCATCGGATTTACTTTAAAAGGGATCCTTGGGCTGTTACCTAGAGGAAAAGGGTCTAGATTGGCCAGCTGTGGGCATACGTTACGCCGGATTGGCCTCATTTCAAAAGCTTTCCTAATAGAATGTGAAGTAGAGGTAGAAAAACTTAAAGAAGAAGAGAAGAAGGTTGTCCTTGGATGACAATCTCATAGACTTGAGGTCTTGAGGCAGCAATGGGCAATGTTAATGGCCTAGGGCTAGGCTGAGCATTGAAAGGAAGCAGACGCTCAGGGTCAAGTAGCCACTGCCAATCACGAGTGTCAATGCTGTAAGCAGTTCAAATCTTGGCACAATCATCAAAAGTATCATAAGGACGAATGATCTTACGTTTGTCTGTAGAAAGAAAGAAGCAATTAGTCAAGTAAAAACAAAAATATTGTGCAATAAAAATGGAGAGGGGTATAATCCACTTACTATATGACCTCCGTTCAGAGGGGATGTGGAGTGACTGCCACCTCTCCAATAACCACCAACTTGGAACGCATCAACATATCACCCTTCGATAGGTCCAGAATCAATGGACTGCCAACAATACCACTACGTGGGGCAACGTAGTGGTGACCATTTTTCTCCCTAATGGAGTATAACAATCAAAACTCATTTAAGTCTAATTCTAAACCAAACAAACAGTTTAATTAATTCAAAACCTAACAGAACCCTGTAAGCGTTTGGAGTAAACTATGCAGGGGAAACATCATGATAATGGAAAAACTGTTGGAAAGGGGGGATAGGGAAGCGAAAGCCTAAAGTTATATACATGGTCCTAAAATTTAAGATTCCAGGATGCGAAGACGAACTGACAAGTTCACCGTCCAAATATGAGCAATCATCCCCATCAGGAAAGGATCTATGATAATGGGAAACAAAGAGATTAAACTCCTGTTTGTTTCTAATCCTAGGGATAATGGGTAAGAAAGAAGATGCCATTGAAGGAAGCTTGAAGATGAAGAAAGAGGAAAGAGGAAACTTACTGAGAAAGTGCCCGCGAGAAGAAAGAAAAGGTAAAAATCTTTAAATATAATCTTAGCGGGTGCCAAACAATGGATTTGAGAGGTAAAAATAATAACTGTCAAAATGAAATGATGCATAAAGACAAAAAGTGAATAAGTATAAACATGTGCCGCAACAGTATTAGTGGAAGAGCAAATGAAAGCTGAATGGGTGGAGACGTCTGCCTTTCACCCAAGAAAATTGATGATGGCGTTAGACAGAAATTAATGATGAGAGTTGTGCATCATCCACCATGAATGAATGATATATTAAGATGTTAATGTTTTTCATCAACGACTTACAACCGAGATGCAAAATATGGGCAAATGATGGGGTTGGTCAATCTCTACGGTGAAGGATTACCAAAGTGGTAAAATAAAAATAAGGAGAAAAGAGTGGGCAACCGTGGACAGAGATGATGCCATTAAAAAGATTGCGTGGCGGTCAAAGGAGAATCAAATTTGAGCGGCTGTTACTCATTTCCCACAATTTTGTCAAACAGTTAAAACATATATTAAATATTCACTAAGCCTAAAATAACGGTTGAGAACATCCATGTAAGAGAAGGCCTATATATACCTCCATATGTATCAAACGGTTTCAATTTCAATTCAATATAAAATTTTCGATTACTCTTCACTACATTTCTTTATATTTCATCTCTCATTTATCTTATATCCGTACTCTACCATTCATATTCTTTTGCTGAATACGTAGGGGAGAAATATTCCCTTACAATTATAACTAAACATGATCTCAAAATCACAAGAGAAGACTTAAAACTAAAAATAAACAATAAAGATACAAATATCAAGATTCAACATAAATATTCTCTTTGAAGTTTCTTCTAATGTTTAAATAAACAGTTGGATTTCGTTTCAAATGTTTCCTTTTTTTAAAATATACTTTTTTAATCGAATTACACTATAATATATATTAAATAGATAAACTACTCTATAATGATTTAAATTACACAAAAATCGTGCAACGCACGCATCTTCAACTAGTGATGATCCAAATCCACACTCTTTTGGTTATGGCGTGGGGCATCTACTCCAACTCATCATTTCATGTGGATCACATTATTTGTCATATGATTTTATAATTTCACGTATTAAAATTAAGATCAATGCATCACTTAATTTTGACCAAATACTCAACAACAAACTAGTCCTCGTGGAGAAGAATAATCAAATATATTTGTATAGAAACAAGCATAAGTAAAATTGTTTGAGTCAATCTAGGATCCATCTCCAATTCTGAGAAAAAATATTCCGTCATTGATGCTGGGAGTCTTCCTAGCCGCTAGATCAGGCAAGGAAACTTCGTGCTGCTAGATTAGGCAAGGAAACTTTCAACCGTTAGATAAAAAAATTGGGATTTACCTGTTAGAAAAGTTGCAGGTTCTCTTTCTTCAAAAGAATACGAAGGTAGTTTTCTCGTTCCTTCCTAAATCACATTTTTCCTTTAAGTTTCACCAAACTCAACCTAGGGCGGGCGATTTTTACCCCCGATCTTTAGCTCTCTTTGTCGTCCAGCTCTCTTTCCGTCGTCGGCTCTCACTCTTCGTAGTCGGTACTCTCTGTCAGTCATCAGTGCTCTCTCTCTCAGTCATCGATGCTCACTTTCTATCTCTATGTGTCTCTCTCTTTCTCTCTCTGTCTCTATCTTTCTCCATCTTTCTATTTAAGGCTATAAATTTTAAGTCTAAAACTCAAGCTCTCTCTATCTCTTAGTCGTGGTTCTCTGTCTCATTCGTCTTGGGCATGTGATTGGTGTGTACAGTTATTCTTGGTGTCCCTCTGAGTTCGCACGTGGTCTACAGCTCATGCGACTCCACCACCACTGCAAGGTCACATACATAACAGCTTACCTCGACGACTTTGATCGAGCTCTCTTCTCTAAGCTTTTCTCATGATTTAGGGTTTTGGTTCTATAAGTTTGCAAATCTGTCAAGTTCAAAGATACTCAGGTATGATCAAGCTCTCTGTCCTAGATCATTTTTCTTTCTCTTGTTGGAGAAGTTTATGTATTTCAGGTAACTTAAGTTTTTGAACTGATAAATGGTTCGTAAATATGAGTTTTGGTTCTAAGTGACTTAGGCGGTGGAGTTCTGTAAATATTAGATTTGAATGGTGTGATTTAGTGGTTTAAATTTGCTTTCAAGTCATATTTCAATAGTTTGGGTTTACTTGTTTAATATCTTAATTCTTGTGTAGGGATTTTGATGTTAAAGTTGGATGAGTTAAAAACCGAGGAATGTCGTCTTGAAAATGAACAATCTGCGGTTGCTTCAAGCTCTTATGTTTCTAAAGGCAGACTCTCTGCAATTTTCAAGTCCCGGGGATAAGTAACCCGACATCTGCATCGCCTTCTCATTAGTATTTTTTTGTCATAATATGTGGATTGTGGACTAATGGTCATTACTGATAGTTTAGATCAAATACTTTCATTACGTTTATTTGTCATTTTTACGCATCTTATTTAAGACTGAGTAGCCAAATTAACTGCTTACATTAGATTCTAGAGTTGGAAACACAATATCACTTTTTATATGTTATCATGACTACCTTAAAGTTCTTATGATCATTATTGACAATTTTTTGGTTGTGAATATGAATTTGCAGGAGAACCACTGGCCCAATACATGTTCTAAGTGTGGTTGGACTCCGAAGGAGGTAAGCATCTTCCCTGCTAGAAAGCTGGAATTATTATTGTAACTTAATGTTTGATGGCTAAGTAGATGGAGATTTTGTTGGATTTGAGTTGGATTTTTTGGCATTTAATTTAGAAAACTTCGAATATGTTATTATGCGCAGACACACACACCATATACACTCATAAATGCGTGTGTGTGTGTGTATATTATCGCTAATATGATCCATCATCCATCATACCCTTGTTTCATTATAAGAATACTGAAATCAGTAGTTGAGATATCTCCCCATCTCCCCCACCAGTAGTCGTAATTTGTAGTTTAAATATCTTATCGGGTACTCACTCTTATTTGCTATTGCTTTTTATGTGCAGATTTTCTTTAATGTACTATTAATGTCTATCTTACGATCATGATGTCTTTGATTTGCTACTGGATGAGACATTAAGAAATGTTTTTTTTTGCAGTTTTTAGTGGCAATAGTTGGAAGAAAATAGGTTTTTTTCCTCTTTTCCACATTTGGCATACAATGTTCAATCAATGTTCGTTTATGGCCACACTTTATGAATTCAACATATGTAAATCAGTGTTTGTGTGGAATTATTTTGCAACTGAGTTTTTCCCTGAAAGATCAGAGGTGAAATGTCTACATAAATGGTACAAGGTTGTTAATCTAGAACTCATTAAAGGACCTTAGTCATAAGAGGTATATACTGAGTTTTATCCTATCCTTATTTGTTTTTGCATGTTGTTGATAAATCAAATAACTTTTGTCGTGCTTGGTCTGGTCAAAAGGAAGATGATAAAATCATTGAACTGGTAACAAAATATGGTCCGACGAAGTGGTTGTTGATGGCAAAGTCCTTGGCTAAAAACCCTATTTATAGCCGAATGTGTTTTGTTGTGAAATCCATGTTTATATCAGAATGAGCAATACACGGAAAAACTATGTTGTGTTACCAGAATGTGTGTGGTCGTTGAGATGCATATGATTTTTATTATATGTGATACTTTTTAATGCAAAGTATTTAATGTGTGACATTGTGAAGGTGAAATGCTATCAAGATATGTTCTTTATCATCTGGATTACGCATGTGAATATTCCACTTCTCAGTGACAAAAAATATTTTCTTGCATATGATCTGTGTGATGATACTCTAGCATTTTTCAGTTGGTCTTCCCCAGTTTCAAAGAGTGGCATCTATCAACAATCCTCTTCAATTCTGCTCGGCGTGAAGTGGAGAACATGACTTATGATTGAAGAGTCGGATGCCTTATGATTCTTCCTTCATATTATTAGGATTCTTAGTTATTGGAAGTTCGAGGTGTAATGGGGAATCAAGCATTCAATATGTAAATGAAAAAAACACTTGATATATTAGTATTGAAACTTTTACATACTCCATATTGTCTCGTGTGACTCAGTACGATAAAATACGGGGAAAATATAATTATCTGATAATTGATTATTTTTCATAGCCAAAGGATATAACAATCTTCAAGTGTGAAAATGACGAAGTGTATGCAAATTATTAAGTGTTTGAAAATAATTAAGTGTATTAAAATATTTGAAAATGATTAAGTGTGTGAATATAGCTAAGTTCATGAGAATGACTAAGTATATGAAATTACCAAGTGTGTGAATATAGCTAAGTCCATGAAAATGGCTAAGTGTGTGTAAGTAAAAATGACTAAGTGTGTGCAAATAAAAATGTTAAGTATGTGAAAATGAACAAGTACATAAAAAATTGTTAAGTGTGTGTAAATAAGAATGGTTAAATGTGAGAAAATTGTTAAGTGTGTGAAAATGAGGAAATGTGTGAAAATGACTAAGTGTTTGAAAATAAAAAAGTGTGTTGAGAATTGCTAAGTGTATGAAAATGACACTTATCCATTTTCATACATTAATGGTTAAATGTGAGAATGCCAAGTGCATTAAAATAGCTAAGTGTGTGAAAATTGATAATGAAAATGTGAAAGTATGACAAAATTAATAAGTAAATGAAAATATGACTAAATGTATGAAAATGACAGAGTACATAAGTGCATGTAAAAATTACTAAATGAATGTAAATTGCTAAATGTATGTGGTAAGTTATAAAAATGGCTAAGTATATGTGAAAATGCCTGAGTGCATGAAAATATGGCTAAGTGCAAGAAATAGCTAAGTGTATCAAAATAAATACATGAAAATGTCAAAGTGAGAGAAAAATAATAAGTAAATGAAAAGATGACTAAATGCATAAAAAATGTTATGTTGTGAAATTGATCAAGTTACGGAAATGACTATTTACATAAAAGTGGTTGCGTATGTAAAAATGACCAAGTGTATGTGAAAATGTCTAACTACATGAAAATATGATTAAGTGACAAAACAAGTACATAAAAATGACAAAGGGTTAAAAAATTTACTAAGTGAATTGGAATTTCAGCGTGTATGAAAATGACAAAGTGCATGGGCAAATATATGAAAATGTGTAAAAATGGCCAAATGTGTGAATATAGTCAAGTCCATGAAAATGACTAAATATATGAAAATGACTTAGTGTGTAAAATGGCTAAACTGTAAAAATGGTCAAGTGTAGAAATAAACCGCCAGTATAGAACCAAAAACCATCGGTATAGAAAATTTACCGCTGGTAAAGACTATAAAACCGCCGCAATAGATACTAAAACCCGCCGCTAAAGATACAAAACCACCAGTATAGATCCAACTGAGAACATAACGATTACGCCCCAATCACTACCTGCAGGTCATAAAAGCCTTGTATTAATGACGATTCATCATGCGCACATGGCGATTCGTCATTATCGTATGCTGATTCACCATATATTTACGGCGATCGCCATATAGAAATATGAGGAATAGTTTTTTTTTTTCAATTTTAGGTTTAATTTGTTAACAAAATTAGGTTAGATTTAAACAATATATGTATATGCTTTTATAACTTAAAAAGTAAATGGGGTTATTTTTCAAATTGTATGGGATTGTAATTATAAAATAAAAGTTTAAATTTTAAATTATAATATTTAATTTCAAAGTTTTAGCGGATGTGTTCAATTTAACAGTAGAATCCGATCTTGAGGGTTATACGTGTTCGTCAAACTGATAAATATGATTACCGATTATCATAACATCACGTCCTATAATTATATGGTGAAAACCCGTCTCGTTCGATACTTGTCACAAAAGCACAACAACATTATCAATGACAACTTTTATCGAGTTTATGAATAAGTATCCAATTGCTTGAAGAATTCTTACTTAATTCAATCTAATTTCACATAATAAGTGAATATCGTGAATACTTGCATTGAGAGAACGAGCTTTTTCTATTTTTATCGACGATTTGCCTGGTGTACGATAATTAATTAAAAAAATAACAATTTTAGGGTATATTGTGAAGATGGCGATTAAAGCCATTTGAATGGCGATTATTGCTATTTTGATGACGTTTAGGGACCATTATGGCGATCGCCCATCCAGATATGATGATTAGGAAGTGCAACGGCGATTGAAGCCATTTGAATGGCGTTTGGTCATGAAGATGCGATTAGCACATTCATGATGGCGATTAGGGGCTTTTGAGTAGTGATTTGGACATGATGAGTGATGATTGCAATTTTAGGGGTTCAATGAATTTGCATGGGGTACAACAAACGCTTTAAGTGTTCATCAAAATTTAAAAATTATTTTTCTTTGAGGTGTTATTCTAAAATGTAGTGGGGTTCATCATAAATCTAAAGGTGTTCACCTCTAACCTTGGGGGTTATACATGTTCGTTAAATAGTGAAAAATTATGAATCGATAAATGTAAGACATAATAGTGTGTAAAATGATAAATGTAAGACATAATTGTATGAAATAGAGAAATGGATCTAAAATTTAGATCCATATATAATTGTACTACGTACTTGTTGATTTTGAATCTATACGTGAATTGAGATTTAGGGTTATACATGTTCGTTAAATGGTAAAACATTATTTCACTTGATACTTGTCATAAAATCATAACAACATAATCAATAATACATTCTTAAGCGTTTATGAATAAATGTTCAATTGTTTTAACAAATTCAATACTTAATTCAAATCTAATTTAAAATATAAGTGAATGTACTTAATGTTCGCATTGAAAAATCGAGAATCTTGATAACTTTGTTTGTGATTCATCGAGTATACCCTGATTAATTAAAAAAATGAGTTTATTGAAAAACCACCGTAAAAATGTCCTAAAACCATTATGTTGATGCAAAACGCCAAAAAAATGACAAAACTACCAAAATTGAAAAAATCGTTAGGAATCGCTGGTATAGGGACAAAAACCGCCGATATAGGATGCAGAAAATGCCGCTATAGGGTAGAAACCACCGGAATAGAGCATAAAAAACATTGGTAAAAGGTTCTAAAATCACTGGTATAAAGCCATCAAAAATGTACATGGGTTCACATAAAATGTACAGGGGTTCACCAAATATGTACCGGAGCTCACCAAATATGTAGTAGGGCTCATCAAATACGTACAAAATTAATAATTCTTAGAGGGGTTCACCAAATATGTACTGAGATCACCAAATATATAGTGGAGTTCACCAAATACGTACAAGTTAATAATTCTTGGAGGGGTTCACCAAATATATACTAGGATTCACCAAATATGTAGAGGGGTTCACTAAAACGTACAAAATTAACAATTCTTGGAGGCGTTCACAAAAAATGTGCTAGGGTTCACTAAATATGTACTGGAGTTCACCAAATCTGTAGTTGGGTTCACCAAATACGTACAAAATTAATAATTCTCAGAGGGGTTCACCAAATATGTATTGAGGTTCACCAAACATGCGCGATGATTCACCAAACATGCGTAGTGGTTCACCAAACATGCGCAGTGGTTCACTAAATGTGTATTGAGGTTCACCAAATATGTACAAATTTGACTTTGTACATATTTGGTGAATTTCAATATATATTTGGTGAACTCATGTACATATTTGGTGAAACTCAGTACATATTTGATGAAACTCAGTACATATTTGATAAACTCATGTACATATTTGGTGAATCTCAATACATATTTGGTGAACCCATGTACATATTTGGTGAATCTCATGAATACATATTTGGTGAATCTCATGAATACATATTTGGTGAATCTCATGAATACATATTTGGTGAACTCATGTACATATTTGGTAAACCTCGATACAGATTTGGTGAGCACATGTACATATTTGGTGAACTCCTCTAAGAATGATTAATCTATAACTATTTAGTGAATCTCGGTACATATTTGATGAACTCAAGTACATATTTAGTGAATCTCTGTACATATTTGATGAACCTTAAAAAAATATACAATTCTGTACAAGTGAATGGTTGGGCATTGTGTGACCCGGATTGCTCTAAAAGGGCCACAATGGCCCAGCATCAATGTCGGGAATAAATTCCCGGCATCGTAGATGCTTCCGTCAAACTATCTCTATGATCCTTACTATTGTGCTTGAAAGAAGAACACGCGCAATTGTCCGTATTGAAAATAAATGTATCATGTGCTGAAAACAAACCCACGAAAAACATGCACTGGTCCAAACGAACGTAAGCCTATAGCTATTCCACAGATTGGCTTGTTCGATAATAGTTCTTAATCCCTTCCCGTGGTGAAACAATAACAGTTTTAAGGTAAAACGAGACTAATCACGAAAAATGAAATTGAAACTCAACAAGGTGGCTAAATAACATTGTTTTGTATTGCATTGTGTAAGTGAGTATTTGAGTTGCTTTACATAATGAGCTATACGTCTCGAGACTACAAATTAATGTATAAGTATGACACAACGTGAAATATGCGTGCTTAAAGGGGGTGAATAATGTTAAAGCTAGTTCTAAAGCATGGGACTAGATGAACAAAATAGCTTGAGCGTCGGGATGGTTTGAGTTTTTCAGAGGATGAAAGTTTGGACGGGAGAGATCAAATGGCAGTCTCCCCTCGCTCTTTGGTTGATGTTAAACTTGCCTTCCCTATCCTAGATAGACATGGACGATAAATTTCTTTGTTCCAAGGAACCCGAGTCATTGGTGCAAAATAGTCCTCTCGCGTGCTGTGGTGACATGTCCTCGTCTGATGCTTTCATGTGGTGATCCCCTCGATTTACTTCGTAGAGATGGTCAGGCATGTTTCTCCTTAGTGGATCTTTACTTGTTGAGACGAGTTCATCTTCATAGTTGTATTGGACATAAATTGCCGAAGCTTTAGGCACGTAAATGACTTTGGGTTGTATCATGTGATGGAGATAAATGGGTCGAAAATTGAACGAGTCTTGAGTTGCACGTCAGTATGAACTTATCTGGTTCGGAATACGACTGACTTGAAATTGTTGGTATTTTTTGTTATGGATCTGTGCATGCAATATACTTCTTTTACTACTAAGAAATATAAGTTCCGTTCAATTTATTTTTTCTTGTTACAAAAACACGTTTCAGCGTTAACTAATTTGTATCTCCACAGTTTAAATGAAGAATTGAGGTAAAATGTAAATAGAAAAAAATATCTCTCATAAAGAGAATATCAAAACAAAATACTATGAACTTCCATTACCACATAAACTTTACATTACTACCACGCCTTAACTTTGTAGAAAATGAAATTTATAGAAAAACAAGTGAAAGCAATATAAGCAATATTATTTTTAAAAATAAAAGCTAAGAAGTGTTTAAATACTCAAAGTGTTAAACTTATGTCTCATTTGTGTTTGCAAATGTGTTTTTAGTAAAGGTAAAAATAAGAGAAACGAGGTTGTTGTTTTTTTAAAAAAAAATATCCGAAACATGTTTGATAATAATAAGGAGTATTTTACTGTAAATCATATAATATCATATGACAACTAAAAGTGAAGATTTTAGAAAAAAAACTTTCTTTGAATAATTGTGTTTTAGCTAAAAGTTTCAACAGTACACTTGTTAATCCTTCTGGCCGAAGGTGGCCGCGGCGATAACATTGTGCACGCTCTTTCCTCCCGGCGGTACACGTGCTTTTCCTCTCAGCTAGAGCTTCCATCGACCTTAACGTCAACAAAACACAGACAAGGGACCCTATAGACGGGGAACCGGGGGTGGTTACCTCACCTAAAGGCCTCCGATGCCTAAGTCAGTGGATGATCGATATTCCAGCACAATTTCCTTGGGGAGAGAGGATATAACTTTTATGTCGATTGGTTGAAGTATTTATACTTGAGTCTTCTTGGTGGGAGGAAGCGTGTCGAAGAAGGCTCTCAGAGGAGTGTTGGAGAAGCTTTGCAAAACACGAAGTCTATCGTTGCCAATCATTGATTGAACGGAAGGGATGCGATCTTGACATAAAGTGATAAACAACGACACGACTCTTCGGAGGCTAACCTGACACTTAATCATTGTGATGTGACCTATTGGGTGCCACTCGTGGCGGACAATGATGATCTTAGGCTCGGGAGCTGCCTGAGCTCTTTTTGTTGGACCTTAGCCTTACTCATGCTTTTTCCTGAGCTCGGGTCTGTGTAGCCCAACATCCATGGTGTCTGACCAAATGAGGTCGGGTTTCTTCCTTCGAAAGTTTCTGAATGACGAGTTTTTCAATTGAGGTGTGACACGCGTCATTGTGTCATTGGGGGTGGAAAAACACTCATAACAGTTGCCCCCAGCCGAGAACCTGGGTGGCTTCATTCGCATAGGTCCGAAGACTTCTTTATTCGAGCTCCTCGTCCGAGCTACTCATATGTGGTCAAAAGTCGAAAGCCCCATCCGTCTTGGACACCCATAACAAACTGTATTCCAATCATTATTAGAATCACTAAATGATCATTTCACCTTTCACTATTGTAATTAAGTTCTTTTATGCAATAGTTAATATGTTATTCTACAATTTTCATTAGATCTCTAATGTTTATAAATTTACAATTAAAGATTTATAAATATAATAGTAATTTTCATTGTATTGTAATACATACATGTAATATTACACATATAATTTATAATATAACTCGAGGATTTACATATATTTTAAATGAAGTTCCCTATTAAGATAAAAAAAAAGAAGCTGACTATTAAAATAATTATACTTAGTAGTATTTACTTGATAATGATTTTTATTTATATTACTTATTTTCGTTGATGTTTCGCTTTCTTAGTTAATGGTTATAAATTATCATTTTTATAAGAAAATTCAAAAATAATTAAGATAGACAAATGCATTACAATTTTTTTGGTCAAAAGACAATCGCATTTCATTCGTAGGTAGCTTTTTGTTTTGAAAACAAAACAAAAAAATACCAAATATACTCGATACTTTTTTTAATATCAGATGGATATATGATAAATTTAATTTTCATAATATTTTATGTTCGTGGGTTCGCGGTAGGATCCAAATCATGCCATGGGACTGCGACCCGCCTGACTCCGGGGTTTTTCCAGCTTTATTGTTGTTTTTAAAAAAAATCATAAAAAGCGGTACTTTGGAAACTATTTCATCATTGGACGTAATCATTAAAGCCATTGAAATCATCTTTTCGTAAAAATGATTTCATTGTAGCCTAAAGTCATCTGTACGAAAAACGACTTCCTTTGCCAATGAAATCGTTTTAGCAAAAGATGATTTTAGTTATTTTTTATTTTCACTAAAATTATCTTTTGCAAAAACAATTTCAGTCTTTTCCCCTACTCCTACTACACTTCTCAGACTTCACCCATTTAAAAAATCAAACCTGCATATAAAAAAATCATCTTGCAGAACATTTTATGATCTTATATCCCAACAGATTAAATAAGTAACCTACATTTTTAACAAATCATAAACTATAAAGACACAAATATATGACTCAAAACACCACTGTAGCTCCAATATGATCAATAACATCATTACAAATCCAAACACACTGATTATTCTAAAAAAGTTTGTTACGTAATACAAATAAGTCCACCACGTTCCGCATGGTGGTCGTCTTCTTATTCTTATTGGACGTCTTTCACATGTTTGTAATTGAGTTACTTGTGATAGACATTCCTCCATAATAGATGTGCTCTCCTCTACAATAGGCGGGTTTTCCTCCACAAAAGGTGGGTCTTCATTCACAATAGGAGTATCTTCCACAATAGGTGAGTTTTGGGCATGTCTTCTACCTCTTCCCCCTCTAGGAGCTACGCCTCATCCTCCTCTACAACGTTGAGGTTGATGAAATGGTTCATAAGTGGAACCAAGTTGAGTCACTGACTCACCTCCAAATGTATAAAAGGCCGGTGGCGTGTATAGCTCTTGCTGAGACATATATGGTTCGTCTCAAGGCATATGTGATTCTTGTTGATTTTTTTTGTGATGGGTTGTGCATTCATTGGCTTTGGGACAACCGCATTCACTTGTCTTATTGCATCTACGGTTGTCTCTCACACATTACATATTCGAGGTATTATTCAATACGGCTCAACATCAGTAAGAGTCAAATTGTTAATATTGTCCAAATTGTCCGTCTACATAGATAAAAAAATATTATATAAGTTACTTATTAAATGACCATAACCCTATCAATTACATATATTAATAAAAAATTACCATTAAATCATATAACGCTCCCTGATGAGTTTGTATCGCCGTGTGATTATCTGATATCATAACATGTATGAGTTGTCATATCCATCTTCATCCACGTCCCCCTAAGCAATGTGTGTCCTACGCTCATCCCATCTCTCAACATATGCCTAATGTTGGACGCCCCAATTTAGTTCATTTTGGTATCACATGGCTCGGACACACGTTGAATCATTCTGAATTGTCTTAGAACACGATCCAGTCGATGCCATTCCACTATATGAAAGCAAATGAGGGGTGAGACAGTCCATCATATATCTCCGTTCATGATGCAATATTCAGGAAGTGTATGGATAATATCATTATAAGGTCGCCATATAACCTATAAAACACATATTATAGATAATATGACAAATTCCAAATATTATCTACAAAAAGAAATTATAAATAAAACGCATAGTATTACTTAATCTGGAGTTTGTTTGTCTAACACAAATCGATATACTTCAAGAACGTGTGTGGAGGTCTCTATGAGACTAAAAACATATATCCATCTACAAGACAAATTGCACAGTTCAAGACGTGTAAATGATAACATTCACATAATAATCAAATGAGTTGACTTACCGTATACCTAATGGAAGAAGTGGCAGTGGAAGTCCATCTTCCCTGATATTATCATGTCTCGCCCGTTGCAATCTCACTAGTGTCAAATGTGGAAATTGGTCATATGGCCACGTTGCAGTGATACTAGTAGGCTAGCAATATTAGAAGCATCCTTATGGCTGGCTCTGCACATCTTCCTATACAACCATGCAAGGCATGCACTACCTGAACTATACTAACCAGCCTCAGTAAAATCTTCCAGTATAGCCAAGAACATCAAATGCACCTTAATGTTTAACTTATCACAAAAATGGTACCTCTGATAAGTTGCAGAATATATGCACGTGCATAACGTTGCACGTAAAGCTTGTCGTCGTCATCAACTAATGTGGGAAAATGTGCAATCAAACATCATATAATAATCTTAATCATATCTTATCTTGGCATATTCCCTAGTTAACGACCTAACTAGAACTGTTGACACATGAACTGAAATGTGACATGGTGAATTGGGCGACGGAAACAAATTCCACTCATAGGTGATGGAAAATGTGAATAGATGACACCTCATAAGTGATAAAAAATTTACAGATGACATCCAATGTGTGATAAATACATGAACAGATGACACCCTATGTGTAACTAAAACATGAATAGATGACACCCAATTTATATAACAGAACAAAACGTGAATAACCTTGATTTCTTGTTAACTATGACTTGTGCTTAAATTCATATCTTGCAAAATTACCACTTGACTTAATTTAACTTCGTAACTTGTAGAGTCCATGCATGATAATAATTGATCGTATGAACGCATATGCATGTCTACTGGATTTTTTGATTCACTCGTTAAAATTTATTTATAAAACAGGCTAGTAACTTTTGTTATAGAGATTCAGTGACACGGATGACTAGGAACATGATCTTATAATATTTGAAATCCAAGCTTTCCTAACAGATTGTATATCGATTCCCTTAAGTGTTAATTGTGGAACTGAATGGTTATTGAGCTCAAATTTATAATACAATTATAAATTTACCATTCACTGGTGGATTAATGGTATTTAAGGATCAATATGTAATTAAAAGGGTAAAATGATAATTTTGACTAGCTCTAATTTACAAACCAATAATTGGAGGATAAAACTACATGAAGTGATTATATCATTGGACTACACGAGAATACTCTGTAAATATATTCTGTAATTACTAATAGTGCGATTTCATATTTATAGTGGAATACTAATTGAATTAATAAATTAAATTATTTAATTAAAGAGTTTAATTAATAATCAGGTTTATTTGAGCTTAGAATTATGGGTCTAGTCCCCAAGTTACCTCTATACTACATAGTTTAGGCGTGAATACTTCAGGACATGAGAAAATGACTAACTTACGATAAGAATTAAATTTCTGGGGTAAATATGTAATTATGAGATAATTATATGTAATCAATTAATTAATTTAATATCATTTAATTTCATATATCAAATATTATATCGCATTTATCGATCAACACAAAATTATGAGATAATGATTTGATTTGTTTTATCTAATCTTTTAATTAACATATAAGATAATTGATTGAGAGATTAGATAAGTTAATTTTGAATAACTGATATCTAGATATTTATCTGATTAAAATAAATAATAAATTAAAAAAATTGTCGCGCGGCATATTGGATCATCACATGTCAATCACTAATTTTGAAACAGAGTTTCACATTGTTGCTCAATTACAGTAGGTCCCACTGCAATGACACATTTGTAATTAATTTATTAATTTGTGTAAATTCATAAAACATCTGATGAACCTTGACCTAAAAGATATATATTGATATTATTTTATTAGCCTCAGTGCTGCAACTGCAATCAATGTGCGCAATTGTGTGATTAAAAGTTAATTAAAAAGCTCTGTGAGTTTTCCTGATTCTCTTAGAGATTTATCTCACAATAGTTATTCTCCAAAATCTCTAGATTTTATGTATTGAGTACATCTAGAGATAGGAAATTGTCTTTGATTTATTCTACGTGCCCGCAAACGTCCTAGTGTGTTTAATGATTGACTAAGAAGATCTTGGTGTGGATCTCACAGTCTGTTGTTCATGAGATTACAAGTTCATTGTTTGCAAGTATACTTGATAGACTACAAGATTTATAATTCATATATTTATATGTCTTAAATTTAATGTATAGATATATAATGGATCTGATCTGAAAAAATATTTTTCAATTAAAAAGTTTTCATCTTTGAGATGTGTGACGATGCGATCGTTTATCGTTTCATATTTTTTTTGTAAAATACCACCACGTCTTCCGCTGCGCTTTGTCACGGATTCCAACACTTGAGCCTTTTTTTACGTAAAAAAAAGAGAAAATGAATGTTGAGTACTTGAATGGCTCAAATAGTTTTTTCATGGCCAAGTGACTTCTTGAAAGGTTTAAGTATTTATTTTCTTCCTTTTCTCGCTTCTTTTTCCTTTACCCTGGCCGTCTCTTGCTCAGCTCCGTTATTTAGCTCTTCTTTTCTGCCATTCTTTAATTTTTTTTGTCAGTCAACAACCCATACATCAGGTGGCTACTTGAATCCTTCAAGTAGTTATTTTTTATTTTGTCAGTCAGTAATTCAAACATCAGGTGACTACTTGAAGAGTTCGAGTAGTGTTTATGACTACTTGAAGGGTTCAAGTAGTGTTTATGGCTACTTGAAGTGTTCAAGCAACTGATTTTTTTTGCCAGTCAACAACTCATATACCAAGTAACTACTTAAACCCTTCAAGTAGTTATTTTTATTATGCCAGTAAGCAAGAAAAAATGGGTCTCGCTAAAAAAGAAGAAGAAAAATGAGTCACATTCTCACTGAAGAATCATAGAATCCACTGAATAATAATAATAATAATAATAATAATAATAATAATAATAATAATAATAATAATAATAAGATGAACGAGAAGAAGAACAAGAGGAAGAAGAACAAGAGGAAGAAGAACAAGAGGAAGAAGAACAAGAATAAGAAGAACAAGAACAAGAAGAACAAGAACAAGAACAAGAATAAGAACTATAAGAACAAGAATAAGAACACGAACACGAACAAGAACAAGAACAAAAAGAATAAAAACAAGAACAAGAATAAGAACAAAAACAAGAAGAGCAACGAGAACGAGAACAAGAAGAACAACAAGAACGAGAACACGAAGAACAACAACAAGAACAAGAGAACAAGAAGAATGATGTTTTTGTTGAAGAAAATAAATGAAATGGATATTAGATTGATTTGATATTTGCATAAAAAATAAAAAAATTGATGAGTAAAAAGAGAATAAATAATTATTTGATGTTGATTGTGATGGATCATGAATATAAAATTCTTTATTTTAAAAAGAGTATAGAATTACCTAGTCAAATTAGAAAGCGGGCAAAATTCCAAATAACCCTTATAAAAACTCCCCCGACTTCCGGAGTCGTTGAACCGGCCCATCGTTCTGCTGCCTTGCGTTGCGCACTGTCATTGGAGTCTGACGCTTCAGCCTTTGCCAACAGCATCTAGATCAGAGAGTGAATCAGTGAGTGCGAACCCAACGCAGGAGTGTTGTATTCCGTTATGATTGGGAAGCGGAAGCTGCTGCCGCTGTTGGCGGTGGCAGTCTGGTTTGTGCTTTTAATTTCGTTAGCTGTTGATTCTAAAACGTTGGACGGCATTGGAGAATGGCAGATGCTCACCAAACAAAATTTCTCATCTCAGATCAGACTTCACCCTCACATCCTGCTAGTCGTCACTCTCCCCTGTAATCTTTCCTCCTACCTCTCTATTTATAACTGAATTTAATTACTGTAGTAGTCTTCAAAAATGGATAAGCTATTAGTTGTAAGCTAGTGGAATTTGTCCTACTTTTTAATGAAATCGTTGCTAAATTTGAATTTCATTTATGTTTTACCATTGACTAAAAGCTTTGTATTTGTTGGGTGTTTAGGATTTGAGGTGGTTGTTCATAGGAAAACAGTATCACCGACTCCCTTATTTTTATACGTTGGAATAGTAATTTTCATGACTGGATTTTCTAACTTAAGAAAGAATTATGGTCGATGAAGAATATTCTTTATTTATAGGTTGGCAACGAGCTCAGTTACATTGTACTGCAAAAGAGCATAAAAAAACTCTCGCCCGTATGTGTGTATTGAGCTCTTTTTAGCTTATAGGTAGCGAAGATATTAAAATTTGAACGATGTTCTGTTGATGTTATTGTTTCTACAATTCTTAGTCATGCTTCCCGTGTGACTCTAAATGCCAGCAGTTTTGACCGTCACTATTGATGCACAGGGTCTGGTGAGTCCCGCTCACTTATGAAAGAAGTAGAAAACGTGGTTACTGGTAGACAAGAGGACTATAGCTCGCTCAAGCTGATGTTTATGTATAAAAATACAGAAAAGATGTTGGCAGACGCCATTGGTGCTTCCACAAAGGAAACGACTATCATATACTACCATCATTCTGTAGCGTACAAGTATCAAGGGAGACTTCGAGCTCAAAACATATTGCTTTCAATACATCCTATGACATATTTGCCTGGTGAACTCCCTCTTCAGCCTGTGCATACACCAGATGACTTGAAAGCATTTCTTGATTCAACGGACAGTGCTTTTCTTCTCCTTGAATTTTGTGGATGGACCTCCAAGCTTCTGTCCAAGATGAAGAATGGAACTGAGAACGGTTATGGTTTGCAAGGTTAGCTAAAGATATATGATTATTAAGCTTTTTTCATGACCTAATGACTCAAAGTGTTAATTGGAACATAAAGGAGCACAATTTTGCTATATAACCATCTTGGAAGAATTTATGGATTGTTTTGCCATTTATGTTTTATTTTGGTTTCTTGAACTACCGGATTGTAGATGTCATTCCGATATGATTATTATTGCTTCTCAGTGGAAAAGATGTCGGACTTTTTATAGTGCAAAAGATAACAGTAAATCCGTTAAAACTATCTGTTCAAGTACTTGAATATATATCCGTGCACAATCCAAACATATGTCCGCACAAGATATGATGTTTCTTTCTTCTGGCTGCTTTCTGTGGTGCAGCTAAGCTTCACCAATCTTCATGCCTCATGGTATATCTCTTAATTAATACTATATTTTGTGAATATATAGTTTTAAACAGAATAACATATGTGGAGATTTTGATTTATATTGCAGAAATGGATATCTATCTTTCATGTCTTCTGGCATATGAGATTTATGTTTCTCCCAATACTATGTTTCATAGATGGAAAAAACAAACTGACTTTTTATTTGTTGGTGCTTTAGTATGAACTTCAACAAGGTTATGTCTGCTAGCTAGCATAAAATGATATTGTATTTTAAAAGAATCTTGTATTTATAAGATCTGCATTATATCTATTAGCATTTTCTGATTTTATAGTCTAATAATTTCCCTCTGTGAAAAGTGAGAAGGATCTTCTTTTTGTAGGTGACATTCTTGGGAAAATCACAAATCGAGAGCCTAGTACAACACCAAAACCAAGAGGAAAGAATGGCAGCAAGGTGGCAGGTTTTTCTCCTGGCATCCGTTACAGGAGTATTTTGAGTACAGAAATCAAAAGAAAATCTTGTACATAATATTCTTACAGATTTTTTTCTTCCTCCCAAAAAACAGGGGTTGGAAATTGAAAATTTGAAATGTGGCGTCAAAAATGGGTTCAATGGACTTCCTTGGCTTGGGGGATTTAGCTCACTAAATGAATCTTCTTTTGAAGAGACTGAGAATAAAAGGTCTGGTGTTATATCCTCCTGCAGCATTGAAGAATTCCAGCGATTTAACTCTTTTTTCTCTAAGTTCATCAATTTTGCAAGAGACTTCTTCCTGCCTACTCAAAAGTACAGATTTGGTTGGGTTTCTGAAAGATCAATGATTTCTTCTCTTGGAATTGAAGATTATGGTTCCTGGTTGGCTGTGCTTTACTTTGAAGCGTGTCCCAGCTGTTCAAAGATTTTTAGAGAAGAGGATGATCTTAAAAACATTAAACATACTGCTTCAATAGTGTCGGAGGTTAGCCTATTCACTCTGTTGAGGGTTTCTTCCAATTTTTATATGGAAATCATTTTGTTTGCCATCTCTTTGTTTTGTAGTTGTTATGCTTAGCATGTCAATCTGATATATAATGATACATGTAGCTGGAAGGTGATAGGACCGATCTCGAGCTTGCTTTACCTGACAATAAGCCATCCATGATTTTATTTGTGGATAGAACATCTGACTCGTCAGAAATTAGAATACAGAGTAAGGAAGCTCTTGCTGCCTTTAGACAACTAGCGCTGCAGCATCATACTTCTAATCAGATGGATGAACTAAGTGGTAACAAAGTTGATAAATATTCAGCCCAGGCAAGCACATCTGGACATCCTAGGTTAAAGCTATCTCCGACAGCGCAGATGATGAAATTTAAGGACAAGATGTCTACTGTCATGGTTGTGAGTGAGGGTAAGCATATCACTTTGGATAAAATAGCTTCGGATCTACAAGGCAATTCCTTGCATGAGATTTTTTCATACCTTCTTCAGCAAAAAAAGGAGGCTAAATTAAGTTCACTAGCAAAGGAGTTAGGTTTTCGACTTCTGTCTGATGATATGGACATCAAGCTGGCAAATTCGATGCCGTCACAGGAGGAAGAAGTTCAATCTGATCATTCACCAGAGCTGATCCAGGAAGGCATTTCTAAAAATCGAGTTGATCCGGAGAAAGATCAATTGCACTACAAGGACAGCATACATGCACACGAACATGTGGAAGGTTCCAAATCAAGTACTGTTGAGAATTATTCTCAATATGATGAAGAGAGAACTGTATATGGTCATAAAACTGATGCGGTAATTTCTGTGGAGCCTGACCAGTCTGGTGCCAGTGAGGAAGACAGGAAAGTTGAGGGAGAGAGCCAGTTCAGGTCACCTGAAGAACCACCTCATGTTCAAAGTTATAAAGGTTCTTTTTTACTCTCTGACGGAAGCTATCGGTTACTTAAAGCTCTGACAGGTAGATCAAAGATGCCATCTTTGGTAATAGTGGATCCCATTATGCATCAACATTATGTCTTTCCAGTAGAGGGGAATTTCAGCTGTTCTTCACAGGCTGGTTTTCTGCGCAGTTTTCTTAATAGAAGTTTACGTCCCTATCAACAGTCTGAATCTGTTACTAAAGGCCCTAGGGATCCTGTTCATCCTCCCTTTGTTAATTTGGATTTTCATGAGGTGGATTCAATTCCTAAAGTTATGACTCATACTTTCCATAAGTTGGTTCTTGGTTTTAATCAATCCAAATCGAAAAATACAGCCCATGCTCGGGACAAGGATGTGATGGTTCTCTTCAGCAATAGCTGGTGTGGGTTTTGCCAAAGAATGGAACTAGTTGTCCGTGAAGTGTATCGGGCTATGAAAAATTACATTCACATGTTGAAGAATGAAGACAATAAAACAGTTTTAAGTAGTGGTGAGTACTTTTTCCCCATTCCAAGTGCCTGCACATATTATTCTCTAGTTACGTGTCACCCAGTGGTGCGTACTTTTTCCCTCATTAGAATTGTATCGGGCTAGGTTCTCTTGCTACTGCCAGTTTTATTTCCTACCTTTTTATACATGCATCTTTTATTGCTTCTTATGGGCGATATGTGTGGCAGACAAATTGAAGGACATGATATCAAAGCTTCCACTAATCTACTTAATGGACTGCACGGTGAACGATTGCAGTTTAATACTAAAGTCAATGGATCAGGTATCTCTTGATCGGGTAGGACTTGCCTCTGCTTTGTAAATTGAAGTGGTTTATGTACACTTAGTGTGCAAGCAGCAGATGATTATAATTTTTGTCACAAGCATCTTATAACATCTAATATCCGGACACAAATAATTGAAATGTTTGGAAAAGTTGAAATTTTGAAGTGGTTGCTATAAGTTTTACGAATTTGAAAGGGAATATATCAATCTTGATTTCCAGCACTGGATTTTTATAACATCTTGAAGTTGATACTCTTGTGGTTTATTATTGATTTAAGATGATTTTGTGCTGTAATTATCTATTCTCCCTCATTTTTAAGGCCCTTTTGAGTTTTGATACTTGTTAACTTATAGTTTGCACACTAATAGAAAGGAAAATTCAATTGCTTTCCTTGTTACGGTCTGGTAGGTCGTAGATTTCTTAAAACCTACCTAGTTCAGTGGTCCTAATTGGAGAATGAGCCGCTAGCTTGGCTAAAGCTGGTTGATTTCTGTCCATCGCCTTTTTTTTTTAATTTATTAGAGAAGAATATTATCTACAAAAACAAAAATATAAAGAATGAGAGAACATTAAACAAGCTCTCCGAAAGTTAAACACAGTCGTGCCATCCAAACCTGTACCATTTTCCATTTTCTACATAGCTTGATTATTTGAATGATGAGAAATTAGGTATGTGTTTACCTACTTGCTGATTCACATTTTCTGTCATAAATTATTCGTGAGAGCACCATCGTTCAGTAAATGGTTAACATGCTATGTCTTTCCTTCTTTTTATAAACTTTTTTGTGCAGAGAGAAGTTTATCCTGCTCTGATGTTATTTCCAGCAAAAACTGAAAAAGCCCTCCCTTACGAAGGAGATATGGCTGTAGCAGATATTATCAAATTTATATCAGAACATGGCAGTGAATCTAAGCATCTCACAAGAGAGAAGGGTAATTTTTCCAATTATATGCTTTCCCTTGAGCATATTTACATAAAACTTGCTGTTGTCATGCAGTTAAATGAGGTTCTACTAGGATTTTGTTATTTGTTCTATTTGAATAGGTTTGCTGGTTCAAAAACGTAATGATTTTCTTATAAGAAATACGGTAGGATAGATATGCATGTTCTGTTCTTATCGTATTTGAAAATGCAAAAATGCCGTTTCCATGACGAAGCATCTTTTCAATGTTTTCTGCCCATTTTTGCTTTGCTTGGAGTCATTCACGATTTCTGCTTTTAAAGTCCTGCTGTTAGATGAAGTATTATCAATCACTTTGTAGGAGGAATCCTCTGGAATGGGAAGAGAGGGTAAATGCAATTTGGTATCACTCCAATCAGTCATCTACTTCTGTTGACGAGAACTTTTACCATAGCATTTTGTGCAGAATGCAATTTGTCTTTGGGGCTCTTTTTAATGCTGTTTTAAGTTTCATTTTAACCTTTAAATGAACTTATCCACAACAACATAAATGGAAAATTTTCACCTTAAAATATGTTGTATATATTTTGTTAAAATAATTTAAGTTTACGTTTTCCGTCAAATTACATTATAAGTTGGGGAGGGAAGTTACAATGACTGGAGCATATTTTCTTAACGAATAGGTAGTGCCCCCTCTGAGATTCTTCTCTAAATCCGTCACTGCCTCTGCCGTTGGTTTGCCAGGGCAGTTCGGGGTTTTGGGCCGTCCGATCAGATCTGGACGGCTCAGATCCCACCGAACTGCCAAATTGAGAATAAATTATTTTTTGCCTTTTCAGTTGGCCTGATCTGGGTAGTCCAAGCTGATGACGATTTAGATATGTGCTATGAATTTCAGTTCAAGTGATTGTACTTCATAGTTTAGAATTAGATTTGCATGAACTAGCTGTTAGAATCTTAGATTATAGCATATTTCTCTAATACATGAAACTTTTTGGTTGGTTTGATAGGGATTCTATGGACTGTAGCTGATAGTGGAGGCATGAGTCGAAATATATTTATGGATGCAGAACCAACAGGAATTGCTCAGAAATCATCTGTTGAAAAGGGCAATATCCATGAAGTTCTACTAAAAGACAGGATAACGGAAAGTGTCACAAGATTCAATCAAATTGATCCTCCCACATTAGAGGGCACATATGAAGAAGCTCCTCACGTGGTGGCTGGTTCAATTTTAGTAGCTAACGAAAAGCTCCTTACTGTACAGCCATTTGAAGAATCAAAGATTCTGATTGTCAAAGCAGATGAGAATAGTGGTTTTCAAGGCCTGATTATCAACAAGCATATCAGATGGGATTCTCTGCATGAACTGGCAGAAGGTTTGGAGATGCTAAAAAGTGCCCCTTTGTCATTAGGAGGACCGCTTATAAAGCGTAAAATGCCTCTAGTTGCTTTAAGTAGAAGTGCCACAAAAAATCAACATCCAGAAATTCTACCTGGCGTATTCTTTCTTGATCAATTCACAGCAAGTCATGAAATTGAAGAGCTTAGGTCGGGAAATCATTCTCTTACTGATTATTGGTTTTTCTTCGGGTACTCGAGTTGGGGCTGGAGTCAGTTGATTGATGAGATTGCTGAGGGAGCATGGAGCTTAGCTGATGACAGTATGAAATACTTAGAATGGCCAGAAAATTGATAATTCATCCTCTTGCTCGAGTCATTCTTCGTGACATAACGGGAATTTTTCACGGGAATTTTTAAAATGACAACGGTCTTGTAAGTTACTGATGAATTAGCATTCATAGCCAATAGAAATATATTGCTATATGCAGCTGCTAATTGAAGATGAAGGATACATGATTGTAAATATAAGTTGCAGCAGCAAGTTCTTAGGATTCAAGCAGTTTGAAGCATAATTAACAAGGTTGAACGTGATACCTTCATGCTAATTATCAAATACTATATCTGAGGCTCGATGAATTATGCAAGGAACTTATATTTAGTTCTCTCATTTAAATAAGGCTAGCATGATAGAAGGATAATGCTACACAGATCACAAAATTAATTTATACTAAAATTAATAATTGTTTGGGTGCGAGGAGCATGCGTTTACTTGATTGAGTTTTTTCGTGTCAGGGCTGTCTCTTATGAATTGTCAACATTCCATGTATGGAAACCCGTTTTTAAATGAGTTTTCAGAAGATCTATTCTAAATTATCTTTTTTCTGGATACAATTACAAAAATTGGTTTTGAATATAAAATGAGAAAAAAGATATTATCTTGAATTTTTAAAGTGTATCATCTTGTTTTTCTCTTTTTCTAAAAAGGTCAAAATCAACGTATACCTCAAACTTTAACTCCTTGGCAATTTATGCTTGAAATGAGTAACCTCATTTTTCACTTCACCACACTTCAAAAATCTATAATGAGAAATTTCTAGGGAAAGAAAAAAAACAATTTTAAGACTATTTTTTCTAACAAAATTTAACATTTTTATAGGGAAAAGGACTAAGTCGTCTATTTTGTTTAAAAAATTTCCATTGAACTTGTTGATTGTTAGACGCGAATAAATTAAAATATTTTGATAGACTCTGGTATAATGAATGTTACTATCAACGTTTAAATTGGAATCTAAACCAGACTAATATCTAGAAATAGCCCGACAATGTTTGGGTTGGGCAAACCCATACGACGTGCAAGGATCACTGACTGGCGCTGAAGACGGCAAGTAGCTGCCGATAGAACCAACAAAAATTATTTTAGAAAGAAAAGTCAGAGGCAAGGAATCGTTTCCGCTTGTCTGAAATATGAGAGTAGTATTCTGATTGGAAAGAATGACATGCTTCAAAGCTCCATAAGCTTCTGATCTTCAATATATAGGTGCAATCTGCAGCTCCATTAACATGGCTGAGCCTGAGGCTGACTCTTCTAAGGTCTGCTTCCATGTTCGATTGTTTTGTTTTTTATTCTTATTTTGGTTTGGTTTTCCGGCTGTTTACTACTTTGATGTTCTGGTGTGTTTTTCCAATCTGTGCTGTTGTGGTCTCTGTTTCATTGTTTCTGTTTTCTTTGTTTTTCCTCGGTTGTTTTGGTTTCTTTTTTGTTATTATTGTTTTCTTTTGATTGATCGGTGCAGACGTCGTATGGAGGAATCAGTTGGTGAGTTTGTTCATCTTTGGTTTGACTTATTTAATTGAGTGATTCGTGATTGTTTTATTGTGTATCTTTTGCTAATTTTTCTTCAATCGGAGTTGCTTATTTTCGTTCTTTGTTTCTATTGCAGTAGCTTGGTATTTAGTATACTTAAGAGCAGTAGCTTGTAGCTTCGTGATTGGTATTCTGTAGAGTTAAAGAGTATGAAAAAACTATACTGAATACCAATCTACAAGTTACTGCTCTTAACTATACTCATTACCAAGCTACATAGCTCTCTTTCCTCTAACCCAGGTCCTAGTACATGGAACTGTACGATAAGTTCACCTAATAAGCTGCTTAAGAATAGTCTTCACAGGCATAGAGTGTGGTAGGCCATCAACATTCAATACTTAACTAGCTTACTTAACCAGTAGTTGCCGTCTCGAACAGGTTGAAACCCCCACTGAGCAGTAAGTAGAGTGTTCTTTTCCAGTAATGTTACCCATTTCTATCTTGGACGTCTTAGTTTAACTAAGGGTGTTCATTGGCGGTTTGTTTGGTTTAGATCGATTCTATAACCAAACCAATATAATCGATTTGAAAGATGAGGTTGTGTTCTACGTGAGGACTGAGCTAGGTTGTGATGAAATTAGGTTTATCTTTATGTCTAAGTAGTTGCTTTGGTTTGATTTGAGTGATTTTAAGAGAAAACTGGGCCCAAATCAAATCTAATGGTTTCTTAAAAAATAAATCCAAACCAAACCGTTTTTACTATGTTAACCGTGATTATGTTTTGGGTTGGTTTGAGCGGTTCAGTCGATTCGTCTGTTTCTTTTCACGCTCCTATCTATAACTATGATGATTTTCGTTTATGAGAAACATAAATCTTCCATTAATACTAAAAAATGTAAAAGGAGGATAAGATTCCCTCACTGTGTATCAATTTACGACGTCTCTCCAATTTGGGAGAACCAAAAAGAAAGGGAAGTCCTTAAAGAAGATCAGAGCTAGGGCTATAACCGCACTTTAAAGCAACAAGCTAACATAATCCCACAAAAAAGTAACATCCTTGTCTTATCTTCAAAAATACGTTAGTTCCTTTCTGACCAAATGACTAAGGATGTTAAGTATATTTGAAAAGGTAGGTGTAGATGTGTTGAAGGTATTTAACAGTATGGAACTCTCTTTCGAGAGGGTTAGATTGTGTCGTTTAGTGAGCTGGATACATGAAGCTGATCAGTTAGTAAGCTTGATTAATGATTAGTCTATTTTGTAATTCAATTGTTTTTCCAAGTGACATTGTTTTTCGTGGGATTGACAATCTTAACAATCTCCATAGTAGTGACCGGCACTTGAAACGTGGGAGTAAAAGAAATCCAATTTATTTACCTTAGTAGATCGAGTGTACCACCCATATTTATATATCTAGCCATTGCAGTCGTAAGATCCATGAAAATTGAATGAAGTGGGCCGAGGTTGGACTCACTGTTACACTCCAATTTTACCTTTTTCTGTCTTTCTATTTGTCAGTAAAACTTATGAATTTTATTATAATTAACGTCTTCTTTTATTATCAATGTTATTCTTGTCTTTGGTATTATTACTATTCGACACTTTCTATATAGTTTTCAGCCAGTAACTTCTTCTATGAGTACCAGTTAATGAAAAACTGTTTTCAATTAAGCTTGGCCTCTCCATTCCTAAAGCTGTTTGATTTGTAGTTTTTAGGAATATATATCTGATTCTCTATGGTAGAGTTAGTGCCTTTAGCTTATTTAAGAATAAGCTTAGTTACTTTTAGATCTGAGATCCATATTATGATATCGAATGGAAAACATCAAATGGAACAAGCCTTAAAATATGCAATTTTTTTATTGATCTCAGTCCTCAACTGCTCGACCTATCATCCATATGGTTTTTTATTTGAAACATCATACACAATTACTCTGATTTGATGATGTTGAATTGTTCACTGTCCATTTCAATTACATCAAGAAGCTGCATGATTACTTATTTGCTAATGAAATGGTCAATAATAGGAGTACTGTATAACTCTCGTGGATCTTGAGGCAACATGCTGGGGTTGTGGATTGCGCCTTCTTCTTCCACCTAATTCATCTGTTTTTAAGTGTGGTTGGTGTGGAGCCATAACGAATCAAATTGTTCAGAAACATGAAAACAAGTACTTTTGGTGGAGACAGTTGCGAGATCGATCGTTTGTTTGCATCCTTGTTATATTCATGCTCTTTGTAATATGTGAGTTACTGTTTCCTTTTTTCTTTCTTTTGAACGCAGATTCCGGTAGTTGCCGCTCGCTACCAGCTTTACAGTTAGTAGTTATACACATGCCTAAATATCACCATTATCTATGTGGTTGCTCTTTTTTGCCTCCCCATACTTCTATTTTTCTTACTTATATTTTGAGAAAATCAAATAACCTTGCAAGATCGCTTGGTTCAAGTTTTCTCAGTTGTGGTCAATCTCTAACTAGATTTCACTTCTTTCTTCTTATATAGTAAAATCTGTGGATGATGCACTCCAAAGATTGTTTCCTAATGTATTGTTTAATAAAGATCATGTATCTCATTTAAAAGTACTCTCCTAGATACTTATATACAGCTACATATTATTTACCAATGGTTTTGTTTTTGCTGCAACCATGAAGAGTTCTTTTACAGCGGCAGTTTTTCTAATCTTATTTCAAAATTAATAAAATTTAGTTAAACATATTGCATACGAGTGAACTTGTTATGGATCATATCATCAATTCTGTTTTCCATTCCTGCGTTTCAGAGATCCTTTTCCATCTCATACTGATGTACTTTCTTGGAACTGCAGGCGGTGGTGTATGGGCAGTTTACCCAGTTGTCTTCTCTGTCAGCGTTTTTTTTGGAATTTTCCACTCAACCATAACCATTATCTTGGCTGCAACCACTGTTTCTTCATTCGGCCTTGCAGCATTTCGATGTGCTGGCACTCCCCCAATCATACTTTGGGGTAGCTATCCCATTGTGAGTAGAGCTGACCTTGAGAACTATACCTTTTGCCACTACTGCTTGAAGCCGAAGCCACCTAGAGCTCATCACTGCCGTTCCTGTGGGATGTGTATAATGGACATGGATCATCACTGCCCATTTGTAAGCTTGCTTAGCCATGTGTGATGAATAAAAAATTTGCCAATATTAAATCTTCTGGTTTCATATGAAAAATCATAAAAATCCTCTCTTCAAAACATAGTAATACTTGAGCATCGTATGGTGTCCAAGTTTGTTCTTGACTTGAGTATTAACTTTGTCAATGCTAGATGAGGATCACTGAACCTTACGACCTTTTCATTATCATCCTATGTTGTTCAATATTGTCTCTTTCTCAACAACCGCTAGCTCAAAGATCTTCAATCTTGAGAAATCCTTTAGAAAAGGCCTCTATGTATGCACCATGGTAGAACTAGTAGCTAAACTAGTTTGCATAACAAAATATGCTGTTTCACAACGTTGTTGTCAAGAACTTTCATAGAGTTAAAAGATGCGGAGCATGACTAATTAGCTTTCGAGATTGACCAACACAAGTTTTTACACTGCAAGAATCAAGAACTGAAGAGCTGAGATGTAATCCAGATTTCTACCTCAATCATGGATATGATTTTAGTTTTAAACACTAGAGGTAGTTCAAAAGAGCCTTTGAAGGGATTTCAAGCCCTATGAACAAATTTTTGGTTCTTTTCTGACTTCGTGTAGAGAATGGATCTACTCTTTAGATCCTTACACCGAGACCAACTCTTTTTATGGTTTTAGCCATTCTTTTGACTGATTGTCTTGTATAGCCCTTGTGGTTTTTTCTTTTCTTTTTGAGTAATATATATTACCTTATACCCATCCATGGCCTTCGCCTTGCATCATGTCTAAAACTAGTATTTGACTTGTAGTGACTGTTAAGGTTTGTATGCCGTCCTAGTTATTGACATCTCCAGTTATCTTCATATGGTTTATCTGAATTGACAAAGCTTCTTTCTTTCTATTGCTGAACTCCCTACCATGTGGAAGTGTCTCAGTCACTGCCGGATAGTGCCAAAATTCTAGCTAATTACTGGCCTCCTAACGATGACAATGATATCTTTCTCCATAATGACAATTTTCTCTCTTTGTAATTCATACGCAGATTGGGAACTGTGTTGGCGCAGCAAATCACCGAGACTTCGTTGTTTTCCTCATTTCGGCCGTTACAAGTACAATCTATGTTGCTGTCATGTCTGCTTACTCGGCTTCGCATATGTGGCAGCCAGTAACTATCAATGAGTTAAACCATTTAAATGGCTCAGACAGCAGTTCGACTTTAAAACTTGTGAAGGAAATCACAGTTGCCGTATTAAGGTCTACGATACTACTAACCCCAAGAGGAATCATTCTTGTATATCTGTTTATTGCAAGTTTTTCGGTTGGGTTAGGATTGGGTGTACTTTTATGGCAGCAGCTGTGTTATATTTACGAAGGGAAAACTTACCTAAGCCATTTAAGTTCACAGGCCAGTGATAGAGAGAGAGACTGCCAAAATTTTGTCCAGTTCTTTGGTTGCTCATATTCCGCCTTCAGATATATCCCGAATTTTCATCGCAAAAGACACAAGAAAGTGAAGGGGAACACGTAAGGGGTAACGATATATGAATGTTAAAAAGACATGCCATTCTTGTCTCCTATTGTTGTAACTAGTATTTTTTTTTTCAACGATTTTGTCGCTCGGTCTTGATATAAGTCAATGACATGTAGAACTTATTAAGGGTGTATCAATAGTTTTAAAAAAGTGCCAAGAACCATTGGGGTCACCTTTAACTTTAGCCACTGAATACTTCGAATGTGGTTAGCTGATCTTGACAATTCGATGGCAACCGACGACTCAGATTTTACCTTAGCAAATTAAATTTAGAACAGGCAAATTTGTTCTTTATATTTTCATTTAGGCTCAGCTTTTGTTGAATCATGCGAAAAAGAAAAGGTACCTGATCTTGCAGTTCACCTTTTCACATCTTACAATGCTAAATATTAAGTTGATTTCCAAGTATCGGACATTACAACTAATCTTTGCGAGACATGATTCTTCTTATATGCTTTTCATTAAAATAACTGTTTTTTTTTAAAGTTCATATATTCTATTAGGAAAAAGAAAATTCTGTGAAAAAGTTTATTCCTTTCGAGCCGTCTGTAGCCGCTGCCTCATACATAATCGAACGACTTTGTGAGACTCAGCCAGAAAGTAATTGCAAAGACAGACTTCAAGATAAACTAATACATTCTGTGAAGTCCTCCATGGACCGACTTAAAGATAAACTACTATATTCCCTTATTTTTCTTTTTGCTACTAGCTAATAGATTACAAATTGAATAGAGATTTTGTCAGACTGAGTCAGAGAGTAATTGCAACGTATCATATCCATAACAGTCGAGCTTGTACAAGATCAGGCAGTATAGCATACACATTTGAGAAAAGAAACCATCTTAAATAGTATCTTGCTGCCTCTCAGTCTAAATCATGTTAACTGCAATCAAGCCTGAAGTATGGGGAAAAATGGCAGTAATAATTATCCTTACCCTCATTGAAGTTGCAGGACAAAAACAAAGGTACTTCATCAAGAAAAGAGAAAACCAAGAACAGTTTCCTACCTACCTGCACTTGATGTTTTAATGAACACAACATTATTCAGTGAGTTGCCCAGATCTTTCCAAGAATCCAAACATGTAGCCATCTCTGTAATCGGATAACAATACTATCAGAGAATACCAGCCACATCAATAACATTTTACTAAGAGTTGTTTACAAATAACATGAGATGAACTTGTATTATCTGTCAAATCTGACCTTTCCTGTATGAGCACAAGAAGGTAGGCACAAGCCAAGAGTCGTTCAAATTACAGCATCGACCAATAGCGAAACTTGCAGCTATAAATTGAAAATAAACAATTAAAGAAACTAGAGCTACAGACAAATCATTTCGAAAGGAATTTGTTTCTCATTACCCGTTAGACTGGCACTCACCAATATGTTGGATCTGTAGATTCAATGGAAACAGTTAATTGGAACATTTATCAAAATAAACATTATGAAATATAATCTCCATCTCCAACATAGCATCAAAAGGTAGAATAAAATTATGATTATCACATATTGGTCCCTCGTAATGATTTTGTTCTGAATAGTACTTCTGACAAAACCATAACTTTCCTGATAATAAGCAAGCAAAGGAATCTCCTCATCTCTTTCTACCACCACGCTCTCTTAAAGATAGAGCAAGCACTTCCCCAGCTCCAACATTGTAGTATGCAAGTGATATATTGTCCTTGAGAAAGCCAGCTTTTCCACTCAATTTCTGTTTGTTGGCAGGAAGTTGGATCTCCCCAGCAATTTTTTCTTTCAAACTTCCGACAGTTTCAGATAAGGACTGAACTGTGATTCCAAGCACTTGGCCTTTAAGATTTCCATCATCAACATTGGGAACAGATACACTGATACGAACAGGTCCCTGCCACCAAATAGATAATAAATATACATAATAATTTCCATCAAGTCCCACAACATTAATAAGTAAAACAAACAACAATATTTTCCATACCGGATGTCGTGCCAGAAATTGATCTTCTGGAATAAGAAAAGAATCATCAAGCTTTTGCTTCTTTGGCTCCGGTTCCTCAGGAAGTGGCGGTGGAGCTTCTTCAGGTGGTGGGGGAGGGGGCATTCCTTGTGGCATAGGAGGCGGAGGCATCATGGGCATTGTTGGTGGAGGTACGGGAAGAGGGGTATAAGGTCGGGGAACTGGCATGGGGGTAAACTGTTGTGATCCAGGTGGAGGCGGTACATTTATGTTTGGAGCATGAACAGAAATCGATGGAGGCATAGGAGGCCTATTCATCAAAAGGGGTTGTTGTCCTGATGTCATTGGCATGCCCGGAGGAGGAGGCCGAAGAGACGGAATCATTGAGATAATAGGTGGTCTGGGTGGGGGTACAGGAAGGCCACCACTACCTGGGACAGAATACTGGTTTGTGTTTTGGGGTATGCGATTCAAAGCAAGTCCGGGTGGAGGAGGAAGAGGACGAAGTGATGGGATACCAGCATTAGGAGGCAGAGCTGCAGGGCCAGGAAGGGTGCTTGCATCATTATTAACACCATCAGTTTGATCCTCTCCAAAGGTGCTTTGTGACAGGGCTTGGTTTGCAGTGCGTCCAATGCTACCAGTATGACCATCCCAAATGACCTGCTTTGGTTGCTCATCTTTCTTCTTTTCAATTTCAGCCTTGACAGCATTAGAAACCTCCTCTTCTGTGGTACCAAAAATATCAGGACGTGTACGTGCAAGTCCCACTATATTTCTAGAAATTTCATCATCCTGGGCAAGAGTAGTCTCCCGAATCTTGGCAAACATCCTTTCTTTTTGCTCTTTGTATTTGGGGTCAATAAGAGAAATCCTCATGTGTTCAGACATCTCATTAATAGGAATTAGCTCGCCAGTAATAGGTGAGACAACGAATTTTGTTGGATCCTGTTCTGCAGGAATCCTTTCCTCGGGCCTCTTCCAGTTCTTCACGATTCTCATTGGTGGTTCAAGTTCCTCTGTTACTTGCACGTCATTTTTCTTTTCATCATCATTTTCTTCAAGCCTAGTTGCCTTCATCCCCTCTTCCACAAGTTGCATCTCTTCCTCATCCATTTCCATCTCCACCTCCTTTCCAGGCTCAATGACCTCTTCTTCTGCAGTTGAGATCTTGCTTCTCCTTATAACCTCCTCAAGAGTCATTGGTGGGGGCAAGTCCTCATCCTCATCATCTGCAAAGTCGATTGATTCAACCACAACAAAATCATGCCAATCAATCATAGCCATCTCTACCCTCTCCTGCTCAATCTCATCTTCAGCTTTCTGTCTGGCCTGCTCTTGTGATTGCTCCCACTCCAGCCGATGAACACACCGTTCAAGTACAGTTGTCATGTCAGTGACACTCTTCTTCAGCTTCTCATTTAACCCCTTTGGGGGCATCAAGACCTTCGAATATGCATCCGCAAGTGACGTGAAAAACATAAACATACTATGAGTTGGCTTCAGAAAATGAAACTGGGAATTGTTTATCTCCCTACTTGTCAGTCCTGTCAAAAATGACTTCCCATTTCGAGCTACAAATTGAGCCGTGAGCTTTATAATATCCAATTCTTCCCCTGTAATTCCTTCAGGAAGTCGAACAGTATATTGCTCGGCTTCAGGAGGATCAAGAACTTTACGGACCGGTTTGAAGAACGAAGAGATATCAGGCTTTGCTGCTATGTCATTGCCATCGGCAACTGCAGCAGATGGGGTTGACTCAGACACAGTAGAGTCAGTAGGCAGTGAAGGGGGCTGCTGTCCAGAAGACTGATTTTGGGAACGAAATTCAGACAATCTGTGTTGATAATAAGCATGGTACGGATCAGCAGGATTCAAGAAATTAAATTTAACATTGCCTGCATTATTTGCTATAATCCTTTTTTCAAATTCCGGTCCGTTCTTTGCAACAAATTGGGAAGTTTTATCAACAATACTTCTGATGTCTGGAGGAGGATGTATGATACCAATAGTTTTTGTATGGGTTGCGACTGATGCAGGAGCTGAGTTAACTTTGTTCTTATCCACATCCATGTCGTTATCATTGTCATCTTTCTCAACATGGTTGCCATGATCTCCATCACCAGGAGCAGGAAGGAGTAAGATTGGTGGCAGTGACCCTAACATTCTGGCGGGAATACTATCACTGTCCCGTGCTAGTAAGAGGAAGAAGGAAAAATTTCTTCCATGCGACTGCTACCTGCACGAAGGCAAAAGGGAATGAAACTATACAGTTCACAAAAATAAAAATACCAATACCATCCACTATCTAAATTCTATAGAGAGACTGCACAGAAATTCACTGTGGTTAGCCATATCGGAGTTAACACAAAAGACGGACTTTCGTCTTATCCGCATGTTTCAAAAGGGAAATACATCCTTTCTAGCAATGAAAAGGCATTAAGAAATCTAATATTAGCTAGAAATAACGAAGTGATTTGTTTGTTACAGATTCTACATGATTTAACTCTAAAGGGCTGAATTGGACGATTTTTCCAGTAGTTCATCAGCCAATACGGATTGACACATCAAGAAACTAGAAACCACAAGAACGTGAACGAGAAAAAACCTAAAATAGATGAAAGAATATATTACAAGTTATTGAAATGCGTGTCTAGCAGATATATTCTCAGGGTATACAGGTTGCTGGACTTTGTTGGACTATTATACAGAGAAACCAGAACTGGGGTTCCAAGAAACAAAATCAGATTCAGATTCGCGAGAGAGAGAGAGAAGGAGAGTTAAGAAAATTAGGCTATTGACAGATCAGAATGAGGCTGTTTACTGACCTTAATATCTTTCAGATCATTTATGCTTCCACCAGGCAGTCCTCTTCACTGGAAGAAAAAATTCGAGAAGAAATCGGGTTTGGGGAAGAAATGCAGAGCAGGTCACGTTGATGGGGAAATCGGAGAAGATGAGAAATATATAAAAGTTAGGGTTTTATGTGCTTTGGGTTTTTTTAGAGGGACAAACGAGAACCTACTATTTCTTTTTTGTCAAAGGAAAACCTACTAATTACTATGATGTTTTTTGTTCCAAGTACCGACTATGACGACCCGGGCTTGACAGCCCGAGCCAAGTCTTAACAAAAAAAAAAAGAATAAGGAATGTATTTGAAAAATATCTTTTTTTAAAGACGACTAAAGTAAATAATTTGAAAAATGTAATTTAACTTAACTTATAATACATCACAAGTTTACATAACACAGTTAGATTGATACATCTTAATAAGTTAAAAAACTATAATCAATTTGTTTTGGGTTAAATAACATTACTCCAATAATTTAATTACTAATTATACATATTCAAATGTAATTAATTTATTTATGTTTGAGTAATTCTTATAATTAAATTAATTATCTCGGCTATTTTTTAAAAAAAATCCGACCATTTTTATAGTTTACGCAGAAAAAATGTATTTTTTATCATATCTTGAAAGAATAACATTGCACATCAACTTGTCATTTATTCACAGTAATTACTAATTTTACAAGTTAAAAATAAGGTCTAAAGTTTGATTCGCAATATTCAAAACTATAAATGTATAATTTTGACATAAAAATCTTATATCATGTTTAATTGATTCATTAATAATTAATAGGCTATGATGCTCATATTTTTTTATAACAAATCAAATATCAATATCAGTACGTAGATTTTCCTCTTTTATTTTTTGAAACTTACAGTAGAATTTTCTTATTAGCGAAAAATTAACAGAAAATTGACGAGAGACTAAAACATTTTGGAAGAGCCAACTTATGTATTTCTATTTTATAGTTCCACTTGTGCGATATCCATATTTGATGAGTATCAATGAAAATAAATTTATTAATTATCAATTTGTTTTATTTTTCTACTAATGATGTTATTTAAAAATTAGCACTAAATATATTGAGATTATTAAGCTTGTGTATTACAGAATAATAAAACAAAATACTATTATAAGTTGGAAATTACAGTTTTTAGTTTAAGGATTCATAAGCAATTGACACATATATGATTATTAAACTTGAAAATTAACAAACACATCAAGTAGTATTTAAATACTCAAAAAACCTTTTTTCTTTATTTCCAGTTCACTTGTAAATCTAATGTCTGTCAAACAATTTTCATTTGGTCATCAATTCCGTTTTACTCGTGCCACACATGCATTATTACTTTGCCATTAGGATTTTAGAGATATTTAAGAAAATAATATAATTGATCCGAGTTCAAATTAATTACTATTATGGTTTTTATAATTACAATGTAACATATATCTTGTATATGAGCTGAGTAATAGCACAATTTTTGAATCTCAAATTTCATAATTACAAAAATTACAAGATAATGGATGGATATAATGGTTAAACTCAAATACTCATAACATGAGATTGTGAGTTCAAAACATAATTATTACTCTGAATTCTTTTAACGAAATTTGACGTTCTTAATGTGAAAAAGAAAATAATTAATTTAAATTTTTTATGTTGAATTTGGTGTCTGTTAGACCGTGAGCTAGGAAAAATATTTTTCTAGATTGCGATCTAGCAAATATTAATCTTAATGTCAAGATATTATACAAGAGTTTAGCGTCAGGTAACTTAGTATTTTCTCCAGTGAAAAAAGTCACATTTCATAAATCTCTAGGTGTCTAAACTTAAATGTTTCTTTCACACGACTCGTCCCAGCATAATTTGTCAAAGAGACAAGGTAATGAATAATGTCTTCTCACCGCTACGTTACCGCTAATATGGACTAATCAGCTCTATAACTATTTATCAAAAATAGTGTAAAGCTTAGGGTCATTCTATGTTATTGAGAGCGTAAAAAGAGCTAAGAGAGAGGAAAATTCTAGGGACAAGGCTATATCGTACAAGAGGTTAAATTTATCATTATATCATATTATGTGGATTCCATAAGAAACTAACAATGATAATTTAAGTTCATGTACAAGCAGGATCTTGAAAGAGAAGAGTGGTGAGAGGGAAAATTCTCTCATTTTGGTCGTCCTTGCTCTCATATGTTAATGTAATTTACAGTGACATAAGAAGCATGTGGCTGAAATCAAAGCACAAATTATCGCCCTCTACCACAAGTGCTCATTGAGATAAGGTTTCGTCTCAGGCATCCTACACTCTAAGCGTCTGTGTGAGAGAGAGAGAGAGAGATGGCAGAAGCTGGTCGCCTTTTAACAGTTAGAAACACAAATCCAATTCCAAATTCATACCCAGCTTCAACCAAACCACTCAAATCAATCCCTCAGACTTCTAACATTAGAGCTAATACTTCAAAGAGAAATGACTTATCACTGGTAACTCTCAATCATTCTTATATGTTCACTTCTTACTTCTTTTTAAGCATTTAATTACCAATTGTTACTCCAATTAGGTGATCTGATCATCTCTCTTTTACTTTACTCCTCGTTAAGAAAAGAAGTAGCAACACTTCACGCCGTCTCATCACGATATCTACATCGCACAGTCGATGGCACGAGAATTGGACCTGTGATTACCTGCTTTCCCTTCGAGATTTGAAGTTGGAAGACCTAGTTGAAGATGAACATAAACATGCTGAGGTTTTTATCAATCTCTGCATTCAGAAGGTAATTCCTCACTATTAAACCTCTTTATATGATCTATCATCAGCTTGCTGTCATCCTAATTCCATAATTAAACTTGCTTTTGACAATTCTCCTTTGCTTATCAGCATGCCAGTTTCGGATTTTCCGTCGAAGGTAAGATCATCACGTCCTTCACTCGCAAATGTGGCATTTGCTCGTCCCCGTACTGCAAGGAGGTAAATTAAATGTTTTGAAAAATCAAATTAGTATGATTCATTCCATGTAAAAAAAAAACTTCCTATTAACTAGCAAATTTGCATACTAGTTGATGTAGCCAACTTGGATTCATATCAATTCCGGACTGCTAAATCTGCTAATGTTTCCTATTCGGTGTTTCATCAATAATATCAATTTTCTGTTACCAAATATAGAGTTAGTCGATTTTTGAAGCAACAAGTTTTTCCTTGGTAAGATTTAGATATTATTTAAGCTTTAAATTTAAGCAAAACTCTTAAGAGCCTGAAGGTTCATTAGTAATATAAATAATATGTAACCGAATATTGAGTTAGTTGATTTTTAAAATAATAAAACTCAGGAGTTTCTAGGTTTAATGTGATTTAAAAAAAATAATTAAAAATAAGATAGTTTTGAAACTAATTTCAAAACTAAGGTAGATATGGCCACGTTAGAAGGCGTTTTTCATAAAGACGACTTCCAGTTAGCAAAAGTCGTCTTTTACAAAGACGACTTCAGTGCAGAAGCTAGCACATGCATGCAAAAATCCTCAACAACCTAACCTGCTTACAAAAATCATCCATCATGCAGAACATTTTATGAGTTTACCACATATTCTCAATGAACAACATACATTTTTAATAAATTTTATGAATTTGCATTTTATATTATTCTACAAAAATCCAAATACAAAAAATATAAATCAATCACGTTCCACACGGTGGTCATCTTCTCATTCTTCCTGGGCGTCTTTCATATGTTTGTAATTGAGTTACTTGTGATGATGGACCTTCCTCCATAATAGCTGCTACACTTTCTTCCTCTACAATAAGCGGAGAGTCTTCCTCCACAATATGCGGGTCTTCATTCACAATATGAGCATCTTCCACAATAAGCGCGTTTCAGGCACGTCTTCTACCTCCTCCTCTAGGAGCACTAGCTCGTCCTCCTCTACGTCGTTGAGGTTGATGAAATGGTTCAGAAGTGAAACTAAGTTGAGTCACTTACTCACTTTCAAATGTATAAAAGACCGACGGCGTGTATAATTCTTGTTGAGATATAGATGGTTTGTCTCGAGACATGTGTGATTCTTGTTGACTTCTTTAAGATGAGTTGTGCACTCATGCCTTCGGGACAAAGGAGCTCGATAAACCGCATTCGTTTGTCTTATTGCTTCGCGTGTGGTCGTCTCACACACATTACGGATTTGAGACATTATCCAAGACGGCTCAGTATCATCAAGTGTCAAATTGTTAATATTGTCCAGACTCTCCTTCTGCATAGACAAAAAATTATTATATAAGTTACTTATTAAATGATCATATAAGCCTATTAATTACATAAATTAATAAAAAATTATCATTAAATCATATAACGCTCCATGTTGAGCCGTGTGATTCTCTGATACCATAACATATATGAGCTGTCATATCCATGTTCATTTATGCGCCACTCAACAATGTGTGTCCTACGCTCATCCCATCTTTCAATGTATGTGTGATGTGAGACGGTCAATTGACAAGATTTCACATAAAGTATTATATAGCTCGTTAAAAGTAATCTTCTTATGAATTACAATTCTCCTCATTGAAGGTTGATCATAAGAAACTCCATTTGCACCGATTACGACATTATCATTCATGTAACAGAAAACTACTATAGACATTTCCCCCATTTGTCAACCTACTAAGCAAAACACAACAATTTAAGAACTAGAAATTCTACAAATTCAAAGTTAATAATATATCAACCCATTCATAATATATCAACCCATTCATAAATAAAACCTTACAAATTAATAGTTTAAACATCACATAATTGAGAAAATACATCTAAAATTTGAGAACCCAAAACACATGAAAATCTAGGGTTTGAGAGAGATTAAACAGAGATATTACAAAAGTGATGAAATATATCCATACAACATTCATAAAAAAATGAACAATTTCAAGTTTGAAGAACAAATTTAAGAGATCAAAGGAATTAGAAATATACATAGGGTTTGAGGAGTTCTTACTAGTGATTTGAGAGATTGAGAATTTTTATTATGAATGAGAGTGAGATAAGAGTGAGAGGGTGTAATGCCGGCGAAATGGCAGTAAACTCCAGCCACAATCGACGGCGAACGGCGGCGGGGAAGGGTGTTCGTGGGCTAAGTGGTTTTTTGTTCGCGGGCTGAGACTAAGGCAGAACTGCTTCTGCTTTCTATTATTAATGAAGGCGTCTTTTATAAAGACGTCTTCTACGTGGCCTCATTTGTGGCCACGCCTTCGTCTTAACTGTCTCATTTCACCTTATTTTTAGAATTAGTTTTAAAAGTACTGTTTTATTATTATTATTTTTCAAAAATACAATAGAATGCTCGAAAATCCTGCATACTTATGGGTAAATCTTTTGCGATAACATTTTTTTTAATTTTCTAGTTATTGTAATATTTAAACGGAAACAAAACTCTTTAGAGCTCGGCTTTACAATTAACCGCTTTGTTAAGAAAAACAAGTATTATGCTGGAAATTTGTAAATTGTTTGCACTGATATTCAAATATGCTCATGACTAATGTAGTATTGTTCTTTGAAAGATAAATACAAGCTTCAATGTATGGGTGCTTCCATCTAGTAGGGACAACAACCGCGAGATTCAACAACTTCCGGAAATCGGAGGCGACGATCCATCCGTAAGATCCCAAGCTCTCTCTATCTATCTATTTCTGGCCCTCCCTCTCTCTCGAACTAACATGAACGTTACAACAGGTTATTTATGTTAAACCAGGATATGAAGCTGATCTTGATTCATTGATACAAGATACAATCAGGCTTACCACCACAGCGAAGGTATAAAATTGAATACTTGTTTGAACCCGGAACTTCAAAATGCTAATGAAGAGTGTAAACGCAATAGCTGCTAAGAAGACAACCTTATCTGAACTGATTTTGCAGGACACTTGCTCAGAGTTGTGTGAAAAATCTGAACCTACATTGCACTGTAAGTGTTTTTTGAATTTTCAGATAATAATTCTTCATTGGTTACAATGCATCTTACTCTAATTGGCAATTTAAGTATTCGAATAATTTAGAACACTACAATTCATTCATTTCATTAAGGCTCACACATTAAAATTGCTTGTGATGACTTATAACTTGGATGTATATATGATTAACATCCAGTTGTCTAGGCCAGCAACGATGTAAAATTGTCAAAGTTTGAGACTAATACAACATTTTAAATAATTCGAGTTCTTGATATTAGACTTAGAAGGACTAAATTAGAAATAAAAATAACTATGGAGTAACAAAATGCATTTTTCCCTTCTGTATATTAGGAATTAACGCAAAGTAAAAGTGCTCTTTTAAGCTTCATACAACAATTCTTTAAAGGGAAAAATGAAGTTTTCGTCCTCCAGTAGTGTAATTTAAAATGTTACAATCAAATACTTTCAATAAACCTCAAACATTGAAACCACTTGTGTTATTATATAAACATTGAAACCACTTGTGTTATTATATAAGTCATCAACGACATAAAAATATGAAAATAACTTAACAATTAACATAACTTATTGCAACAGTGTAAATTATGCGAGGGTTTGATTAGGACTAAATTGAAAATCAAAACTTTTTGAAGGTACAAATTGCATTTTACCCTTCTTTATACGACTAATTAATGGGAGAATGTTGCGTGCAGATATTGGTGTAAAGAATGTGGCTTCTGTTGATAAGAGATGGTCCAGACTATTGGAACTAAGAAAATCTTACTCATAACAAAGATATTTACCCTCCTTTTGGAATGATGTTTCATTGCATACTACCTGTTCAGACTTTGGAAAGTGCGTATAACGTCGCAGATGCAAGCTCTCTCTCATGTTCACAGCAGCTAGATATCTTGTTTGAGCTTGTAACAAATTAATTTACAGATAAAGCAGAAGTATGTACATTTCTGAATTTCCAACTGTAATTTCATTCAAAACTTCACTACACTTTCGTGCACTTGAAGAATTAATAAGTTTTTCCTGTGGATATCCTTTATAGCATGTACAAATACAAATTACAAGGATATAGAGTTTGACTCAAAACCACGATTTCATGAGTGTGGGCACAGAATTTTAACCATCTATACAAACTGAGCTTGTCAATTTTCATATCATGATGGCTGAAATGACAAAAAAGAAAATGTCCGGTATTTGGATAAATATGTAGGGAATGCCTAAATAGTTTTCCCACATCAACGAAACTTCATTAAGAGTACAGAACTACAATCATCTTTCTGACTGCTAGTTTTGACAATTAGTCAAACTTCAGTAGTCAAGAAATTATAGTATTTTCTGAGTGATCAAACTTGAAGAGAGAGAAAGAGAGAGGGAGTTGCCACAACAATCGAATTCAGTCTAACTCGTAAAACATATTCAAAATAGTCTCAGACCAATTCGTTAAGAGATTCATACCGCTTCTAAGTCAGCAACCACAGCATCAAATGAGCTGGGCAAAATTGAAACAAAGTACAAAGGCAAACGAAATAAAGATAAGTAGGGAAAAGGCAAGTATCCTACCAGATATCCATCCAAGTCAAAATCAGTCCGCAGGCTGGTCGATCTCAGCATAAGCAGTCTCAAGATGGGCTTGTTCAGCTTCCTGCACCTCCTTCTCGGTCTTCCTTCCCTTCTTGGACTTATAGTACACGCTCATGAACGTTCCCACAGCTCCATACTTTCTCCGTGCGTGCTCGTACAGTCCAGCATCAAACATTCTCCAGAAGTTCTTTTCATCCATCTCGGAAACTGCATACTGAGGTTGGAACCCGTGGTTTTCAATTAGCCAGCTCTCCATATTACGGACTGCCTCGGCACCATCAAAAACTTCTCCCCTCAAGACCGGGCCAGGTGCATAGTAGACCCCAATATCCGTGTACATCTGAGCATATTCTGTGTCTCCTTGCCTGTGTTGTAGCTCGAACCCTGGTTCCGGGTACACCATGGTTTTGACAGGAAGCCTGTACAGTCTGTGAGGACAGAGCCAAATTGGGTATACCTACAGTATTAACAATGAAGAAAGTTAGCAAAGTGGAACACCATAGTGTTCAATAAAAATATATTGAATTTAAAACTTGATTCCCATCTTTGTGCATTTCAACGCAATTTGATAAAGGAATCACACCTCTTGCTGATCAAAGTAAAACAAACAAAAATTGCAGTTTTTAAATTGAAATACATCATTAGAGAGAGAAGAAAATACCTCCATCTCGCGGTGGACCCACTCCAAAGCATTTCCAACCTTGTAGAGAGGAACAAGCATGTCTTGAATAACATGCATCTCATGGTAATAATTTCTAATGGCTTCACCTTGGGTGGCCTTAAGCAGAGACACCTTGGGGGGCATCAACCATCCGAAGAGAAACCGGAACCACCATTGATCCCCGAACGGAAGGATGAGTTTTCCTTCCCAATACAAACACCTAGTGTGCCTGTGGTAGTAATCCCTTGTTGGAATGTATTCAACAAACTCTCCTTTCTTTAGTGCCTTCATCGCATGTTGATAAAACCAGGGTTTAAACCACCATCCGACAGAGTTGATCACATTCCCCTTTTTCTTGGCCTCTTCTTTTGAGGCATATTTTCCCGTCATACAAACAGCTTCTGTAGGAGTATAAACCATGGTTTCCACAAAGTCTGGAACCTTCTCAGGATTGTCCTGATCTCCATCTCTGGGAGCAAAAGAATCAATATATCCCTGTGCAATATCTTGTAGATTCCCTACCACAGGCTTGTAAGTAAGTTTCATATATTCCTTAATAGGAATAAGCTTGATCTCGGCGGAGACGAGGAGCCCTAGTGTTCCTTGAGACCATGGGATGGCATAGAAAAGATCAGAAAACTCATTGTCCTTCGTAGCTCTGACAACCCGGCCATCTGCAAGGACAATTTCATATGCCACAACAGTATCAGAGAACAGGCCATAGATATGGGAACTTCCTTCAATTCCATAGCCATTAATGAGGCCACCAACAGTAAGGTCATCAAGCTCCGCAACAACAGCAAGAGCAAGATTCAACGGAACTGTAGCCCTGGTTATCTGTCCCATGTTCACTAGAGGTTCAACTTTTGCAACCATTCTCTGTTGGTCAATTTCCAGTATGTTCCGGAAAGCTGATAAATCAACCTCGAAATGGCGTGCCCGCTTATAGTCAACATTACGCATGCCAACAGCAATCCAGGGCTTACGAGCAGTACAGACCAGACCGTCCTTTGATGGGTTCCTTTGTCTGAGGCGTTTCACAACTTTCTTGACATTTTCGTCATGCTCCTTCTGGCGTTGCTTATAAGACTTCCACTCAGATCTGACATCCCCGAGATATGTCAGGAAGTAAATGGTGAAAGAGATAGGAAGGACAACAAAAATAACCACGATCCACCGAAATCGAACAAAATAATCCACCCAGATCTTCTTCCTCTTTGGGCGAAGAGGGGCCTCAAGATCTGACATTGTGGTGAACCGAAATGGTTTCGACGCTGCAATGAGACAATATCGAATCAAAAACTTAATAATACACGCATAGAATCGAAATATAAAATCAAAAAAATGAATGCTTAAATATTGAAATAGTTATGAAATGAAAATCTTTTTGCATTTTTATTTTCAGTGTTCCAAGATGCACAGGTTCACTCGTGAGCAACTAATTTTTAAATGGAACCTAAAAGGGAAGCAGGAAGCATGTTAGTATTTTCATAACTTCTTCCTCGTAAAAGTACATCTACGGGAAAACATAAAGTATAAAAAGAAAGAGCAGAGACTAGATTTCAAACAAATTTCAAATTTCTTGGTATGTTGCAACAGACAACCTAAGTCAGTAAAGAACCACAATGAAACTTCCTTGGCAGTTCAATCTTGCAGTGAACAATTAATACTACATAAATTGGCCTCAAGATAAACCATGTACCAAGCAAACATGAAAAAGATGGAGGGAATTATGAGTTTCAAGAAGAAATTTTCACTAACGACATGGACGCATCAACTTTCTTAATTACTATATCTTACACATTGCAGATTAAAAGGGAGAGGACCCTGCCATAGTGGTTACAAGTCATCAAAATAAATAAATAAGACGCATCGCCATTTCATCCTTATGAAAGATACAGGTTATTTTATATTGGACAGCTAACATGCCACAACAAAGCATAGAAAAGAGAGCTTCCAACGGCAAACATTTATTAAAAAACACATAAACGGAGATTAAGAGGACACAAAGAAAAATAAACAGAAAGAGCAAGCAAAAATAAGTTAAAAGCAATCGCTTACTGACTTAAACAACTAGTTTAACAAGCATCAAACAAACATTAGTTGCATATCAAATATGCGACGATAAGACTTGCACACCTATAATCCTTTATTCATCCCTGAGATGATCAAGCTAACGAATCTATGATGCAAAACTTGTTTAAGAAGATAAGCAGAAACACAAAATTGTAAATGAATTGTCCTTCAAATACATCATTTATAGATTGTCTACCTCAAAAACAGCGATAATTAGATCCCTGAGACCCTCATCACAAAAATGTTACTTAATAGGGTCGGACAGTAATTGTTTCATCTTAATACATTCAATTCACAAGATGCATATTTTCCTCACTCATAATTGATTACCGGCCAATAAAATATACCACATTACATGATTAAGCTTCTTTGACCACAACAACGTGCTTGGAAATATATGTATATATTTAAGGCAAAAAATGTTTCAACCAAAAAAGAAAGGAAATAATATTACCGGCAATGTTCTCGAAATTCAGAAAAACAATTGTTTCGCGAAGGAAAAAATGAGCAAACCCACAATGGAATTCGGATGACTAAGGTCACCCAGATGAATTTGAGAAGAACGAGATGATTATTTGGATAACACAAAAGCTTTAAGGACTAGATTTCACTAGAGTGTATAAAATCACATCAACATATATTTAAGAGTTCATATTTTATGAGCACCACAGAACAACAAATAAGAGCCATCATCTGTAGAGATCTACTGTTATCAAAATTTTAGTAGACATTCAGACATCCTTAGCAATTTCTCAGAAAAATGAAGCTCCAGAGGACAAAACATACTTATTTTAAGAAAGCACGACCCATCTTTTACTCACACGCATAGGTACATTGTGCGGATAACATACTCATAAGAAAGAGAGAATTGATTGATCTGGAAAGCAAGTTTAAAAAGAATTGATTGATTTAGAAAGCAAAGTAAACTTGCAACAGCATGCGGAAGTGGGACTCATGGAAAGCAAAATTTAAACAACATGCAAAGCTAGATCTACGACCAAGAGACCACAACAAACACTTCGAGAGCCAACCTACATTTTGGTTCCACAGTTCTAAAAACTATGTTCAGGTTTAGATTTCTAAGAAATCAGTAAAGAGAAGCCCCTTATACGCTGAACCAGATAAATTCAGCACCAAGAACACTGAACAGAGTCTATAACACTAAAATTGCAGATAGAGATCCGCTCATTTTCAGCTGCATATCAGGAAAATGTAGGAGAAGAAAGAATCACAATGAGAGAGAGAGAGAGAGACCAAAGAAAGAATCACAATGAGAGAGAGAGAGAGAGACCTGAAGCGAGCAAAGACGCAGCTTGGGAACTGAAAGATCAGTAACGCAAATGAAAGTTATTTAACAAAAGGCCAAGCCGGCAGTGCCTCAGATATTCAACTACTGTAGTACATCTGATCGAAGCCAGAATGTGAAAAAAAAAACAATTAAATAAGCGTTAAAATTACAATATGAATAATTCAAAACAAACAAAAAATGTAATTTGAGCAAGAAAGAAACAAAAAAGACGAAGAAATCGAAGTCAGATCAGATCAAATCCCTAGCAAAGCCAATGGGATTCGCTGGCGTCCTCAGAGCTACCCCCACCCATGTGACCCTAGTGGCAGAATTTTTTTTTAAATTTATATTGTAATTATCATTACTAACTTTCCAATAAATAGTTAAACGTTTTCTGATTTAAGGAGAGCTAATAGTAATTAAGGAAAGTTCGATAGGTACGCTGAGATACATACTTTGGTGGGGAAGCTTTTTATTAGCCAGCGATGAACAATATTTTGTTTAGATATGAAGAGGTGACCGTGTAAAATTCAGAAAGTAAGAAAGGATAAAGGGTGTTGGTGCAAATTTAGGAAACTTGGAAAATACATATGGGATGATGATAAATTTGTAAAAACAAGAAACTTTATGTCTAAATATTATATCCATTTTGACACCTTTTATGAAAAGTAAAAACACAACATATGTCACTTAGATAAGGTGAGAGTGTATAAATGAATGCCTAAAAGTATTAACTTTTGGTTTGGGTGGCTTTTGGCAACCGGGAAAAGAGAAGGATAATGCTGAGAAAATTTATTAGGGAATTGATTAGGCACAGTACAGAGTGTAGAGAATGAAATCAATCTAGTAGTGAGTTTGAGAGTGTTTATATCTGAACAGTAATTCTACGTGAGTTTGAAATCAGTAATTCTACGTGAGTTTGAAAATGCTTGTAATGATAAGTAATTGTATACGTTGAAATGTTAATATATTTGACAAGAAATTTTTCCTCTGCATGAATAAGATTTATGAAGAGAGAGAGGGAAACGGGTAAATGCTCTGGGTGTGTTCTTCGTTGAATTGAATTGAGTTTCATTGACCCTCCCATTTATTACATGAGACTTTATATATAGGTCTTATTTAAGATGTGAACAAATTAACAATAATAATAACAATAAAAAGGGGGTAATGGTCACCCTCCTCCTATGTTTTCAGGAACTTCCTCATGCCCCTATGATCGCTCTCATACTTATGGGATCTTTTGTCAGGCATGAGTTCCCATGCTTTGCTTGTTCTCTTTAACTACCATATTATCTTGTCTTTCAATTACCGAATTAATCGTAACCACACGATCCATCTTAATGATAAGTAATTTTATACATTGAAATGTTAATATATTTGTAAAGGAGTTTCTCCTCTGCACGAATGAGATTTATGAAGAGAGAGAGAGAAAGGTAAATGCTCTAGGTGTGTTATTCATTGGATTGAATTGAATTGAGTTTCATTGGCCCTCTCATTTATTACATGACCCTTTATATATAGGCCTTATTTAAGATGTGGACAAATTAACAATAATATAATAACAATAAAAATGGGGGAAAGGTCACCCTCCCCCTATGTTTTCGGGAGCCTCCTCATGCACCTAGGATCGCTCCCATACTTATAGGATATTTGTCAGAAATGGGCTCCCATGCTTTGCATGTTTCCTTTAACTACCATATTGCCTTGTCTTTCAACTGTTGAATTAATCGTAATCACATAATCCATCTCACGGTCATGATCTCCTTCTTCTTGTTCTCGCATGGTGATCTTCGCACTACCTCTTGATTGGTTCTTCCCCGTCCATGTGGCATAGTGGGGATTTGCCACATGTTCATTTGTCCCACATTACACTCAATAAATTTTAACTCGTTAAGGTATAATGAGTATACTTTATGCATGTCTTGGTAGGGGACTAGTTGGTTCAACTTTTTGCCTTTTCGCCACTTTATTAGGACCTACAAGCATTACTAACACATAAAGGGTATATTTGTAATTATCAAACAGTGAAAACATGTATCACCATTGCCTCGTTTCCCACTATTACTGACGTGCCCCTCAGGAATGGTACTTTGTCACTTGTCTGCGTTGTTTCACATTCCAATTCTCTGTTATTGGCGTTAGGAGCATGAAGCGTGAGTTTTCAAGACACATTCTTAGTTATTGTCTGTGCCGTTTCACCTTCCGTTCTCAGTTATTGGTGTGAAGCGTGAGTTTTTAAATTATTCCAGGACACGTTTCTTTCCCATTTTCTAACTGTCACCTTACTATTTGCCCATTGCAAATGACGCATTATGCCATCATTTCAGTTGTTGTCAGTATACGCATGCTGCACTCCTTCCAAGTCACGCCTTTTCAGAATTAACTACATTTCACACTTTTTTGAATCCGCCAACTTTATTGCATTTCATTTTCAAATCCGCCCCTGTTTAAAATAATTGTCTTCCTCATTTCTTCTTCTCTTTTACCCTTCTGTAAGTTTTCTCTCCTTCATTCTTACTCTCTTTTTCGTTTGTGCAGATAAAAACCTGAATAAAAGGTCCTTCATCCGTAGAGGCGTTGCCGCATGATTGTCGATTGCCTACAACTATCGAGAATAGGACTCGAGAGACCTTCACGACCTGAGCAAAGTAATCAACGTTGCCTACGCCCCCATTCCTGTAGCCGAAGCCGTTTTCCCCTTGTCTCCCACTTCACAGATTCCTCTAGCCATCCCAATTCTTCCTTTTTCGTTTCGTGGTAGTATCCAGCCTTTTGGAATCTGTCGAGTCCAAGCGGGAAGAAGAAGAATAATAATAATAATAATAAGACTGAGAGTTAGAGCGGAGAGAGGCAGAAGTGTTGGGGGTTATGCCCCCAAAGCATGTATATTGACATTTTAATATGAAATTTAATGAGGATTACATTTTTCTTATAATTGTTCGTTTAAATCACTGTTGAATAATTCATATAGATAATTGAAAATTTCATATTCATTAATGAGACTATGATATTGAATTAGTACGAGAGAATTAAGATCATATTAAAGTATGAAATTCATAATAAATAGTTGCTAGCATGGTTCAGTAAACATTACGAAATGTTTGTGATCTAGATCTGAATCATTAATGTGGATAGACATCTTAGTGAATGTACTTTATATAATGAGATTATATATGACTAGTTTGATGTGAATTAATATCTTTATCAACGTCCCATTTTTCATAAAAATTTAATACATATCAATTCGATATCATATGTAGATCAATCTGAATTCTGAGTAGTCATGAACTCATAGACATGTCTACTGGATCTTTTGATTCACTCGTTAAGGTTTATTTGTAAAACAAGCTATAGACTTTTGTTCTGGAGATGCATGGCTGAGACATGATCTTACAAGATTTGCATTCCAAGTTTTTATAACGGATCGTATATTGGTTTCCTTAAATGTTGATTCTGAAACTAAATGGTTATTGAGCTCAAATTTAAAATAAGATTATAAATTAGTCATTCACTAGTGGACTAATGGTACTTAAGGATCAAGAGGCAATTATAGTGGTAAAATGATAATTTTGACCAACTCTAATTTTCGAACCAATAATTTGAGGAAAGAACTACATGAATTGATTATATCAGTGGACTACACGAGAATACTCTGTAAATACAATCTATAATCTCTAAGAGTGCAATTTCATATTTATGGTGGACTAATAATAGAATTAATAATAAGATTATTTAATTAAAGAGTTTAATTAATAATCTAGTTTATTAGAGCTTTGAATTATAGGTCAATGGTCCCCAAATCACTTCTATATTATGCAGTCTAGGGTGTGAATATTTCAAAACATGATAAATGACTAACTTGAAAGAAATTTTTACTCTAGGGCAAGTACATAATTATGAGAGAATTATGTATAATTACTTAATTGAATTATTAATATATATATATATATATATGTAATTTCAGAATTATTATATATATATATAATTATTGATTATTTTTTAATTATCGGTAAGTAAGACAGAGTATCGAATTTGTAAAATTAGATAATTAAATTATCATTAGATAATATTTTGGATCAACTAAAGCATGTTATTTATGAAATAACAGATAATGTAGTTGATAGAGGTGAGCAAACATGTTAATTTTGAATTTACTAATATCCAGATATTTATCTAATTAAAATATATATTTAATTTACAATAATTACCACGTGTCAATTACTGATTGAGTATCAGAGATTCACATGAACTACTGTAGTGTCACGCAATATTACACTAGTGAGGGTGCAACATTGTAGTGTCGTGAGCCACTGTGTTACCTCACGGAACACTGTTGTGTCATGTGACACTATAGTTGTGTACCATTATACAACGAGAGATGTTTTACTAAAAGATTCGATTTTTAATTAAAAATTTTAACTTTTTAAAATGGCCACTCGCCACGACGACCAACAAGAAGAACAAGACGCGTTGTTTCGGGCTCTCGTTGAAGAGTTGGAGATGTCGAAGCGTCTACAAAGCAACTTGTAGGGGACCATTGACGGTGAGAGAAATGTCCATTCGAGAACGGAAGCTGCTGGCACTTCCCGTGACATCCCTGACATTGTTGTGTCGCCGATTCCCGATCATGCTGCCACTACTCCACCTCCGCCCACTTCAACTGATACTCCTACTCCCGCAGCCAGAGATATCCCAGCGCGAGAAGAAGCTTATCCACCCCCTCCTCCGCTTGCTTAGAGGTTTGTTCCTTCCTCTTCTACCAGTTCTCAAAGGAGGCCTGAGGAGTCTGATGTGTGGAGGTGGTGGCGGTGTACAGTGGCTCTACCTGTCCCAGCTTCTGTCAGCTTCCTGAAGGATCCCCGTCCTTCACACATCATCCTAAATGGGATCAAGTCTGATGTGGACACAGCTACTCTCTGCCAGATATTCATTAACGACAAGGTCATTCCCCTTAGTCACAACTTTATTCAGGTAGCTTTTCTTAGTTTATTCCTTGATTTTGTTTCTTTACCATCTCCTTTGATTTTTTTCCTGTTTACTTACACTTGAAATTTTTCTTGATAGGCTGTGACTTATCACAACGGGATCTAGGAGAACATTCAATCTTTGGAGCTCAAGATGGCAGGCTGGAGGAAGGAGATAAGGGAGATCAACAAGGTCTACGACATTTTTCTCGTTAAGCGGGATGATCTGAAAAAGGTTGAGGCCTAGCTTCAGGGGGTCATCGCTCGCCTTACTGAGGAACTGGACGCTACTGTCGCCGAATAGGAAAGGCTTGAGCATTCCCTGAAGGAGTCAGAAAAGGCTGTTGAGATTGCCGGGGAGAATTTGACCTTCATTGAGGGGAAGCTCACTGAGGCCGAGGACAAGTTGTCGGCTGCGGAGGCAACCTTGGCTTAGGCCGGGGAGCGGGAGACTGAACTTGAAGCCGAGTACCAGGCCATAGTTGATAAGATCAAAGGAATGACCTATAGTGCAGGCTACAGGGATGTCAAGGCTGACAAAGCTCCCTGCTTGCACCTCGTTGATCTTCCCGAGGATCCTACGGAGGCTCCGCCTGAATTAGATGTTTCCGTTCCCGCTGCTACTTTTGACCCGCCTGCTGATGGGTCTTAGTTTGTTTGGTTTTCATTTTTTCGTTTTTGATTTCCTTGTACTTTTACTTTTCCTCTATGTAACTTTTCCCACAAATTAATGAGGAGATATTTTCCATCTTACCGCTTCTTTTCCTTTCATTTTATTTTCCTTTCCTCACTTAAACAATCCTTTGGAATATAATTTGCATACATCTTTCTTTCTAAGTTACCTGTTTACTCGTACCCACTTCATATAACAATAGAATTCACTTTGCTGAACTTACAATGTTTTTAACTAAGCTCCTGTCTCTTTCGAACAGCCCGTTTTCATAAAGTTTTTGCATAGTTCATTTGTTGGCACGTTTCAGATTTTTATTCTTCTTCTTTTTCCCTTTCTACAAGATGTTTTCCATCCTTAGTTTCCGCCCATAACACTGACGGTAGCTCATCTACCCATCTTCCTTTTGTTGAATCTAATCATTTCTTCAAATTATCACGTATGATTCGGTTTGACCTTTCTGCTTGCCCATTCCCCTATAGATAGCAGGGAGTGGAGAACCGATTAGTGATCTTTATAGCCTTTCGTAGAAGTTTTTAACCATCTTTCATTTGAATTGAAGCCCTTTGTCCGAAACAAGTATTTTTTGTATGTCGAATCTATACACGATGTTCTTCCATAGAAATCCATGTACTTCTTCTTCATGTATTCTTGTGAAGGTTTCAGCCTCAATCCACTTGGTGAAGTAATTTGTTGCTACTAGCAGGAAACGTTTTGGTGTAGGAGCCATTGGAAGCGGACCGGTGATGTCAAGTTCACTGGGAGCCATCTTAGAAACTAGAGAAAAACGATGGCACTTATCACAACGTTTTACATATAGTTTAGCGTCTTGATGCATTTTGGGCCAATAATACCCTTCATTCAAGACTTTGTGGGTTAATGATCTCCCTCCAGTGTGATTGCCACATATCCCTTCGTGGACTTCGGCCAAAATATATTGAGCCTCCTTTTCCTTCAAACATTTCAAGTACAGGCCTGTAAAGGATTTTCTGTACAATAATTTATTTATCAATGTGTACATGGCGCTCTGTTGTTGTACTTTTTTAGCGAGGAGCTTGTCTTCTCGAAGCGCTCCCTTTTTTAGATAGCTGATTATGTTATCATACCAGTTGGGTTCCCTTTCTACTTCTATATCAGCCACGCCATTCCACGAGAGTGAGACACTTGATTTTTTTAGAAATTCAACGAGGACATTTCTTTTGTATGATAGTTGTAATGACGATCCCAGGTTTGCCAGTGCGTCACCGTATCCGTTCTTAGTTCTTGGGATTTACTGGATTTCGTAGCTTTTCAATGTCCTTAGCAAGTCATTTTCCCGTTGTCAGTAGTTTAACATCCTCTCATTTTTCGCTACATATTCTCGTGTGACATGTTTCACAATAAACATGGAATCACAGAATATTTTTACATATGTTACCTTGTATTCCCATAACTAGGATACTCCCGCAATTGATGCTTCATATTTCACTTCATTGTTCGATGCGTTGAACCCAAAGGAGATGTAGTGCTCTAATGTTTCTCCAAATGGGGTTTGTACCACTACCCCTACTCTTGCTCCTTTACTATTTGAAGCACCATCGACATGCAATTTTCAAGTTCCGTTTTCATTTTTTCCTTGGGGATTTTGGTAAGCTTTCTCTCTAGTGAAATCCATAAAAAAATCTAGCAGTGCATGCCCCTTGATGGGAGTTCTGGGCTCATAGTGAATCTCGTACTGGCTTAACTCGATCGGCCACTTCGCCATCTTCCTGCTTACCTCTGGAGAGCGTAGAAGACTCTTAACATGTCAGTGTATTAACACTTTGATTCTATGCGCCTGGAAATATGGTCTCAACTTTCATGCAGCAGTTACAATTGCCAGTACTAATTTCTTCATCCGTTTATATCTCGTCTTAGCTACCACTAGTCTTTTGCTTATAAAGTACACAAGATTTTGCTTCCTTTCTTCCTCTCTGATGAGCACGGCATTGACTTCCACGGAAACGACAACATACAGTAGGAGATGTTCACCTGGTACTGGTTTAGATGGCAGAGGGGGAGTTGTCAGATACTTCTTGATTCTGTTGAAAGCTTCCTCACATTCCTCGTTCCATTCGTCCATAGAGTTCTTTCTCAATTTTTCAAAGAACGATTTACACTTATCTGCAGACCTTGAGACGAATCTGTTTAGAGTGGCTAACCTTCTCGTTAACCCTTATATCTTTTTCTAGTTTCGTGGAGATTTCATCTCTATAATTGACTTCAATTGGCCTGGATTCACTTCAATTCCCCGCTGTGTCACCAAGTGTCCGAGGAACTTTCCGGCAACTACTCTAAACGTACATTTTTCCAGATTCAACTTCATGGAGTTTTTCCTTAGAACTAAAAAAGATTCTTCGAGATATCGAATATGGTCTCCCAGTTTATCACTTTTGACCAACATGTTATCAACGTAAACTTCCATGTTTTTCCTAATTTGTTCACGGATGATTATGTTCACCAGCTTTTGATAAGTTGCACCTGTATTTTCAAGCCAAAAGGCATAACTTTATAATAATAGATACTGTATTCAGTAATGAAGTAAGTCTTTTCTTGATCAGGTTGGCACATTTTCACCTGATTGTATTCGGAGACGTGTCCATGAAGTTGAGAAGTTCGTGTCCTGAGGTTGCGTCGACCATTTGATCTATCCTTGGAAGTAGGTAATCATATTTGGGGTAGACTTTATTCAAGTTGGTGAAGTTCACACGTATTCTCCATTTACCATTCTTTTTTCGTACCATTATCACATTGGCCAGCCACTCCGGGTAATCTACTTCCTGAAAGAAACCAGCCGTCAAGAGCTTTTCGACCTCTTCATTGATTGCCTTATTCTGTTCTGGTGCAAAGCTTCTCTTCCGCCACTTTGCTACCTTCACAGCTGGATCCGTATTCAGCTTATGACAGATAATTTTTTCGGGAATGCCCGACATCTCTTGCCCATAGTTACAAACACATATTTATTTTCACGAAGAAATTTCAGCAATCTTTCTTTTTCATCTTTTTCGAGGCAGGTACTAACGTTCGTCATCTTTTAGGTTCCTTCTTCCAAGCATACAAGTTCCATTTTTTCCCTACCTCATACCTCGGGTTGTCTTGCCCGTCTTCCTGTGTTTGCTATAAATCTGCGGGCTGCTTTCCTTCTGCTTTTTCTGTAGCCTTTCTCTTGACAGAATCTAGAGCAGATGCAAGCAACGACTCAATCTCCTTTTAGTGTTTTAACTCCCACATGTGAAAGATACTTTAGCACTTGGTAGAAATTTGAAGGGACAACTTTCCTTTTGTGGAGTCAGATTCTCCCTGAGGATGATGTGTTCATTATCATGAACTTGGTCATGTAGTTAAAGAGTTCTGCATTCACCGGGAGAATGAGGGTTCCTTTTAAGTAACGGATGGCTCCGTTGAAGCCTATCAACAGCTGTGAAGCTCCTTATAACTTATGTTCTCTTATTGATATTTTCTCCAAGGTTGCCCGATATAGAATGTTCACAGCGCTTCTGTCATCAACCAAGACTCTCCTTAGTAACTAGTTGCCAACTTGTATTGAAATAACAAGAGCATTGTTGTGATACCCGTCATGCTCCAAATTTAGATCATTGAATACCAGCGGCGGATTCTTGCTGACACTTGAGGGCCCTTCTAGGCGTTTTTCCAGTATCGGCTTCTTGCAGTATATCTTTCTTTCCTTCATGGTTGTTCCTTTCTACTCTGTAAGCACAATAATTGTGTCGACGATACGGAGAGGTTGTTTCTCATTGTCGCGCTTATCTTCCTCGTGATTACCCTTTTCAACTTCCCGTTCCTGCTCTTTTTGTTCACCAATTGACAGATGTATCCATCTTTTATCAGCTGTTCGATGTAGTTTTTTATTTGGAAACAATCCCTTATATAATGCCCACTGCTCCTGTGAAAGGAGCAATACTTGTCTTTATTCTTGTAGCTTGAATCTTTTATGAGTGGGGCTGGACTCTTCAGCCAAGGCTTGTCTATGATCATGTCCATGACTTGGTTTACCAGAATGGTCAACGAAGTGTAAACCCTGTCCTTTGGGTGTACCATGTCTGAGTCCCGCCTTTTGTGCCTTATTTTTTCCTGTTGCTATTTCTCCCGTCTTCTTTTTCCATTTTGTCAGACTTTTTCCTTTTAGGTCTCAAACATTTTTCCCACTTTCTTGACTCCTTTGTCTTTCATTCATCTGCCTTTAACACACTTCTTTTCTCCTCTTCCATGTGTCTTCTATGATCGCTCGATAGGTAGAGTACTGTTCTAGGAAGATAGATGGCATAATAACAAAATTAGTAATTGAATGCACAATGAGAGAATGATACCATTTCAGAGTTGTCCCGTCCAGGCTGGTGGGGAACATCATGCACATCAGTTTGTCATCATGTTGATATATCGACACATAACTAAATGATCACCCTCATTATTGATGTGATTTAATTAATTAATCATTTGCTTTAAGAAAAATTTGTTTATTTTTACTCAAATTAAACACCAATAGTTTCTTCGTGTCACCGACAGGTCACTTTTCAATGTCAGCCCAACATTGATGTTGGAGTTTTTTGTTGCATCCAAATATATTTTGTTAAATTCTTTCAACACATTAGTTGAACCATAAACATATTTTATTGAACCACTTCAACATTTTGTTTTATCCTGACATCAATACTGACCTGATATTATGAAATTTTCCGTTACCGGCTTAATATTATATCACTAATAGATATTGAACTTAAATCATACATCACTTACGTTATAAAAAATACAAAACGAATGCTTTTTAAAATTAATTATTACATGAGGAGATTAGTCTTTAATTATTGCAAATAAAGCATCCACATGGGACCCGATGACTAGAGAATGGCACGTTTAGACAATGGATTTCAATTATGAACTAGGAAGTGGAGGATCTGATTCCAACCCTAAACAGCTCTACTTTCAAAGTGTTAAAAACAATAATTTTATTGAGTTTTATTTCCATAAGTTCTCATTTTGATTTTATTATTAGTTTCTTCATTATTATATTTATAATTTTATGTAACCTCAACGTGCTTATAGAAATTGTGAACAAGACGCTTCAAATCAATAATTTCATGTGTGAGCGTAAAAATGCAAGCATGTGTTTGGGAGTGTTTTTTTACAGTGGGTTTTTAAGAATAGTTTTCTAAATGGGATTTTAAAAATAGTTTTACTTCGGTATAATCAAAGGATCTGTTGGTTTGGGAGTGATTTTATAAAATTGTTTTCTCAAAATTGTTTTTATTAAAAGACGTGTAGAAGAAAATTCATTTGGATAATTATCGTAAAAAAATATTTTGTTATTTTTTTATATAAAAAATTATTTAAATTATACATCAATCATATTAATTTTTAATTTAAAAATATGATTTAGTTTTTTTGTTATATTCAATTTATCAAAATAAATCACTAATTTAATTTAAAATAGTACACATTTAATTTAAACTTAATATTCATCATATTTTAGTTTATAAGTCTCACAAACCATCCCAAATTAACTCAATTTTAAACTTAACATTCATCACAAAATTCACCAAATTTTAATTCCACATCACAAAAAAGCACCCCAATTTCACCTAATTTTTATCACACAAATTACTCACACTTTACTAAAATTTAATTTACACAATTCTCTTCACCATCCACCCTCTTCATCTGACAAAATTGATTCTTCATGCCTTATTATCATCAATTTGTCAAATAATGAAATTTATCCTAATAAACTTTGTTCATTTAAAAATAACACCATCAATAATCATTATCCACACCAACTGATAATATAATTTTCTTCCTTAGAAAAATCATCCATTGTTATATATATATATATATATATATATATATATATATA